>CM038113.1:16712904-17113151 GCA_001642375.2 Mentha longifolia | reverse complement strand
ATCAAGTGAACCGAAAAACATAGTATAGCTTGGAAATAAAAATAACTAACACAAAGTTAATGTCATATACTTTGAAGCATTCATTATATTGTAAACCTTAAATCAATATAATATGCAACCCCCGACTCCTCAAGATTTTATATGTAAGCCACGTAGGGTGGACGTTTACATATAATCTCTATAAGTAGGTTTTTACGCCTTTAATTTCATTATCCAATCAACCTTCACCTTATGATTGATGAAATTAACAGTCAGTCACTCCTAGCCATGTAAATTAAATTAATTACCTTTCCGTCGGGAAATAATTAATTAATTTACATCTAAGTGAAATACCATAATTTAATATTCCGAAAAATACCGTTTTATAAGAATAACCCTACTGTAGGGAGGTGATATCGATATAAAACTATTTTTCAATATTATCCATCGAAATTTCAAAATAATGAAATTAATTAACACCTCCGAAGGGATATGCCCGGATCAGTGAGCGAATGTTATTTAATCCATATTTTGAAATTCCAATTCTTTTTAGAAAGTTTAAACCAATGAAATCCATAATTAGCACCTCCGTAGGGATACGCCCGGATCAGTGAGCAAATGCTAATTAATTCATTTTTAAACTAATTATGGAGGCTAGATTAATTTAGAATTTTCGAAAAATATAAAATTAATCGAAAATTTAAAATTAATATAATACCACTTAGTCATTTTAAACCAAGGTTTTATTTCATTTTCAAGCATAGCATGTAATTAAAAATCGCGAATAATTAAACAACATGTTATCCACAAACATCGAAAAAACAAGCACAAGATAATTAATTAAAAATAATTATCCAATTATCATGGCCTTCAGTTTCTTCGAACGGGCTTGAAAAATCTTGAAATTGATTCGATGGGCCTGAAACTCGAAGCTAAGGAAAATTAATGGCATTAAACAGCCCAAAAATACGCCCAATGATGAGCCCAACCAAATTTGGGCCTAGGTGCAGCCCAATAGGCTAACACCCAAAACCAAAACCTTAGCCTCCCTTTTCAGCCCTGTCATCATCATTTCAGGCCACCACCGCCGCTGCTATATGTCACCGGAGCTCGGGCAGACATCGAAAGAGATTCCCGCCGGCTCTGTGCCGCCTGGAGATGGCCGGAAACATGTCGAAAACCGCAACCCGCAGCCACCGCCGCTCAAAACGTAGCAGCTGCTGCTGCTTTTCCCATCACACCGCCAACTTCCAGCCATAGCCGCCGCCGTCGTTCACACACTGAGGTCGAGGAGGAGTTGTTGGAGGCTTCTACTGGAACGCCGCCACCGGGAGTCACCAGATTCACGCCGGAAACCAGCGAACAACAGCCGCCGCCGTGTAAAACGCAGCAACAGTCACCGCTGCAATTCCTCACGTCGTTCTTCTAGTCTCCACCCTTGCCATCGTCCAGAAGACTCTCCGGCGTGTAGAAGAAACCTGCAGTGGCTGCTGCGATGCCGGAGATCAGTGGCAATCACTATAGGACGAATCTCATCGTTCCACCGACCACCATCGCTAGCACCGCCGCTGCATCTCTTCCGTCACCTTCTCAGCCCCCGTCGACTTTCAGCAGCTCGCCGACATCCATGAAGGACATTGGACATCACCCAGCAGTCGACGTCGATTTCCATGGGTCGCTAGGGTTTTGAAAAACCCTAGCCCATATCGCCGCCGTGAACCGCGGCTGAACTATCGCCGCCGCTGCTCCCACTGCTGCATGTCCCTGCAACTGCTCCTTCACGCCCTCATCGTCGAGAATTGATCACGGTGCCCGTTGTACCGTCGACGAAGCAAGAAACACACGATGAGGCCGAAAAACCCCATCGCGATTCTATCGCCATCGCAGCGCTGCTGCATCAATTTCAACGTCCGACAAGAGGCATTCATGTCTCCTTTGTCACCTTGCTGCAGACATGGAAAGTTGATGTTTTCTCCGTCCATGGTTGCTCGTCGATCGAAGATTACAAGATTTGAAGATTTACATCGAATTTACAAATAAAATCGAAACACAAATCTAATCTAACACGATCAACCCTCGTGTGTTTACAACGCAGCCACAAACAGGCTGATTTTAATACATAATTAAAACCATAAACATTCATATTAACCATGATAATTGGATCTCTGCAAAACTAAATTAATTGCATCCAATACAAATAATATGAATCTAATAATTATACTTAATTAAATCTACAGAGCCGAGTTGGCTCTGATACCAGTTGTTGGATCCGGGATCCCTCGGATGTAGATTTAATTAATTACAATAATTATTAACATATGAATTCAGATCTTGAAAGCGGAAACAGATCTAGAATCATATATATACCTGTTTGCGTAATCACCGGTGGAATCTGAGTCGAGGTAATGATCTTCCACGCACTAGATCTCTGCACACGAGATCTAGCTCTTGATCGTAAACCCCGAGATCTTCTGGAGTATTCCCTAGCAACGAGAAGAATTTCGAGTGGGCGAAAATCTATCTTCTCTGCACTACCCAGAAGTGCGCCCCCTTCTCTCAGATTTGTGAGGAATGAAAATCACGTCTGTTCACTCTCCACTTATCCCTTATTTATATAAGAAGTGGAGTGGTGGAGAAGTTAGGGCCTTCGCTAATGGGCCAGGCTATGCTCTGTTGGGCTACTCCAGGGATCTTGAGGAGGACATGGATTGGGCCTTCCAATATAATTAAATAATCCAAGTATTCTCTGGCCCCGAATACTCTATTTAATTATATTAATATTATAGCTTTTCCACTATAGTAAAATAATATTGCATCGCCGTCCATTCCCAAATTACTACATACCGGACTCCTCTTTGAATTATATTATTTCCCGTGTTTAAGATATCGCATGTCCATTAATTAATTTAAGCTACTGACTGCTCTAATTAATTAATATCTTATTCCGAGAGTGTACCCGTTCGACCTTATTATTATATCGGAACTTAATCCACCTGCAGGGTTTTGATATAATAATCCTTAGAACGCCTCAAGGGGACATCATCAACTCGGCGCACCGAGACACGATTTCTAGCTATAATATTAATTATCATATTTATAATATTATTACCCAAGATACGGAGATTCTTTGAGTTGCGATAACTCTCACTCATGGTAAATCAAAGTAATAACAATTATAAATACATAATTGAATATTATGACAACTAGAATTAAGAAATAATAATCGTCCGAGATGTGATCCTTAATAAGTCAGTATAAAAGGATTTATCTCACCTCGATCCCGTTCAGTGCAACTCTGATCGTATGTGCTAGTATAAACTAATAGCCAAGACCAACTATTATCCAGCTTATACTACAACCTTAACAAGTAATTTGTCCAAGATTACTTTCGGTTGCGAACACCATTTAACTATATAAGAAACCGATAATATGATCTTCCGTGCGACCACCCACACCATATTATCTATAATATATAGTACCGGACATTTATTTGCATAACCATAACACGAATTAATATGCAAATTATATGACAATATATTTATTTCCATAAAACAGGAAGATACAGTTAATATACACGCATAAAAGTATGCTTTGCAGTATATAACCCCAACACACCCAACCTTCCAGCTGCAAGGTACCAATTTTAATTCACCAACTCTTGAGGCATATCTTTCCCCTCAAAACAACTAAGCCTATCATGTCATCTATTTTTAAATTTTCAACTGAAAACAAGAACACAACCTGCTCATGCCTTCACACCTACTCAAGCATGTTCTTATACCAGAGCTTTCATAACAAATAGACAAGTAACATGCTTTCCACCTTCAGTTCGATTAAGAACACTAGAACCGAAACCATTCGGACAAAAGAGTAACAGAACCTCAAGTGTTCTCACACTTTTATTCAAGAAAACAGCATGCATAACACATAGTGATACTATAAAATCTACAATACAGAAATCGAAAATCTATAAACCTAAATTCGAATCCTAAGTCTAAAGTCTAAAACAGTAAACACCCACCTATGTTCTATAACTATAAGCACGAAAAGAGAGAGATTAGAGCAAAATCGAACCTCCGCCGGAGCTTGAAGCCCCGACGGCGAAGAAGCTAGGATGAGGCTGACAGGAGAAGCCAGAGAATTTCGAGCAAGCAGCGAGCCGCAGCGGCACTCCCATCGTTGCAAAATCAGAACCTACAAGATCGAAAAATAGAAAAGGAAGAAAAGTTATTTTTTTCTAATTCAAACAGAATAAAGAACAGAGAAAGGGAACAAAACATAAAAAAAAATCTCCTATCGATTTCCCAAAATCGAATGTCTCCTAAGCTGTCTCCTAAGCGGAGCTTAGGATTTTCGATTTAAGGGCAAGCCCTACAGGGAGAGAGAAAAGAGGAAACATCCGCGGGAGTTGCGCCGGCCGAAAGCGAGGACTGCCAAGGGAGAGATACGTGCGCCGGCAAAGTTAGGGCTAGCCAAGTTCGAGCCAAAATCGCCGGACGATGTCTCGAAGCCGCGCCATCTCATCGTGGTGACGGAGCACCAGCCGGAAGTCGGAAGCAGCGTACCTCGCCGGAAAATCGACAGAGGAGAGATTCCCCAATTCTCAATTTAGGGTTAGCAATTTTGGCAACCAAGGCCGATGGCAGCTCATTGACGGCAATGCCGGTCGGAATCAACGCCGATTGCCGGCCAGAGAAATGAGAGAAGAGAATCGGTGAGGAATTTAGAGGAGGAGAATCACAGAAACGAGAGAGAGCGAGAGGAGTTCTGCGTCGATGAACGAATAAGAGAGGACCGGTTTTTGTGATTTCAATAATTAACTTCAGATAAGTTAATTATCCAAGAACTAATAATTTAGATTAATTAATTGAGCTAATCAATTGTACAATTACAAGTAATAATTAACTCAATTTTACGATAAATCAGAAATCGTATTATTATGAAATTAGACTTAAAAATTCTTCAGCGATTTATTAACTTATAGTAACAAGTTAATAAATGAAGATTTATTAACAAGAAGTTAATAAATAAACTTTATCGATTAGCTAATCAATTAGCAATAAATCAAAGATTGATTTATTAAGAAATATTTTACATGAACCGTTCATATGACGGGAATTTATAACTCGAGCTTAGATCACAGTAACCACGTTACTGAAATTTGAATAGCCTCCGATCAGATTAAAAACTAGAATCTTCAATAAGATTTCATTCGTTAGAATACGAATCTTACCTCGATTTTTAATCGAAGGGTACGCAAAGGAGGGACAGTAGCAGAAGCAGAGATCAAGTCTCGTTGCAGTAGAGAAAAACCACGAGGTGGGCTTTCTATAAAACAAAGCATGTTTTATTAGATCAATAGCTCTTTAAAAGTATTGTCATGCCATAAATGTTTTCAGTTTTTGTATGATGCCTTTCTGTTAAATGGCGAAATGTCAATTCATAAATCGAATTTGGGTCCTTGAATGATCAGCTATCATTCTTGGACTAGTGTACACATCGATCGTGTCATTGCAGATAGTGACCGATCACGTGACCAAGTGAGGTGGCCACCTCCTCGGACACAACAGACTCAGATATGGTAGATTACTACAGAACTTAGACTGCAGTCGCTTTTAAGATAACTCAGTTTTTCGTGAACATAGGCCTTTCAAGAAAAACCCTATGCTTCACTATGAATGGCTTGACAATAAAAATGTTTTGGGCATGTGTCCACTGGGTACTCAAGTACTCACGCCTTGTACATTATTTCCGATGTGCAGGTTGAGCAAGATGAATGGAGAGTGACCGGCGATGCTTTTGTCAAAGTTAGCAAGTAGTCTTAGTTGAAGATTTCTCTTGGTAGTACATGTCTTCATACATGTATTCTTAAACGCTTTTCCGCTGTGTACACTCTGATCCTTCTGTATCATTCGATATGGTTGTAATTCAAGTCAAAATCATGACAAGTGGTGTCGTACTTATTCCGTCTATTATGTGCACCTATTGGTGTTTGTTCTATAAAATGTTCGTATCAAATTCCTGAATTTCTTATCTTTTGTAAATTATTCATAAATTTCCACCATAGTCACGAATCGCCAAGCTTAGCTATCAATTAGCAAAGTACGGCCGTGACAAGATCAAATCCTCAGTCTTTACTTTATCATATATATAGAGAGATGGGGGCGGCAAGAGTTTGGTTAATAAATAAAAATTTTAGTGTGAAGAATAAGAATAAAATTACACAACTACTTTTAATATGGTCTACGGCTAATATAGAAGTAAGTATTATTACAATACATGTTATTTATATACTCCATAATTTAATATTTATTGTTGTGTTTATTAAGTATTGCAATCATATTTAGTTCAATACGTCGTCTAAATCTATATGTCATGTCCTACTATTTCTCAAGATTTAGCTTTTATGGTTTCAAATCCTAATTAAACTTAATTACCCCTCTATCTTTATAAATTACACACTTATATATACATACAGTATATAGCATTACCTGTGAAGAGTGAAGACAATATAGTAAATTTGTAACTATTTTACTCTCGAAATGGGATATTCTAGAAAAGAAATAAGGAACAGACTCAAAGTGGGATATAATTTAAAAAAAAAAAAAACAAAAAAGGATGAATAGTAGTATGAGATAAGTTGAACGTTACTCTCGACGAACTTATAAGGCAAGTGGAAATTATATATTTGATGTGAAAGAAGATGAATTAATCTGTGTTTATTTACTACTACTGTATATGTTTAGACTTCTATTTAAATTGAAATTCTATGAATATATATATTAATTATATTAAAATATTGATTAATTAGCCAAAATTATGAGAATTTAGCAAAATAATCAAGAAAAATAGTCGTTGATCGACCTTTATTTTGCTATTATATATATATACTAGTTCAGTGCCCGTCGAAATTCGACGGGGCTCACTTGCGTGGAAAATAATAATAAAATTATTTATTTCTAGAGTATAGTTTGTTATAATCCATTCGAAAAAAAAAAATTAAACTGAATTAGAAAAAGAAAAAGAAGAAGATCAGTGAGGTGTAGCATTTCTCGATTAGTTTTACTTGTTTTGAATGTCAAGTAGCCCGTTGATCATTGTAATAAAAAATAGATTAGGTGAGGTCCTGTTTTTCATATAGTTATACTCATTTTGAATGTTAAGCCGTCAATTATATATCAGTTAAAATTATTAATTTAAAAGCTTGCACATTGTCGATTGCTATGAATTGAAATTCTATAATTAATTAAAGATATATATTATTATGAAATAATTAGACAAAATACTTGAATTATTGATTAATAAGTATAATTATGAGAATTTAGAAAAAAAATTATATCACAATTTTTAAATAAAATAATTATTATTGCTGTTGAAAAGTGATATAATTGCACAAATATATTAAAATATATATATTAGCATTATATTATGTTCGAAAAAATAGTATCAATGAGACTATAAGAGACAATATCAAGCCACTCGTTGTTCACAGTAGTAAAAGAATAGGTTAATTAATGGGTTTGTGTTCTAGTTTAGTGCCCGTCGAAATTCGACGGGAACCACTTTATATTGTATTTTTAAATAATAATATAATTATTATTTATTTTTTTTAAAAAAAACAACATTAAATAGAATTAGAAAAAAAAATGAAGAAAAAGAAAAGACAAATGAGGTGTGGTGCACTTCTCGGGTAGTTGTACTCGTTTTGAATGTCAAGCAACCCGTTGATCATTGTTATTGTACGTTGTACTATAGAAATAAATCAACGATTGATAGCGTGGTTATATTTATTCTAATGTAAAACCTGCGTCGTCCGATATAATTGAAAAACAGAATGGCAAGCTACATTTTTATTTAGATGACTGTTGAGGAAAGTTGGCATTTCCCGTATAGTTTTACTCGTTTTCAATTAAAGTTGTCCATTAATTCTTTTAAATATTGGATGATGATTACTCCATCATGTATAAATTTTCCTATCGATGAAGTCATCTTCTCAAAAATCAATTTAGATGATTGACTTCATCATATTTGAGTATTCCTATTGATGAAGTCGCGTCTCTCAAAAATTGATTTGAGATCAATAAATTAAATAAAAAAAATCAATTGACTAATACGTTAAAATTATAGAATTAGACTTATCAAAACTTTAAATATCATTTTACAATCGAATTATATTAGAAAATAAAATTGATCAATGAGGGACAATTAATATTTTTCGTTTGGTTTTACATGTTTTGAATGTCATGATTCCCGCCGTTTTACAATAATTGAAAAATAGTTAATAAGGTCAACATATTCTCGGGTTGTCATATAAATTTATATTTTGAATGTCAGTTTTGAGTAAAATATTTATTAAAAAGAAAAGTTATCTATTTAATTAAAATGATAGTAGTGTAAAAATTTATTGAAATAATTGTTAGGATTAAAATCATAATAGAAAAAATAGGTGAATATGGGAGGTCAAATTCGTAGAAAAATTATACTAACAACTCATTGCTAAGGTAGTTGTAGTAGGAAAAAAAAGTTAAGAAGGGTCAAAATTTCTTGAAAAGTTATACTCAATTTAAATATTAAATTGCCCGTTAATTATTGAATATAAAAATAACTCAAGAAAGATAATGTTTCTGAAGTAACTAAAAGTTATAATAATTTTTATTTTTATTTTATTAGATGTGATGTCTCTTTTTGTAAGAGTTTTTTATTGATTATATCTTATATAATTTCGATATGAGATAGTTCGAACTAACTAAAATTAATGTTGAAGTTATGAGAATTTAGGAAAAAAAATAAAAATAAATAAATAAATAAAGGAGGTGATTGTATCCTGTAAAAGAAAAAATACTTCAAAAATTTATTTTAAAACCTATTATCAAGACGTGTGGATAACACGTGCCAAAATGTTATGCAACAACTCTAAACTTTAAATATCATTTTACAATCGAATTATATTAAAAAATAAAATTAATCAATGAGGGACAATTAATATTTTTCGTTTAGTTTTACATGTTTTGAATGTCATGATGCCCACCGTTTTACAATAATTGAAAAATAGTTTAATAAGGTCATCATATTCTCGGGTTGTCATATAATTCATTTGAATTTTGAATGTTAGTTTTGAGTAAAATATTTATTAAAAAGTACAGTTATCTATTTAATTAAAAAAATATTGAATAATTATTAGGATTAAAACCATATTAGAAAAAAAAGGTGAATATGGGAAGTCAAATTCGTAGAAAAATTATACTAACAACTCATTGCTAAGGTATAGATTGATATATAATTAATCAATATTTTATTAGACGCAAATTGTATTTTCACGCATTTACATTAACTATAAGTCTATTAATATTGTTATTAAAAAAACTAATTTAAAATCCATCAACCTAAACATTCTAACAATTTTTCGTATTTAAGTTTTGATAGATATGATATATATTTCTTTTATGTGCCAAATTTTTAATTTATTTTATAATAATAAACTAATAGAATATCAAATCTAAATTGTCATCCTTGTTACTATGAAATAATTAAAGATATACATCAAATTAAAGATACATATTATATTATTAATTATATTAAAATATTGATTAATTAGGCAAAATTATGAGAATTTAGCAAAATAATCAAGAAAAATCGTGGTTGATCGACATTTATTTTGCTATTATATATATATATATATAGGTTGTGGATCAAACGGGATCCATGTCCTGATGTAGAAACTAGGATCCAATCTTAATTGTTCATTTTTGGTTGATCTACGGTTATTATGTGTTCCTGGATATCCCCCTAACTGCTCCACTAATTAAGGGATTTTGATTTAATCGTTCTCTCTCATGGTCCCATTTGTTCATTTGAAAAAAAAAAATCACAAAATTTGTAGACGACTTCAAATCAATTCTTGGCATTTCATATCTTTTTTTTTTTCATTATATAGAGTCAGTCGACATTAATGATCGAACAACACATGTAGGATGAAAGTTGAGCAAAAGGATTGATCGAATATAAGGAAAAAATTAATTTAAATAAAGTTCATAATTGACATGAATTTAAATGAAATTAAGCACTTGGAAATAAGATACTGAGCAATAAGCAATTTCTTTATTTGAACTAAGCATCTTAGAAATTGATCGAATATAAGGAAAAAATTAATTTAAATAAAGTTCATAATTGACATGAATTTAAATGAAATTAAGCATTTGGAAATAAGATACGGAGCAATAAGCAATTTTTTTATTTGAACTAAGCATCTTAGAATTGAGTCGAAATTAAGCATGTGGAAGTGAGATAATAAGCACTTTATTTATTTGAATTAAACAATTTAGAATTGAGTCGAAATTAAGCAAGTGGAAATGAGATAATAAGCACTTTATTTATTTGAATTAAGCAATTTAGAATTGAGTCGATATTAAGCGTGTTGAAATGAGATAATAAGCACTTTATTTTATTTGAATTAAGCAATTTAAAATTGAGTCGAAATTAAGCAAGTGGAAATGAGATAATAAGCACTTTATTTATTTGAATTAAGCAATTTAAAATTGAGTCGAAATTAAGCATGTGGAAATGAGATAATAAGCACTTTATTTATTTGAATTAAGCAATTTAAAATTAAGTCGAAATTAAACATCTGGAAATGAGATAGTAGCATTTTATTTATTTGAATAAGCATTTTAGAATTTAATTTATTTGAATCAAACATTTTAAAATTGAGACGAAGTTAGATAAAATTTAAACATGTGAGACTCAAATAATAAGCATTATATTAGTTTTAGTTAAGCATTTTGTAATTGAAGACGAAGTTAAAATAGAAATTAAGCATCTGAAACTCAAATAATATGCGATATATTTATTTTAATTAAGCATCTCCTCATATGAAAATGCTCTCTTAGTGGCATTAAAATTTGATTTGTATTATATTGTATCCTATTTTCCGTTACGGTTTTTTTAAAGGAAATTATCCCCTATATAATTTGAATCCCTATAATCATGCGGCAGTTTCTTAGTTATTGCTAGAATTTAATTATCTTATTTATCATTTAAATCTTGACCATTTAAATATATTAGATCTATGGTGTATAATGGATCCTAGTTACTACCTAAGAGATGATTTCTATTTGATCCACTCCCTATATATATATATATATATATATAGTTTGGTTCATATAGATTTAAATTCTAGTGTGAGAAGTGCGAATTATGCTTAAAGCTATACAAAATTATGCTTATGGTATATTTTGTGCTTATAAGCACAAAATAAGCCATAAGCACAATTATGTACCATAAATATAATTTTATATAGCTGTAAACATGATTTTGTATAGCTTTAAGCATAATTCGCACTTCTCACACTAGAATTTATTTGCATGTGAACCCTTATATATATATATATATATATATATATATATATAGTGGAGAGATCACGTACAAAAGACATGTTCCATAAGAAATGAGAAGTGATCTGAACCATTGATTTAGTGTGATCTATGGTTAATATTGACTGGTGCATTATGATTGTATTAAAACTGCATTATGATGACTGGTGCATTATAGTAGTACATATCGTGCATTATATTAGTGCATAAGATGCATTATTTTTTAATTTTTATGGAAAGTCTCGTTTGTACTGGATCTCATCCATATATAGGGAATAATTCACATGCAAATAAATCATAGTGTGAGAAGTGCAAATTATGCTTAAAGCTATACAAAATCATGCTTACAGCTATATAAAATTATGTTTATGGTACATAATTGTACTTATGGCTTATTTTGTGCTTATAAGCACAAAATGTACCATAAGCATGATTCTGTATAGCTTTAAGTATAATTCGCACTTCTCACACTAGGATTTAGATCTATGTGAACCAAACACTCTCTCTCTCTATATATATAATATATATATATATATATATATATATATATTGAAATGAATCGACAAAATTAGTCTCTTTTTCAATTTATTTGGCTCTTCAATAATATACTAGCAGAGATTACGTGCGTTGCACGTAGGTACATTTTTTATTAATTTTGAAAAATATATTAAAAATAATATATTTTTTTGTTATATTTCACTATTTATATCATATTTATTAGTATTTAATATTGTGAGTTTTATGATATATCACGTATGAAACAATTGATTATTGAGGAGATGAATAATGTTTTTGGAAAACTAAGAAGATAAATAAATGTGGAGAAGTAGAATTATAGTTGAAATAGTAGAAGTTTATATAAATTTAATTCAATAATTAAATTATATCCATAATTACTTTATTATCCTTACAAGATATATTTGAGAAGAAGAATTGTAGTTGGAAATAGTAGAAGTTTATATAAATTTAATTCAATAATAAAATTACATTCATAATTACTTTATTATCCTTACAAGATAAATATATATATATAATACGTTCCGATGCGGATTCGGAGCACCAGAGCGATTCAAGCGCCTACGTGGCGCCTCCTACATCCTTCGTTCCCTATTTATCTAAATTCTATATTTTTATGCATAATAAATCATTATTTAATATAATAAATTCACATAATCATGATTCATCAATATCTTATTACCGTGTATATATGAGAAATTCCATAAACACATATCATTCTATAAATAAAATTCTTATTTATCTAAAATTCTTATTTCTTTCATTAATTAGCCTATTTCGTAGATCGATACAACCTAATTACCAAAACAAGATTTTTTTTCTTTCCGTTATCGTGTGATCGGCTATATAGTCTTAATCAATGTGCTTCAATTATCATTTTGTATGTTTAGTCAAAAAATTTAATATATTGATATAATCATTGTAAGATATATTTATAATTTGGTCTTTGATACTTTGACGAGAACAACTTTTGTAGTTTCACTTTATTTTGTATGTAACTAAAGCCAAATAAAAATAATACTCACATGTTTCATTTATTAATTAATCATTAACCAATAAATTGAACTCTTGAAAATATATAAAATATAATTGAGATATATCCTCAATATTCATTATTCATTTTTATGTATCTATCTTCGATACTCATTATTAAGCAATTTATTTATTCAATAATTTTTACAAATTAATTCACAATAAGGACTTCAATCCCACATCGATTTTTTATAGGAATTCAACGAAGGAGTACCTATATAAATAGCTTTATATTTTCTCAAAAAATTCATAATTTGATCTATGGAGCCACAACATTATTGTGGAGCCCTAAATAAAATATTATACAATCATATTTTACTTTTCTAATGTACACACTGATCCTAATATTTTATTTTCCTAATTTACATGTGTAATCCTAATACTTTATTAGGCTAATTAATCTACACATTTTAATATTTTATTTTCCTTTTAGTTGTGCTTCAATTATCATTTTGTAGTTTAGTCAAGATTTTAATATATTAATATAATCATTGTAAGATATATTTATAATTTGGGCTTTGATACTTTAACGAGAACAACTTTCGTATTTTCACTTTATTCTGTATGTAACTAAAGACAAATAAAAATAATACTCACAGGTTTCATTTATTAATTAATCATTAACCAATAAATTCAACTCTTGAAAATATATAAAATACAATTGAGATATATCCTCAATATTCATTATTGATTTTTATATATCTATCTTCGATTTTCAATATTACCAAATATAGCAATTTATTTATTCAATATTTTTTACAAATTAGTTCACAATAAGAACTTCAATCCCACATCGATTTTTTATAAGAATTCAACGAAAGAGTACCTATATAAATAGCTCTATATTTTCTCAACAAAATTCATAATTTGAATATGTGGAGCCACATCATTATTGTGGAGTCCTAAATAAAACATTATATAATCATATTTTACTTTTCTAATGTACACACCGATCCTAATATTTTATTTTCCAAACCTAATATTTTATTTTCCCAATTTACATGTGTAATCCTAATATTTTATTAGGCTAATATGCATATTTTAATCAAAACGTAAAATTAAATGGATGCAAATACTTTTATTTTAGAAATTAATGCTTGATCTAATTCAATAGAAGCAACACGTGTCACATAACAAAAAGCCCAGGGAATAATAAACTAATACTTTTTCAAGAATAAAGAAAATAAAAACTATGGGCCGCGCATGGTGCGGGGCACATTTCTAACAATAATAATAATAATAATAATAATACGCATGTAACTGTTAAATTGTGTTTGGGTTAAAATGTGTGGGTTACTCTAATAACAACAATAATAATAATCCCTTCGATCCGTCCATGAATTCATTGCCTACAGAGGCAGATACGTATTGTAAGACTATGTTTAGTTGATTATGAGTAATATAGACCTCACATTACAGTATAGTTTTAAATTGTAAGGGTAATGGGGGCCAGACAACTTAAATTTTTATAACAATAAATATACCTTTAATATTTAGACAAAATAAAGAACGGTTTTGAGATAGTCTGTTGGCCAATAAATTTTTAAAATTCTTTTAATGTGTATCGATAGCTATAATTGTCAAATTTTTGTAACAAAAAGTATATTTTTAATATAATACACGTGATAATATATTAGACACAAAATCGATTTTGAGGTGACTCGTTGACCAATAAATTTTTGAAATTCTCTTAGTATGTATCGATAACTATAATTGTTACATTTTTGTAATAAAAAAATATATTTTTAATTTTAGACACTTGACAATATATTTGCATAAAATGAGAATTATTTCAAAATTTTATGTTAATCGAGCAAACCCTTCATGCTATTCAATTTTAATAAGTATGTAGAGTATAAGTACTCAATCAATATTACAATGCATTAAACTATTTATATAATACGATTTGATCTGACTTTGTAACACATTTTTTCTAATAAATTATCATTATGCTATCATTTTACATATATGTGTGTGTGTGTGTGTTGAGTATAAATATATATAATATGAATATGTATATATGTTTTTATTGATTTTAACAGTATTTCTTAAATTTTTATGAACCTATACTATATAAATCATGATTTTTTTGATATTTATATATATATATATTTATTATTTTTATTAATGTATTTATTAAACGGTTCAACCGATACCATGACCCGGAAAATATTTCAATGTTGAGGGTGTTTTTGCTACTCGTCCCAAAATAGAAAAAAGAATGGAAAGGAAAGGAAAAGAAAGTAAAATATTTTGGCTCGGACTATTTTCAATGTCATTTTAATGGATTTTCTAGGCTCTAACACCATTTCAATTTTGAGGTGGCCGGCCCAAAAGATTTTGATATTCTTTTAGTTTGTATCGATAACTACAACTGACAAATTTTTATAACGAAAAATATATTTTTAATTTTTAAACACAAAATCAATTTTAAGGTGGCCTATTGGCCAATAAATTTTCTAAGGACAATGAGAAAGGTTAGAAGAAGAATGCTTTCAACGACCAGCGCTGGTGGTGCGACGAGTCACGCTTCGCGGGAGGGGACAAGCTTCGCGGGTGCTTCATATGTGATGGAGATCACCAGATACGGGACTGTCCGAAGCGGAAGGCTAACGTGTGGAGAAGTTGAATGTTATGGTCGCTGAATCTGACGATGTAGTACATTTCGGGTATGCAAGTGTTGTGTTTAGTGCATGTTTTTGTGGTTTTTATAGTTTGGTGTTAGTTTTTTTTTTTTTTTTCATATGTTTTGTTTGTTTTTACATGTTTATTTTGTGTGTTTTAGTGGAAGTTGAGTTCATGAGGAGAGTTGAATGAGAATGAAGAAAATGAGCAAGAGATTTGAGTGAAAAGTGAAGATCAAGTTGAGATGATATAAAAGCATAACATCAAAGAGGGGTTCGATAGGAGCGCGTAGGAGAAAACGGAGATCGATTCCGAATTCAGACGAGAGAGATATGGCCGAAATAAAAAGTTGCGCGCAGCTGCAGCTGGAGGGTGGCGCCCTCCAGGTCTGACAAACTCGATAAAAACTGCAGCCGGAGGGTGGCGACCGCCGAGGGGGGTTGGCGCCCGCCAAGTCCGACGGGTTTGAGAGATTGTTTCCTTCTATGGGTTTTTGATACTCCATATATATGTAATATTTGGGGAACGAAAATACATTTTTTCCTCTCTTATTTTCAGTCATTTGATTTTCTTTTTTTAAATCTAATTGTAGAGATGAATAATTTTGAATATATGATGTATTCTTTTATATGTGGTATCTATTGACAGTTGAAAATATATTGATACAAAATGAGAATCATTTCAAAACTTTCGGTTAATCTACCAAAACTGTCTGACTATATTTTCGATTCAGGTTGGTTAGAATAAATTGTTTTTGGGTTAATATTTTGGATAAAATCATACTATTACTCTCTCCGTCCCGCGGTAATTGTCCATAAGAGAGAATAAATGTGAGGTATAAAATAATATTTGTGGACAATTGCTGCGAGACGGAAGGAGTATATTATATTATTTTATACTTTTATTTATAAAATATATTATAAAGTGATACCCGTCGAATTTCGACGGGATACACACTAGTTTATAATATGGATATGTTAGGCAAAACAAAAGTTGTAAGAATTGACTCTTTTATAATAGTAATAATAATAGATAATAGATTGAGATGATCCTTATAATATAAACAAAAATTTGTATCAGTCCGGCCGCATAATGTGACCAAACCTCAAAAGCAAAATAAATCATCGGACCCAATTAATTCACTTGGCCTACAACCCAAAATAAAAAGGTCTTATAAAAATATTTAATGGATCACAATGTGAGTCCGGACTGATGCAAGTTATCCGTATAATATATTTTAGTTTCTCTATGAATCAAATTAACCGAAATTGAGTATGGCCTTATTGAATCAAATTAGCATGTGTTGAGTTTATGTGTGTGTGTGTTTTTAATTGTCGGAAATTTGATTATTAATTTTAAGATTAGGAAAATTTGATTTTGGTTTTATGAAAAATACGAAAGTATGTTTTAGTATCGTATTATAGCTCTCGAATACTGTCATGACATGGATGATATCGAAAAAAAAAAAAGAAAGAAAAGAAATTAGCGACGAGACTTTCACACGAATGTAGCATTAATAAATTCTAAATATATTCCGCAACCACCGTTTAAAAAAAAAAAAAAAAAATCTTAGAATGATATGGAATATTTTAAATATTTTTTTACCTATTTTATCTCTTATCTCATTTTAATTTTTCTTTTATTTTATAATCGAACCTGAGAGAAATGATTCCCTACTCACTGTGGGCACGCTTAATGTGCCTACGGCTGACGTGGCACTGTCACGTCAATAATTTTTCCTTTTGGGGTTTAATTTTTTTTGTTAGGGTTTAATTTTTTTTGGCAGAGTTTATTTTTATAAGGTATACTAATTAACTTTTTCCTTAAATATAATGCCGCCACCTCATCCGTGGGCATATTAAGCATGCCCACGGTGGGTAGGAGAACATTACTCTCGAACCTGAACCAACCAGTTTTGACACCTTTACATAAGAAATATTACTCCCTCTGTCCTTCATTTAGTGAACCAAAATTCTGAGCACAAGTTTTTTCGCATTTTGATGATATACTAATAAATTAATGTGTTAAAGTGAATGTACATTTAATTTTTTTAATAGTATTAAATTGTTAAAAAATAGAGTGATAAAGTGTTAAAGTGATTGTGGGGTCTACGACCCAAAATGAAAAGGTTCAGTAAATGGAGAACGTCCTAATATAGTAAGAGTGTTAGTAAATGAAGAACATAGAGTATAAGATTTGAAATTTAAAAAGAAATAAAAGGATTGCCTTCAATAAAAGACCGAACACCATAATTAACGTAGGGGATCCACCATAGATTTAATGAAGATTGGAAATAATACGCCATTAATATGTCGAGTAACTTAAATTACAAATTGACAAAACATGCTTACACAGAATAATGTCTGTTTTCATTTTATATGCATTAATAATTACTTAAATCGGTCATTGTGATTTAACATTATTGTATAGAATTATTACATAAAATTGATATCATATTTTGTCACACTTCAAAAAATCCTAAATCAAAAAAGAGAGAGACAAGTAATCAAATGTATTTTCAATTATTCTCAAGGGCCAAAACTAATACAGTAAATTATAAGCAGTAGAGACTGTGAAAGTTAAAATAAAAATGATAGTTTTTTCCATCAAAATAGACAAACAGAGGTGGAGGAATCTCAATTATTAGCACCAAATCTCAATTTTCTATCATCTTTTTTTGATGAATGAATGTGGAAAATATAGCTGTCGTATACACTGAGAGATGACAAGGATATATACAACTTTTCACTATAAACACTATTTCCTTCACAACTCATCAATTTTCAAGGAAAAAAAAATCTATAATATATGTGCCCTGTATAGGACTTTCTTAACTTCTATGCTACACTTTTTTAATAGTGAAAATACACTTAACAATAAACACTCAACAATCATATATATATGTATATATATATTTGACATGAAATTATACCACTTCACCATAAACATTTGTGAAGAACTATACTTACAGCAGTGAACATGATTTTCATAGCAGAAAGAACATTGATGTGATCAACTTCTCCTTCCTCTCTGATCTTGCCTCTTAGCACCACTCATTTTCTGCGAAGTCTTAGTCGAAGACGATTCGAAAGGAGATCGAAACCCGATATTTTCTACTGCATCAACAGTCTTGAACAACCGCCTTCTGTTAACCTCCTCCACCAGCGAACGGTGCAGGTGCTGGCTTCGAGTATCTACTAAGGATCGGTTCCTAGTGAGTCGAGGGAGTTCCATTTTACAACTGTTTTTACAAGTGGAGTATTCTTTCGACTCTACCCTAGCAAGATTATGACCCGAGGCTGAATTTTCTCCGGGATAGAATCTTGAAGGGCTTACTACGTGTTCGTGTTCATCTGCAGAGTAGTATGCCCAGTTAGAATACTTCTCAGAAAGAGTCGAGCTCTGGGAACTGGTGTCATCGAATAGTTCACCTACAACAACAGTTTAGTGCACATTCTTGATTATGATCTCAGCCTCATGATTCTCAAAGAGAGATTTAATCACTGGAAATGATAGAATGGTCTAGAAAGTGATATTAACCCAAACATTAATCAGAATACGAAGATTTATGAATAAGTGAGTCGATCAAAATTTTGAAAAGAATACCTTGTAGCCAGTTACTGCCCTGAGGTTTCAGCGCAACTGAACCTAAGGCGTCCGACACTTGAGATGACGAAGAAGGCGAAAAAGGATTATGGTGATGGTCATAGTCATCTTCTTGAAGATTCAGTACATGAAAGTTAAGATTTCCGGCCTTCCAATCTGGAGCCAGACCCGAAATCTCCCCATCAATCATATTAGCTATTTCTGAGGGCCTCCAGTCTGTAATCTCGAGCTCTTTCACCATTTCATTCGCCACTTCTATCGGAGTATCGTTCACAATATCAAAGGGAAAGAACACATTTCTCACAGCACCTGAAAAACAGACAAAATTCATTACCTCCATTAAAGAGTCTTAAGGTAATTAGAAAAGAAAAAAAGAAAAAAAAAGGAAAAAAAAAAAAAAAAAAGGCTACCTTCTTTATCAGCAATTTGCACTTTCAGAAAAATGGCGCCATCTTCAGGGTTTAGCTTCCCGGTAATAGTCATGTTAGTCCTCGGAGCATCGTCGTTCACCTTAAGGTGCTCGAGGGTAATTTTGTCATTCAAGAAAGGCTTTTGCTTTGAGATATCAGAGTAAGAACGATCATCATCTTTATCAATAGAAAGGAAAGGATCGAGCATTAGTTCTTTGGCAGACAATCTCTTTGATGCAGTCTCCAAACATTTCCCGACGAATCTTTGTGCATCCAAGTCTTGAATTTTGTAAAATGCCCTTGGCTTCTTACCCTTAAATAACACATTCTCAAATAGTAAACTCGAGTTTCTCATCAATTCTATATCAATTAGGTAAAAATACGGATTATGAAATCTTACCGATATCACTTTCTTGTATATCTGAGCAGGATTAGTGCATTCACTATACGGATATTCAGAAGTGATCATCTCTAAGATGCACATTCCATACGAGTATACATCAACGAGTTCATTGTAGTTTTCTTCATATAGCTCGGGTGCCATGAACTCAGGCGTGCCTATAAGTAACGTAGCTATAAACATGAGCTCTACTCTATATGATTGATACATTTTCTTTTATCATAGTGAGAAATAAAAGAAGTATGAGCAAAAAAAAAATAAAAAAATACCGATAACACTGTGTGCTCTGCGTGAGCCTTGAAGAATTGCTGCTAGGCCAAGATCCCCGATTTTCACTTGCCCAAGGTGACCATTAACAAATATGTTATCACACTTGAGGTCCCTGTGAATTACTGGAGGATCATGGTTGTGCAAATATATGAGGCCTTCGAGTATTTGTCGAGCCCATATTTTTATAGCACGGATGTTTACTTTCTTGTACTTAGCTCTGTACCTGCATTGAAGCCAATACAGTATATAGATGAGAATCAAAGCATAAAGTAACTTTAACCATCAAATTTTGTTCAGTGAACTTCTCAATCTCCTGAACTCTGAAGATTTAATAACTAAATTTAAAGATCATTTTAGTTTCTCAGTTATTGGAGATTTACAGTCTAATTAATGTATTTGTCTAATCTGGTTTTCCATGACAACTACGAGCTCTTCGCCAAGATTCATTCAAGCTGCCTAAGCATTAAATTTTTAGCTACAAACGACTCGAGGTCATTTTCCATTTCAGTATTCTTAGGTATACCTAATCCAAATATTTCTTCTCTCTCTCTCCCTCCCTCTCTCTCTCTCTCTCACACACACACACACACGCACAAACAAACACACGTAACTATGTTTAAGATAACACAGTTGACTTCAAACATAAAAATAGATATGGATTTATAACTCTAAATCTTTGATGAAGCTATTAGTAGTAGGGAGGAAAATTACTGTCTGAGAGTGCCGGAGGTGAACATTTCCGTGATAAAATTGAAGGTTCTGTTCTGGACATCGATCCAAGAAGTGTAGAATCGGATGATTGAGGCATGGTCGAGGGTGCTGAGAAGATGAACCTCGGAGTAGAGCCTGTGTAAATCCTCCGGAGATTGAAGCAAGTCAACGAGCCTCACTTGATTCCACGCCACTTCCATTCCAAGAACTTCATCAATCGCTTTGTATACAGTTTTCATCGCTCCTTTCCCTAGTACCTCCTCCAACTATCAATCATTCGCGTAAAAATATTTCATTCGATTATCAAAGTCAGCAGCCATGAGCTAAAACATATTCAAGTTTCTACTTCAACGGGAAAAGCCAATAAAGAAGACAAAAATGATAAAGAGGCTACAAGAAACCATGATATGAAGTTCTCAATAGCAGATAACCATTCTATCTGTTTCTTCTTTCATACACATATCAACCATGGCAACTTTTGAATAATTTAGAAATCGGTTCAATATAGTAAAAGTGATTGAAACAAGAATCATATATGCGCATAATCAATGAGATGAAACTTGATTCATTCACACATATCCACATGTTATATACATCAAGAACTTAGAACATGAAAATGGAGAGAGAGAGATGATTACTCGACCATAACGACCGGTAGGATCAGTTTCAACGTAGCCTTCATCCTCCTCCATGGATTCATGGGCATGCTCCCCGAATCTTACTCGGTGCATAGTTTGCTTAAATGTTGTGCAGAAAGTAGCAGTTAATTAATCAAAGTAATCATCTTTTTGTAAAAAAGAATCATATTTATACAATAATACAAGTTCAATAGATTGAGTTGAATATGATGTAAAGAAACAAAAAGAAGTCGACTGGAAAACAATATAGAATATAATTATAAGAATGAAGTACACATGTTTCACCTGAAAAAGATTGTTATGAAGAATAAAAGAGAAGCATCTAAGAAACAGGCTAGTATTTCATTCATGGGAGAAGAGAAGAGTATAAAATAAAGGAAAAAGACACAAAAGGACCTCAAGTAAATTACTGAAAAATCCATGGCTTGCTCAAAATCTATGCAGCCCAACTGTTCGATGGAAAGCGACAGCCACTTTGACTCAATTAAACAATCATATTGTGATATTTTCTATTTCTAATTTCCTACACAGTAAAAAAAGTGGTGAAAGGAGCTCGACCATTTCCTCTCTCTCTCTGTCTCTCTGCAGTAAAAAAAAAAAAAAAAAAAAAAAGAAAGAAAGAAAGAAAAGAAATACAGTAATTCTACTTTTCTTCTTCATAAATAAATTAAGATTCTTGCATGCATGATAAAAAAGATGAACACTTCTCTGCTAATTTTTGTGCAAGTTATTGTAACAAAAGCAATTACGAAAACTCTTATTTTCATGTTCACGGCAAGAAAAAAGTTCAATTTTTAGAGAAGGCGTACCGGAGTTTCAAGACTTCATCTCTTAAAATCACGAAATCAATGTTAAGTGTCTACAAAAATTTCATGGCTGGTTATGATGCCACCCACCGCCGAGTAGTTTTTGGGTGATTTTTTTTTTTGGAGAAAACAGATAAAGACAAAATTTATATACGTGAGAGTGAGAGAGAGAGAGAGAGAAGAAGGGAGAGGTTTTTGGTGGGTGGCGGCGGCGTTGTAACGTACGGAGTTGGCGGGTGACGTACCTACTGTTTAAACTTTCAACGCCGTTATATGGACTGACGGAACTAGGAACGCCACAAGTGGTGAAGTGAAGATGTCAAATTTGAATTGTCATCTTCATATATTATCCGATTTATTCACTAATTTATGTTAATATCATAATACTACTAAACAAGCTCCTCGGAAATGTCGGTAGCTTTCTTCCAAAAAAATACAAAAATAAAAAAGAATTAGTAGTGTACAAATAAAATTTAGATATCTTACAATAATCTTGTTGAATGAATCAAATGAATTAGAAATGTGTGTTCAATTAATTTAATTTCAACTCTCACATAATAAAGTGGAGAAGTGATAGCACTTGACATAAACATTGGCCTCATCCATAGTATAGTGGATTTAAGTGTGTGAATTTTCGCTACAATTACACTACTTTTTATCCACAAAAAAACTTCGTTATGAGTTTTGTGGGGACTTGATTAATTACGTACACATATTAATTTCTTACGAAAAATGAAATGTCTGCCACAATAATTATATCGTATTCAGTTACAATTTCAAAACTAAATTATGTATCCCTCAATTATTTATCCCCGTCAAAATAGTGGAATTTAGAGCTGTAGTCCATCATTAGCAATCCAAAAATGTAACCCTATATATATAAATATAAAATATACCATTTATTAA
Source organism: Mentha longifolia (assembly GCA_001642375.2). Classification (NCBI taxonomy): domain Eukaryota; kingdom Viridiplantae; phylum Streptophyta; class Magnoliopsida; order Lamiales; family Lamiaceae; genus Mentha; species Mentha longifolia. Next base: position 17,089,883 of record CM038113.1, on the reverse strand, counting down.
AAAAAAAAAAAAACGGAACACCATAATAATACACACAAGTATAAAGAGAATACCCATAAATAGCCATTCTCATAAGATAAAAGTCTTTTTTAACTACCAATAAGTAAATGATCTAATTATAGTCATTTTATATATGAAATGACACTTATACCCTTAATGAAATTCATTAATAATAATAAAAAAACTTTAAATGTACAACCTCGTTTCCATAATCGTGCTCGTGTGCACGATTACAATTATTTCGTTCGTGTTCGTGTGCAAGAACACGAACACGCTTGTATTGTTTCGTGATCGTGTACACGAACACGAGCAAAAACAATCATGAAGTCGGTGTGGATGCTGTAGCAGAGAGAGAGAGAAAGGAAACATACATGGCTAAATCTAGTAGCTTCGAGTGCTCTTGTCGGACCGTTAGTAATCGAACGTGACGAGGTTTGGAGGTCGGATTTCTTCATATGCAGCTGAATTATGTTGGAAATTATATCAAGCCACTGTTGAGGAATTTCATTGAATAGTTTGCATACACTTGCAAAACAAAATAGAAGAAGAAAATCGAGTTCCAACAAATTATGCTTTCTAGCTTCGTAATCTGTAAAGTCGTGTCGCCTCCTTCAACTTCTAGCTCATCCTCATTTGAACTCTTCAAATTGAAGTCTCTGTTCGTTACTGAGCATGATTCAACACACGAAACTTCTGACAACTCCATTGATTCATCGTGATTTCATCCTCGCATCCTTAAATCTGTTCTTATAATATGATCTCGTAACAATTCTCTTAAACTTGTCACGAATTTGCAGCGGATTTAGGTTGCTCACTGATTGCGATTCTAGAGTCACATGTACAAGACCTGACACTCATCGTCGAAAAATGTGAATCATCGCCGGAAAAAACAACAGGTGAGATGTGAAGTCGCCGCCAGAGAGAGTTGCAATCAGACACCATTTGCCGTCGCCGGTCTTTCCACAGTCAAAAACAGTCGTTAACGACCGTCGCAACAGGTTTTGGTCGCTGCCGAGGTCGCTGATTCTGTTTTGTGTGCCGCTGCCAATTTTCACGAAATTGAAAGGTAAATTTTTTCTTTTTTGTTTTGTTTCAGTTTTTTTTCCCCAATTTCTCTAATTGCATCAATAGCAAGGGTATAATTGGTATATAAGGTGTAAAGTGACTAAAATTAAACCATTTTCTTTTTGTTAGCTAAAAAAGATTTTTATCTTATAAAAATGGCTAGTTGAGGGTTTGCCTCCAAGTATAAATAACATTGATACAAAAGACTAAACATTAATCTACATAAGATTAAACCAATTTCGAAATAGAAGATTTCCTCCATAATAAGACTAGAAAACAGCATAATTTGACAACTTTTTCTTCTTTAACTAAGGTTTCAGATATACCCCATTAATTTACATCAGAACACCAAATTTCCTGTTTCACCAACTGAAAAACAAGAAATGAGAAGTTGAGGTATATGATCATTCATCACAAACCTAGGTTTGTTTAGTTCATTAAAAACCCAACACGCTAAAACGCTACTCTACCACTGTACCATTCCGTAAGAATCCTCAACAGTATGTAAAACGGGTACCTAAAACTCATGCCGTTTTGTTAGTGTCTGAATCCCCTTCGACTCTTCTATACAAGTCAAACGAGTTTATAAGCACAGAGGAGGGAACTCTTCTTCATTCTTCAGGAGGATTGGAGCAGCCCTATGAGTGAAATGCAGCGTTTGAACTTAAGATATGATCAAATGAGAAGAAATGGTAGTGTTGACAGTATATAGGGGCTATTCAAGAAAATGATGGAGCACAAGAAGTTTTGGTACCTTTCACCATTTGCTTCCATTGATGAGCATTCCATGTGAGTAGAGGTTGAGATGACTTCTTCTGCAAGATTTCCGACAGAGCCAAACTCGATTGTGCATGAAGCGCTTATGCAGCCATTGATCTGACTCCCATCTCCGAGTCCACGAGGAGATTGGCATCTAATTACATCCGATCTTTTCCTTGATCCTTGATGTCTTCTTCTTGCAGGTAGGATATCATGGATACCATTTAAAGAACGATTTGACTTGACGTTAGGGTTACTATGGCTGTGTTTATGGTGATGGTTTTGGTTTCCTTGCAAATTATTATTCCTCGCCCTCCAGTGTAAAGGCCTCTCTATGTAGTAAGAAGCAGTCTGCAGTAGGTGAATTCAAGAATTAAGATAATCATGAATGTTGTTAGAAATTGACGACATAAATAAGATATTACCATATCTGGGAAATAGGTGCCTAGTCCTCGAGATTTTGGCATCCCTTCACAGGCATGGATAACGTGGTCCGTTGGGATTAAGTGTAAATCCATTTTCGGGAGTTCTTTCTCATCCTGTGTTATTGACTGACGAACAATATCCCATGGCTTTTTCTTTTGAATATTATTTGAAGGCGATGATGGACTCGAAGCTGCCGCAGATAAGGAGAAGCCATGGCAGAGTTGAGCACGAAGCAAGCTTCTAATGTTGCTGTCGTAATCTCCAGTTAGATCAGCCAATGGATTGAAAGCTTCTGATTCGCCTCCAATGCTTGCAGATTCGATTTCTCTAAAATCGAGAGACAGATTCTCCATAACGCTGCCCTTTGAAGTGGAATTAGAACCAGTAATGCAGCTGCAGGCAGCCTCATGGTTGTCCAAACACCATTGAAATGTGTTATTCATTTGAAGATGTTCTTCTCTGTTCTTCAACCAAGGATTGAAGCCAGACTTTTCTGAATCATAAGATAAATCAATTTGCTGATCCTCCAAGTTTCCACTCTCCGCTGATGATCTTGAGGCGAGATAATGCAGTTTACAGAAATGGTTCTCAGCAAAAAACGCACCATTATTGTGGATTGATATATAATCTGGCCTACCATTCCTTGAAACTTCAGAATCATAAGTTTCAGATGCCGTCTCAGGTGAAACTTCCTTTATAGATGTCTGTTCCGCAGATACGCTATTGTCATCAGAATCACTGAGGGAAGACTTAAGAAGCATGTCATCATCGGACAACAACTCGATTGGTGATGGTAAAGATGCAGTCAACGACTCTTCATCACTAAATTCTAGGGCCAAATTTCTGTTGCTATTTCTATGTTGATGCTCATGCCTGGCACGGGTACTTGAGAAGTATTTACAGATCTCATCTACAACTTCGTCTCTTGGGCGTAAAAGAATGTGACCGAGCTTGTGAGCACCAAACTTAAATGCACTCCTTATCCGGTAGAAATTTCCTGGTAGACAGTAAGAGTCGAACATAATTTGCATCAAAAAAACATGTTTTACAATGAAATTGTCCATCATACAGTACTATGTTAATAAAGAGTAAAAATCAGAAACTAGTTTCCTAACCTCTGTGTACACTGCGCCCGAGATTGTTGGTTTCCTTCAGAGGGTCAATTATATTAAGATGTTTCGGCGTAAATGTTTTTGGGTTTGCATCAAGCCCCCTAGAAGGAACTGAAAATAGCTCCATTGATTTCTCCAAAAATTCTTCACTAAGCAACAGATGATTGCTCCGATTTTCGGGCATCTTTACTGCGTGAAAAATAAGACAAGAAAAACTCTTATGCGGCAAGAAGGGTATCACAAGCAGCAGGTAAAAGTGTCTCAGAGTGTCCAATCATTATCCAAATCCCACACCGTGTCTTTTGTTTTTGCTCTAAAGAAATAATAAAAACACCATAGAATTAATGAAGATGATTGCTCACCCACTATATGAGGTAGGGATGATTTATAAACTGGACCTTTCAAACTGATGCAATAGTTCTCCCAGTCAAACTGACTGTAGTAGTCCAGAAATCTATAGAGTACCTATATAGAAAGAAGAAAAAAATAAGTAACTGATAAAAGATTATCCATAACTTTTAATTCAAAGAGTTGTATGAGTGAGGTACTTACAGACAAAGGGGTGCTCAACGATGAATGGAAGAAATGGAAAATGTATAAGACAAGAATTTCCAAAGCATATGTTGAAATTAAACCATGGTGTGCACCAAGAATACGACTCTCATAATAGCACCAACTTTTAACCAGGATAATGCTACGTTTAAAGACATGATTTCTCCCAACAAGGCGATCCACCTGACTCGTGAACAAGTCAAACGAAAATAAAGGTGTTAAGAAACTATACCTCTGGCAAGAGCAGACTCAGCAGTAATCAAGCAACCATATTCAATTGTTATACGGTGGCATTGATTCATATAGTTGGACTGGAAAACGTGCGGAGCAAGATTGTTTTGATAATAAGTTACCAAGTAAAATACTTCCGCTTTCAAATTACTTAGCCATGGAAGATTGTTTTGACAAATAAGCTGTTCCATGCTAGGTATATATAGCAAATATGAAATATGTAAATTTATTCTTGCACGAATAACTAACACCAGAATCGGCATGCTGGAAAACAATTTATGACCAGATTCTGGTAACCAACTCCTGAAAAATGAATTCTTCACAGTTACCTGCTCAAGGAAACAGAGTGTGGAAAGTCCACCAAGTTGATTGAAGGTTACATCAACCACAATGTTCTGCACAAGGCATTTCACAAGTTTTACCTGCCATCAAAAGCAAGTTATTGATCAATCAAGAGCCTCATGATACAACCATGTAAATAAAGGGTATGGACATGCAAAAAGTATCATTCACTATATAATAAACTAGACAGACAACAAATTTAGCAGCTTTGTTGCAATAACAAACAAAATGACCAAAAAATAAATAAATGAGAATATAAAGCACCAAAGCTCAAGATATAAAAACTATTACACTCAATAGTCAGCATTAAAACAGCCACTATGGTTGGTTCGGATTAAATTCAAGTTGGGTAGAGCAGAGGACTAAAAGTGAGACAAATTCTAAAGGTGCTAGTATTCATAATAATGAACAGTATAAACTATACTATTATCTACTGCATTTAGAACTTCTAAGAATAATTACCTCAGCATCAATAAATTGAGTGTCCCTCACTTGGTACTCAGTATTTTCATTCTGCTCTTCAGCCTCTAAAAGAGAAAGAACGTCATGGGGCAAAGATTCCTCCGCATTTGGACCTTTTAGGATGGTCAGATCAATATCGCCATCAGGTAGATACGTCTTAAGTGGAACTGAACCATAGGGGACAACCTGATACAGAACTTGAATTAGTCAACATTAAGAAGTTTAAACTTTTACAATAAGAAAGAAACAATCACTAATAGATATCAATTAGTGTTCATATAGAACCAGTCTTACACCACTAGTTACAAAAACTTCATTATGCATCCTTTTTGAAGATATAAAATAATTCGACTAAATAATGAGAATCCATCTGCATTTCTTGGTGGGAAGAGCAACTAAAGCTTCAATATAGAGTCTCATCTCATCCTTATGTAAACCCAAAAACAATCATCTTCACAAATTAGACAGAATCAAAGGTTTACTCCTTCTCTAACATCGATCCTGCTAAATTGTGTGATTTTCATCCACATAGATCAGTTTACCACATGAAAACGAAACCAGATAAGTCAGACTTCAACGCTCAAATTTCGTAAAACGCCTACATCCTGTCGTGGAACACTGTTTTTCACAAATGGCAAAATCAAGATAATAAATTTAGAATTTTCATAGTACTAAAACCTAGCGCATAGTCCCTACAGAGGAGTCTAAGAATCGTAAAAGATTTGTCTTTCCCTACAAAATTATCTGATCAATTCCAGTCTAGCTAGAAAGAAAAATGAAGCCCAGAATTATTCGATTAGTACACGGTGAAAATTTTATTCTCGAAGAATAAAATCACCACGTCGGCAGAAATCGAATAAAGAAAAGGGATGAGCCTACAAGGTGAAAATAATGATAAAAATAAATGTAAATCAGCAGAAATCACACCACCTTCGACTGGCATGCACATTTTGAAAATTGATAAATTAAAAATTGAGAAAAAAAAAAATGATAATAAAAAAAAAATCTAATTTAATTTGGGGGAACAAAATCGATCACCTCACAGTTCAAGTGAGTTTTGACGAGTTGCTGAACGTAATCAATGACGTCTCTCCTCTTCTCCTCTGAGTCGAGTGTGGGGTGCACGCAATTCAACACTTGCTCCGCCGCTTCCCCCGCCGCAGACAAACACTCCTCACTGATCAACGCCGGATCAGGCGGAGGAGACGTCTTCCATGCCAACCCGAAATCCGGTCGCTCCTCCACCGCCAAAACGTCGCCTTCGGGACTCAGCTCACCCATTTTTAATGTCATACACGCTCACATAAAAGGAAAATTGGATCAGAAAGAAGAATTCTCAGTCCTCCATCTTTCAATCCTCATCGTCACACTCCTTGAACTGCCTCCGCTTCACGAAAACCGAGAACGGTTGCTCATTGCGCTGCCATCACATGAAACCGCACTAGAAGCAGAGAGAGAGAGAGAGGTTTAGGAATTGGGGGGGTTTTGCGCGGACAAATATGGCAAATATTTCAAGCCTTTATTTTTTTCCTTAATTTTTCCCTGGAATTCTTCGGAAACAAAATCAAGAGGAAAAAATAGAGAGAAATCCGGAGATGAAGACGAGAATCTATATCAACTTGTTCTAATTCATCTTCCTCCAAATTTCTCCTTCCTTTTTCAGTTATTTGCAGAGAGATTGCAAAAACCAAAACAAAACCGCTTTCATCTCTCCCCCTCTCTCTCTCTATATATATAAAAATATAAATATATACTTTGTTTTCGAGCGCGTGATATCTATATATATATATAGATATATATATAAATATATACGTATGTATATGCGCACGTCTAGATGTGGATTTTCTCTCTCCTCTCTCTCTCTCTCTCTCTCCTCTTTCTCGCTCGTGAAAAAATCTACAAATGGCGCGGCAGAGAAACGGGACGCGACGAAGGGAAAAGGAAAGGAATAGAAATAGTCGGGCTTCAGTATATACAGTTCCGCCAGAACGCTGTCGTTTCGCAGCTCTTACGTGTCATACTGCGTCGTTTTCTGGAGGGGCTCGGTAACGCCTGTGGATTTTGTAATAAATAAAGCTTAACGGAATTTCATTTTTGCAATCCTTATGCATTTTATTTTATTTTCTTTTACACAATAGTAATTTCTTTTACATCTTATCCGATCATCTTATTCTTCATCCGTAACTAGTCTTGCCCGGCCCGGCTTCGTACGGGTAGCATTTAATTTCTTTTCTTATTTTAGAATGTTGAAAATGTTATTTATAGCATGAAGAATATAAAAAAAATGTAGTATTCTTTTATTTAATTCAATATTAAGTAAGTAATACCATTAATATTTGTTATTCGATAATTATAAATTGACAAACTTGGTAAGAGAATATTACATCAATTAAATAACATTTAATACTATATTCGTATCTATTTCCTTTGACCGCAACATATGTGTTTCGTTCATTTTTGCTCGAACCATTCGTCCATTATTCCTTTTCCATTGCTAAAAACTATTATATTCACACTCACTCGCATTGAGTAAGACTCATATACCACTTTAACATAATTTTATTACAAAAATTAAAAATGATCGATCTTGTTTTCGTAGGTAATTAATGAACGCCAATAAAGAATAAATGAACACGAAAGTAAAAGGAACACAAAAGGATTTACGTGGTTCGATTTATTGGAATAGATCTACGTCCATGGGGCGGAAAAAGTATAGATGTTATTGCTGGTATGAGTATTGGTTACAAGATTGTTCTCCCCTCTCATTCTATTCTAAACCCCTATTTATAGATGCTCATCTGGAGCTTGATTCTAATACAAAGTCTATTCCTATAAGGACTCTTTGGGCTTATCTCACTCTTCATAGTAGACATCCGAGTCTTCTATACTCTATTGTAGTGTGAGTGGTAGTCGATTAAGAAATCTTCCTTGCTTGGTGAAGAAGTCTCTTACTTGGGCCAAACTTACATAAGTCGAGCTTAATATCGGGGCCCATTTATACTGGGTCTAATGTTTGGGCCTAATAGTTGGGCCATATCCTATCACATCCCCCCCCCCCCAAAAGGGTGTAGAAATAAGGATGTGATTTAGAGGGAATAGCTAAGTTGGGAGAGGTAAAAGAAAAGTGTGTTGCCCTGTCGAAAAATAAATTTGACGAAGTCAAGTTCGCATCATCTCGTCAAAAGACGAGGTAAAGAAGAGCGCATTGCCGAGGTGGAATGCATATCGTGTCGCCGAAGATGAACACGGAATATGTCAGTTGCTTTCAATTAATCCGCCGGTTGTGTTCCCGATAAAGCAGGGCACGATTTGACGTGAAGGGAAGGCGAAAAGGCGGGATAGGAATATAGCTTCCTTGAGACGCCATTTCAACACCTTTTCCAGAATTTCAAAAATCTCTCCATTTCCTGTCGTTCCTCTCGCCGCAGCATTTCGCCTTTTTGTTACTTTCGTTGCCATCATGTTTCTCATTTCTGCCATTCTCGTCGCCACCGCTCCGTCAGAATTTCCATTAACACGAGTAAGTTATTTTTCATGGCTTCTTCTTCTAATTCCAATCAGTCTCATGGCGACAATAGCCGTGAGGAGTCCGTGTCGCCGTCGGGTTCTCCGGCGGCAATACCTGTGTCGAGTCACGCAGATATGGAGGTTTTTACCGTCAGTTCTTCTTCTCCTAGGACACTTAGGGTTCTGTTTCCCGCCGTAGACAGGTCCGGTAGGGTTCATGACTTTTCATCGACTCTAGATGCTGCCTCTATCAAAAATATTATGAAAAATTATTTATTTCCCGATTTCGCTCTTCTTGTTGCCCCTCGACCGGAGGATAGGGCTTGTGCGCCTCTGTTAGGTTTTTTACTGTGTATGAGGACTGCCTTCGTTGTGGTCTTCGTCTTCCCCTTCCGGCCGTGTACGCCGAACTTCAACGGAAGTTCGGTATTGCCTTAGGGCAAATTATGCCGAACTCATTTAGGCAACTATCTGGCCTCGGCATCACAGTCGGTCGGGTCGGTTTTCCACTCACCTTAGGGATGGTCGTTAGGTTTTTTCAGTTCAAGCCGAGTTTCGGGTGGTTTTACCTCAGCCCTTGTCTTAACTTTAGAGTTAGGACGGAATCCAAAATTGCAAACTGGCAGAAGAAAATTTTCTTCTGCCGATCTGAAGAGGTCTCCCATTTTGCCTGGAAGACGGATAAGTTAGAAGACCAAGGCACTGAAGAGACCTTTGGTGACCTTGAGGAAATATTGGGGGAGTTCGGCCTCGTCTCTGAAGAGTTTAACGAGACCGAGCTTGCCATGGTAGGGCTAAGCCCTTATGATCCTGTTACAATGGTGGATCCGGTGAAGGGTGAGGCCCTACTCTACTTCTTGTTTGCCTTTTTCTTGCTTTCTCTACCGTTCTTAATCCTGTTTTCGCTTTGTTGTAGTGAACTTCGGCGGAAACCCCAAGAAGAGATAGAGGTCTACTCTGGAGGCCTCGAAGACAACGTCCGCTGCCTCTTCGGAGAGGACGTTAGACGTGGGATGATCTCCCCCTACGAGCTCTCCATAATTGGGCTCTCCTCCACCTCGCTCCACCATGAGTCGGGATAAGGAGCCTCGAGTGGTTGCCATTTCTGAAGAGTACCAAGTATCAGGCCGTCGTAGGCCCTTTCCCGAGGTATTACACTTCTACTCTCCGAGCACATCGTGTTGGCTCTTATTGCTTTATTTAACACTTATTAATGTTATTGCAGGGTGCAGAATACATGATCTTAGAACTGGCGAGCTTCGTCAGCAATGGGGTCGTTGAGTATCATAAACTTGCTCGGGTTGCCCGGGATTTGGAGAAGGCCAAAGATGATTTGGTCAACAAGGCGGCCGTAGCCGAGGCCGAGGCCTGAGAGGCAGGAAAGATGGAGGCCGTAGCACTGGCGGCAACTGAAGTTATGAAGGCCAAGGTGGCTTCGCTTAAGGTTAAGGTGGCCTCGATCAAGGCTGAGGTAGAGGCGGCAAGGCATCGGGAGGCCGAGGCGGCCGCTTTGCAGGGGCAGGTGCTCCGTGCTCTGGTGGAAAGGCTCTTCCTTTTGGGGAAGTTCTCTGAGCTGGCCACCATCCTGAACACCACCGTGGCGTCTAACGTTATTGACGAGATCGCCACGGATTACTCGGACCTGGATAAGTCCAAGTACGGGTATGAAGTGACTTCGGGTGAGGACCTGCTACGTGCCTATGTGAAGGCTTTGACCGAAGGGATGACGACCTTCCTTGTGCTGGAGAGCCTCGCCTCTTCGTCTACAGTGCTTACTGCCGAGGCAATCCGAACCTGCCCGGTGGATAAGGATGAGATGCTTGAGGCTGCGATTGTTAGCCTTGGCGCCGAGACTGACCAACCGGTGAATAACGAGCCGGAGAGCGCCGGAGCCAAGCAGAAGGAGCCCCAGCAGGAGGATGAGGCTGCTGGAGGGGTCAGTTGATCCCCCTATTTTCTTTTCTTTTTTATTTATTTTTCTTTTTTTATTTTTTTATTTTTTTTATTTTTTTATTTTTTTATTTTTTAGGCAATATGTACTTCGGCATCACTAGGACGTCGCTTTTACTTATGCCGTAATAGCCTTAATGAAATTTCCAATTTTATTGAAAATATCTTTCTCGCCTTTGTGTAGTCATCTCGCGAGCTTTTTGATGTATCTCCTTGGGTGGAACGAATCCATCAATTAACTCGTGCCCTCGAGACAAAAGAAACCGAAGTCCTTCACTGGAAGGGCAAATTAGGCCACGTGCAGAATGAGGCCGATGTTAAACTTATTGCCGCGCAAGAAAAATTTGATGAGCTTCAAGCTCGGTTTCTCGAGCAGCAAGAAAAGCTGGAGATCTGTCAAGAGGATGCCGAGCGGGTCCTCGAAGAACATAAGGAGTACGAGGCGATTATTAGCCAAGCTGGCGGGCTCACGATTTCCGAAGTGGAGGAGAAGGTGAAAGAGCTCCTGGCTCGATGCAAAAGCTATAAAAAGTAATATGGAGCTGGCTCCTAGGAGCTTCAGGAGCAAGTGAACGAGCTGAAGCGAGTAGCCGGTGTATACAAGATAACCCTAGCTCGCCGTCCAAAGTTGGCTCGACTCGTTTCTGAAGAGGCCGGGGCTTCGAGTTCGTCCAATCCCGGCTCCAGCTCGAGGATCGTCGATCATCATCCTTAGGGAATTTTTGGATCGAGAGCGGCAGCTGGCGGATGTACGAGGCCGAGGTCGAGGGACTCAAATTACCCGAGGTCGAGGGACTCAAAGTGTCCGAGGTAGAGGTAGGATTAGTATAGACGATCTCTTAAATAGAGATTTTGCCAGAAATTGGTTTAACTTTAGTCAGCCTCCGGGCTCCTCTTCGTCATAATGTATATAACATTGTATCTTTTTACCTCTTTGTGAATAAAATTTCAATTGTATTGTGAATGTACATCCTTAGTAGGGTATAACTCAATTTTTCTGTAGTTCGTCCTCGTATGAAACGAAGGTAGAGATAGTTCATCCTTGTATAAAATGAAGGTAATTCATCCTCATTTTTAAACAAAGGTAATTCATCCTCGTATAAAACGAAAGTAGTTCATCCTCATTTTTAAACAAAGGTAATTCGTCCTCGTATAAAACAAAGGTAGTTCATCCTCGTATGAAATGAGGGTAATTCGTCCTCGTATAAAACGAAGGTAGTTCATCCTCGTATGAAACGAGGGTAGTTCGTCCTCGTATGAAATGAGGGTATGGGTTCCTTATTTGTCGAGAAGTATCGATAGGGATGGTCCCCATACGCGTGTTTATAGTTTACCCTAATTTAGGTTTCATTCATCCTCGAAAGGGTATTATGTCATCCTCGTAAGGGTATTTGATTAGAAGGGCGAGATAATATGCATAAGTAGAAGAGAGAGATGTGCAAGATGAAGTATGCAAGACCAAACAATTAAAGGAAAAAAATAAACAAACACTTTATTAATAGAAAAACTAAAGTTCGAAAAGGACAAGATAAAAAGACGACCTGACTTTCGCCACAAGGAAAAAGTATACGACCTAAATGAACTAGATGGACTTGAACATTACTCTCGACCACTTATGCAAAGTATTTCTTTAAATGAGTATTGGCTCGCCGGATAAGTGGGCGAGCTTGTATGACCCTTTGCCGAGGACTTCCTTCAACTCGGTAAGGTCCTTCCCATGTGGCTTCTAGCTTGTCGAGCCTTGCAGCCTTGCTGACTTCGTTATTTTGAAGAACGAGGTCGCCAACTTGGAACTGTTGATACCTGACTCTCTGGTTATAATACCGAGCTACTTGTTGCTTGTACTTGGCTTCCCTTATATAGGCGAACTCTCATTTTTCTTCCACCAGGTTTAGGCCAGTTCGGAGATTTTCTTCATTGTCTTCGGTTGAAAAATTGATAGTGTGAGGGCTCGGCAGACCGATCTCTACCGGGATCACTGCTTCGGTTCCATACACCAAACTGTAAGGTGGTTCTCCGTTCGAGGTCCGGGGAGTTGTGCGGTATGACCATAAAACTTGGGGTAAGTTCGCTACCCAGTCTCCTTTGGCTTTATCAAGGCGAGCTTTGAGTCCCTTGACGATCGTCCGGTTGGTGACTTCGGTCTGGCCGTTTGCTTAAGGATGGGCTACCGAGGCGAACTTTTGCTGAATTTGAAGTTCTTCATACCATTCCCTAAACATTCTGTTTATGAACTGCATCCCATTGTCCGAGACGAGGATATGGGGTATGCTGAAGCGGCATACTATGTTCTTCCAGACGAAGTTGAGGGCGTTCTTGCTCGTGATTTTTGCCAAGGGTTCGGCTTTCACCCATTTGGTGAAGTAGTCGATGGCTACGATGAGAAACTGGAATTGGCCGGGAGCTTTGTCTAGTGGACCGACGATGTCTATCCCCCATTACATGAAAGGCCACGGGCTTTGCATGCTGGTGAGGTCGGTCTGAGGTAATCTCGGCACGGTCCCATGAATCTGGCATTTTGGACACTTCTTGACGAGGTCCACTGCAGCTTGGAACATTGTAGGCCAATAATATCCCCACCGCATGACTTTCTTTGATAGTGCCCTAGCTCCAATATGGCTCTCACATGACCCTTCGTGTACTTCTCGCAGTGCGTAATCTGCTTGGTTCGGTCCTATGCACCTCATGAGGGGCTGGAGGTATGATCTTCTGTAAAGCACTCCCTGTTCAAGAACGTATTTTGGGGACTTGCTCAAGATTTTCCTAGCTTCGAGCTTATCGCTGGGTAGTTCGCCTTTCTCCAAGTAATTTCGAAGGGGGGCCATCCAGTTAGGCTCGTCGTCAGTTACTAGGTTGGCCTCGGCTTCGTCAATACTTCAGGTGTTTGACTTCTTCCACTGGAAGGCTTGTGGATGACAATGCTAATTTGCTTAGGGCATCTGCCCGGCTATTCTGCCCCCTCGGGATGCGAACCAACTCAAAATACGAGAAGTATTGTTGTAGGCTCTTGGCTTTGTGGAGGTACTTTTTCATCCTGTCGCCTTTAGCTTCGTAACCTCCTAGCATGTGACTCACTATGACCTGAGAGTCGCTGTAAACTTGTACATCTTGTATCTGGAGACCTTGAGCTAGGCGAAGTCCGGCGATTAAAGCTTCATACTCCACTTCATTGTTTGTTGTGTGGAAATCCAACCGAAGTGCATAAGTTGTCTCCTGTCCGTATGGGCTGAGGAGTATGATGCCTGCCCCTCTTCCCAAATTTCCCGAAGCCCCGTCCATGTATACCTTCCAACAATCTTTAGGCGGTTCTTTTACAGGTTCGGCTTCAGTATTTTTTGAGGTAGGCTTAGATGGCTCCGGCGTTTCCGTGAATTTGGACTCTACCAGGAAGTCTGCTAGGGCTTGGCCTTTGATAGCTTTGCGAGGACAGTATGTGATAGCGTGCTCGCCTAACTCGACTGCCCATTTTGTAATTCTTCCTGAAGCCTCCGGTTTCATTAGCACTTGCCGAAGTGGCAGGTCGGTGAGGACTTATATGGGGTGTGCATGGAAATAGGGTCGCAGCCTCCTTGTAGCGTTTACGAACGCTAGTGTGATCTTCTCTAGAGGCTGGTACCGTGTCCCTGGTCCTTTGAGTGCTCGGCTGATAAAGTAGACAGGAAGTTGCCGATGTTTTTCTTCTCGTACCAGGACTGCACTTGTGGTCTTGTCCGAAACCACGAGGTATAGAGAGAGTGTTTTACCTTCTTTCGGGACAGATAGAGTCGGAAGCTTGGAGAGGTATTTTTTTAGATCGGCAAATGCGGATTTGTGTTCCTCTTCCCATTTGAAAATTGGGTTCTTCTTAAGAATTTTGAAGAACGGAAGTTGTTTCTCTGCGGCCTTCGAAAGGAATCGACTCAGTGCAGCTAGGCAGCCTGTTAGTTTATGCACATCGTGGATACTTTCTGGGACCTTCATCTCCTGGACAATTCGGACCTTGGATGGATTGGCTTTCAATCCTTCTTGAGAAACCCAACACCCCAGAAATTTTCCGGATCGAACCATGAATGTACACTTCTGGGGGTTCAGTTTAAGGTTTACCTTGCGCAAGAGGCCGAAGACGATCTTGAGGTCGTCAACACAAGTGGATTGCTCCTTACTTTTGACGACGATGTCGTCCACATACACCTCCATAATTTTACCGATGTGAGGCTCGAATATCTTCTTAAACAAAATCGAATTTTTGTTTAATATATGTATTTTCTTAAACAAAATGACATACAGTACTAAAAGAATTTCAAAAACTTATTGGCTATGGACCACCTTAAAATCGTTTTTGTAATCACCTCAAAATCGAAATAGTGTTGAGGCCAAAATTATTTTTGTAACCACATCAAAAACTTAATAGTCAATAGGCCACCTCAACATTGAAATAGTGTTTGGGCCACCTCAAAATCGAAATCAATACGTACTAAAGGAATTTGAAAAGTTTATTGGCCAACGGACCACCTCAAAATCGATTTTGTATCTAAAAATTAAAAATATAATTCCTTGCCTACTTTCCATTTCAATCCGTCCACCAATTCATTGTCTATTCCGTTTTGGCATAACCCCACACAAATCCTTTAAACATTTAATATTTTGCACTCACTTATTTACATCATATGCTCTTGTTTGGTCCACACAACTCAACATATTCTACTCGCACTAATGTGGTCTCACTATTACACTTAAAATTTATAACTACATTTCAATGTGGGTCACATATTCCACTCACAATCAATACTTATTGACTGACGGGCCACCTCAAAATTAATTTTGTGTCTAATATATATATATATATATATATATTTTGTTATCGATACATACTAAAATAATTTTAATAATTTCTTGGTCAACGGACTACTTCAAAAGTGAAGTTGTGCTAGAGTCAAATATTTTAACTCAAAAAATCGAAAATAGCATAGTTTAAACTTCAAAATTTGAAACTATACTCATTTTGTGTTAATATATCATCAAGTGTTTTTACTAACAACGAATTTGTATATAAATATACAATGGACTTGAGTATAGTGTATATCGTCAGATATAGATTAATTATATGAAATATATACATATATATATAATATGTATGTATAATATAGATATATAATAATTAATATGTGTTAATTACATACAGAGAGCACTTGCATCAACTTTGTCTATTGATCTAAAGGATTATATTTGAAATTCAGTATTTCGTCATTTCTTTTCGAATAGTAATTTATATTTTTGTGTGATGAATTACAAATCTTTATTGATAAAAGGATTGCGTAAAATTGAATACTTACATATCTCTCTATCAATTAATGCGGATCAATATTAATATATATATTATAAAATCAAATCTAAAATAATCATAATCATAATTATTATGGAATAAATAAGATTTTAAGTATTTAATTTAATTATTATATAGTAGTATAAGTGAATTTAGATAAATAGAAATAGAGGATGGAGGAAGCGCCACGTAGAGCACTTGCAGCAACTTTGTCTATTGATCTAAGGATTATATTTGCAATTCAGTACTTCGTCATTTCTTTTCGAATAGTAATTTATATATTTGTGTGATGAATTACAAATCTTTATTGATAATAGGATTGCGTAAAATTGAAAACTTACATATCTCTCTATCAATCAATGCGGATCAATATTAATATATATATATAGTATAAAATCAAATCTAAAATAATCATAATCATAATTATTATGGAATAAATAAGATTTTAAGTATTTAATTTAATTATTATATAGTAGTATAAGTGAATTTAGATAAATAGAAATAGAGGATGGAGGAAGCGCCACGTAGGCATGTGGATCGTTGTGGTGCTTCGAATCCGCAACGGAACGTATAATATATTGATTAAAGGCAAAAATATACGAACTTTATATGACATATTGTTCTACCTACAAATTTTCAATTTTTTTCTATAAATACATAAACTTTGAAATCTATCAATTTTTCCATCGATTTACTTTTCGATCAAATTAAAACTAACATGTCGTCCACATAGCTTCCACGTAGCTTTTATATTACACGCGTACGCCCTAAGGCTGCAAACGAGCCGAGTATTGGCATGCTCGAGCTTGGATCATATAATTTTTCACATGTTCGAGTTTGAGCTCGAGCTTGAGTCGAGCTTTAAATTTGTGATCGAGCTTGGCTTAAGGTAAAAAAATTAAGTTTGAATTCGGCTCGAGTTTGGCTCGATAAATATTCGATAAATGGTTAGGCTCGAGTTCAGTTCGGATTTGAGCTTGAATCCGGCTTGTGAAAAACTCGAATTTTATTTTAATTCGCGTTCAAGCTTGATTTTGAGCTCATTTAAAAGACCTGATTTGAAATTATTTTTAACACATTGACAATAGTTCAAATCATCTTACCTACATTTTTTTACACATAAATGCCAAAAAGCTCGATACGGGCTCAATTAGAGGTTCGATTAAGAGCTCGTGAACAGGCTCGATTTATACATGATGAACATGTTTGCGAGCAAAATGAGTTGAATACCTTAGTGTTCGAGCTCGGCTCGATAAAATAATCTAGCTCAAATTCAGGCTCGAACTTGGCTCGTTTGTTAACAAATTCGAGTTCGAACAATCTTTTTTCGAGTCGAACGCCGAGTAAGTCCTGAGTAGCTCATTTTGCAGCCCTAGCACCCATGTGAAAGATCCCCTTAATATATCCAACTAACTTTTTTAATTTATTTTTTAGAAAAATCATCTCTCTCTTAGCGTTTCATCTCCTCCTTGTTTATTTATTATAATTCGTCACAGTAAAGATATTGTAAACAAAATCTAAAAAATGAAAGAGGAGGCAAGAGAAAATGGAGACAATGGCGTGTAGGTTTGCTTTGAATATTTGAATAAAACGGCATTCTACTGGAAGCGCGTTGTCACTTTGAGATGCCGGAGAAGACAGCGGCATGATGGACGAACCCGTGATGGACGGTGGAGCCCTGCTCTCATGTTACGTTGCTGCCGTAGCAATGGAGGTGGACCGGCTTGTGCGGCAGCGACTGTGCTCCACAAGGATTGGCAACGCCAGCGACCGTTGAGAAAAAAGAGGGAAATAGCTGAGGGGAAGAGGATGGCGAAGCTAGTGGCGATATCCTTTTCTTAAGGGAGAAAGAATGAGTTTGTTTTGAAAACAATGGATTTTGACATTGGATATGGAGGCAGCGGTGGTATCACTCGTTAAAAATTTGGAATAAGAAGGAGAGGGGTCATGAGAAACATTGGCTTTCAAATTGGATGAGTTGTGTGGGAATTGCATGGTCTGCAAAGGAAATGAGAGGGAGGAAGACGACAGAGAAGTGAAGGTCTGCAACCTAGGCGAGAACTTTTATTTTTTATTTTTAATAATTACTCCCTCCATCTCGCCGAATTCGTCCTGTTTTCCTCTTTGGGCCATCTCATCTAATTTGTCCTCTTTCCTAAAAAGGAAATAATTAACACATAATAAGGGTACCATTAGTAATATATATTAGGGCCTAATTAGAATTACACTAAACATAATCTAATACCCAGATTTATTCCCACCCACCCCAATTAATTCACCAATCTAAAGAGGAAAACCTAGCCCACATTATCACAATCCCTCTCTTCCCGTTTCTAGAATCATCATCTCTCTCTCTCAATCGCCTCTCCCTCTACCAAGAACCCTAAATCGGTGACTCTCAATTTGCTCGCCGTCTCTCTCTGTCTCTATGAGCCTCAACAATCCATCACCAGATTCATGCCCCTCACGTTGGGTGACCACCCGCCGCACCCCCACTGTAATGATAAATGAGGGAAAAAGCCCATTGCCGATTCAGAGTCCCTGTAGAAAGAAATCCGTCCGCCGCCGCTCCCCTTCCACGGCTGAGCGGAAGCAAAAGCCCATCGCCGGAGAGTAGTCTGGATCGATGGGTTAATGTCCGGAGATCTTCAACCGGCACGACAAATCGGAGCAGAGGGCTCGCAGGTGGCGGGTGGTAGTCCGATGATGAGCTTCTTGATTCTCCACCGCCTCCGAAGTGCACGCCGATCTCAATTAACCCCTGGAGATACGGGAATCTGCGAAATCCGTTGCCCTCTTTGCCGGTTTTCGTTGGCAGTGATCCGACGCCCTCTTTGCCGAGCCACAATCAATCAGCAATCCGATGCCCTCTTTGCCGAGCCCATCTCTCTCTGGTGCTCCTCTGGCAAGCCCTCATTCAGCAGTGAGCAGGGGCGTCCCTAAAAACTGGCCGGACCATATTCCATGGTGTTGTCCCTTCTTCTCTTCTACAGAAGAGTGGGCTCAGGCGGAGAGGGAGACGAAGCTTGAAATGAAAGCCCTCGGAATCGAGGTGTCTTCCTCATCTGAGGAGGACTGAATATAACCTATTATTGTGATGAATGTTGTCCCTGCAATTTTTTGTCTTGATGATTTGAATGAATTATTAACATCATGAAATGTTCTATGGATTAGCTGCCTTGTTGATTTATGCCCTCATGGATGTTTATGATTCATAGCTCTCTGTTTCACAAAATTATTGATAAGTTGCCTTGGAGTGTTGATTAGCTGCATTGGTGTGTTGGTTAGTACTTGATTAGCTGCCTTGGTGTGTTGGTGCTGTTGTGGTTTCTATATGTTGTGTCTGTTTGCATGCACATTTGTAACTTAACACTGCTGAGTCTAAATAACCACAAACCATACAACATGTCCAAAATATGATGAGAGATACATAAACATTGCACTTTCAAGTTCAAAAGTAAAAGCATTCTAATGCTTTTGACAAAAAAAAGTGCATACATAGTGGCTTAGTTTGTAGCTGATGTGTTTCTTCAGATTTATAGAACCCCAGTTAACTATTGAATTCCTAGCCTATGCACCAATGCTTCAATGCCATTTATCTACCCTTCTTGAATGAGATAATCAATGCAGTCTCTAGCCAACTCCAATGAGACTTCTAGGTTTTCTGGTAGTGCATCTGCCCTAATCAAAGCATGCTTCCCCATATGTGGTTGTTTGTAATTATTATGACCTTTCACTTTAAGAATTTTAACTAGAACCTGTTGCAATGATAAGAAAACCTTGTTTAGAGTAGAAGGTTGCAACTCATAGAATGCTTCCACAACTGCAGCAACTAGCTCATCCACTATTTTGAATGTTCTCTGTTGCGGCAGAGCCTGTATTGCCCTGAAAAAATCTAAATCATTCATATTGCAGTCATGGCTGTTTGGAGGTTGTTGTACTAATCTTATGTTTCATCCATCTGCATTTGCACAGGCCCTAAAATCTGGGTATGCATCTGTGATATGTGGCTTTGCATTGTCTTGTTGAATGATTATATTCCTGCTTGCTCCTTCAGGCCACTTTGCTTTGATTGCTGGAATGACCTACATTGAATGTAAATAAATGGATGGCAAAATGAACAAGATAAATGATGAAAATCAAATTTCTGAGATAAAAAAAAGTTAAAAAAATCTACCTTGTTGATTAGTGTTTCTTTCATGACATTTCTTGTGACTGAATTTATGGCTTGAGTCTCTAATGTGCCCCTATCTTTGTTTCTGGATCTTCTTCTAGCCTCAACTTGATGAGTAAATGGAAATATTTCAATCTTACCATCAAACAAAGCAGTGTCATCCTCATTGAGAATGGGTCTTGAAACAGCACACAAGAACATAATTTTTCCAATAAATTTCTTGCTCTTGCAAGCCCTATATGGTTCTTCCTCATCAAGGGTCAAGTAGTATCTATTTGAACCCTTGGTGATATAGAACTATTTCTCATCAATGTGCACAACATTGTGCATGTTGTTGAATCTCAACCTCTTCAAAATTATATCAAGTTCTAAAGATTCTAGTGATAATTTGATTCTCAGAAATTTATTATCGGCTGTGAGGTAGAGTTTGATTGCATTAGTATGGGATAAAACAAAGCTCTTTTGATGCCATCTACACAAAGTGCTTCTACTAATGATAAGTGGGTTTTCCATTTCCTTTAAACTTGTTTCCATCTTCGTCAAGGTGGTTCTGAAACTTAAATCCAAACTCTTAATCTTCTCGAAATTAGGTTGATGCTTAACCCATCTCTTCCTATTTTTGTGACCACTTAAACTGTGTAAGGGCTTAGCTTCTTCTCTCTGTTTTTTTGCAGCAGCCCATAGTCGAGATATAGTTTTTGTGGACACCTTCCATTCTTCGGCAGATTCAGCAATGGCACCTCTCCTTGGCTTGCCATTGTTTGAAGTAGATAGTATGAACTGGATGATCAAGTTCCTGCTGTTCGTGGACAGATTCTTGGACGGCCTACTCATCTCTTCCTCCTTCTCTTCTCTTTCTTTTTGGTGTTTTTGCTGAACATCTGGGAATGAATGACTATAGGGGAGGGAATGGATGTGTTTAAAGGGTTGTTTAGATGGTTTCCCTCTTTAATTACTTTTTGAATATTGGTGGGAAAGTAGGCTCTTAAAATTATAGACTAATCCTTGTTGTACTTGAATTTGTGGTGGAATGTGTAATTGCTAAATTGGCATCTTTTTTTAATGAAGTTGAATTTTATTTTTTCATTGCTTTGCTTTCAGAATTTAATTGCTTTGCTTGAACAAATTTTCCACTTGATTGTTCGCAGTGGATTTAAAAAAAAAATTAAAAATTATTTCCAGTTATATTCGAAAATTAATTAGCTGAAAAAAATATTATTAATATAATTAATTAATAAATAAATTAAATAATGGCTGACTTCATAAACCATTTCTCTATTTTCCTAATCAAACACCTTAAACACCTTTAACCTACCCTTCTTAAGTTCCGTGCCGAAAAGAAACATAACGAATTCGGCGAGACGGAGGGAGTATAACACAACAATAATATGCATTTTGAATTTAAAAAAATGAATTTAAAACAACGTATTTTTAGTCTCGGGTCGCCCAACGACTAGGACATGTGTACAATTTTGACCGCCATGTCGGATCCAATTAGGAGGATGTATAAATTATGAAAAAATTGATCACATGATAAAGTTAGTGTACTTATAGGAAAAAAAATCAAAAGTTTATGTACAAAACGATATGTCAGATAAAATTCGTTCATTTAATTATATTTTTGCCTAAATTAAAATTGAAAGTTTCCATACGCAGAACATTATTTTCTACTATGGCAACCAATTTCCACATTCTCCCTAACTCAATTCGTTTCATATTCATTAATATTTTTTTTTTATCAAGCAACACAACACAATACACTCACATGCACCCGAGGTGACTCAAACCCCTGATCTTTTGGTTTGGAGGGGAAGCATCGTACCAACTGAGCTACGCTTCATCGTCATATTCATCAATATTATAATTGGTCGTATTTTATATGTATAAAGGTCGTATTAAAAAACCCTAATTAAAAAATATTAAACCCTAATTAAACCCAAATTAATGATTATTTAACATTAATTGGTGTTACTAAACTTCAATTATTAAATAATAAAATTATTATAAACGCTAATTAAATATAACTAAATATACAGAGAGTATCAAAGAATTGATGTCTGAGAGAAAAAAAAACGAAAATAATAATGTAACTATACATTAAGTGTCAGCCACTACTTGAGAGAGAAAATACACAAAAAGAATTATAATAAGAGAATGATGAGCCATGGATAGAGAAATACATATTATAAAATTAAGAAAGAATGACTTGGAAAGATGAGAAGAATAGGCGCTCAAAAGTCGCTCAGCATCAGTCGCTTGGCAGATCAAATATATATATATATAATACGAAAATGGATTCTAATCCCACATGACATTATCAATAATTTTTGAGAATATTCTCTCAAATTCTTATGGTTTTGATAAAACAATTCATTATTTGTATTTTATTCACCACATTGAATATTTATAAAAGCTCACCAATAAATACCTAATATAAAAAAATACAACACACTTTTGAAATTCTTATTATATTTATATATTAGTAATACGATTGCAGATTTTAATTTTATGTGGAATTCTTAAAAATTTATAAAAAATTATTATACAATACCGATTACTACTAGAAAATATATTATCAAGATTTATTTTAGTCTATCATAACATACAACATAGAGAGACATCATCCCCACTTTTTTTTTTTTTTTTTTCTATATTTTTTTTTCTATTAACTTAACAATCTGAACTCTTTGATCTTTACGATGAGTAAGGGTGGCTTGACAATTAATGTGTATGAATACCCAATAGGATAATTCTAAACGGATCAATTTGATCCAATTTGATCCGGATCAAATGAGGGCAAAACAGTCAAATTATGATTAATGAAAATGTATATTACCTAAACTAACCTTATAATGATTTAGGAATCCAATACTGTAACTTTGAAAATGAATTCATTTTATCTTTCTTTCATAACTTATTCAAACTTCCAATACTCATTCATGACTCTAATATTTGATTCTCTCTCCACCATAACTACAACATAAAGTAGCATACTAGTAAATAAAGCACCAATTTTTTCTCCATTGTCGTACCTTATCTTTCTCTCTCTTTATTTATAAGAGAAATATTGCATATTTTGTATCCTTCCAATAACTAATTTCCCCTTCCATCTTCCATAATAATAATAATAATAAATAGATAAATAAATAAATAAAAATAGCTAACTAATTCAAATACGGACAGGTTGTCGCGTTCCATTTAGATTTAGCAAACATACATACGTTAGACGTACATACGATTGAAATATAATTGTCACTAATTTATGAGATTATTGATAATTTGGATATTTAATTATTATTTTGTATAAGATAGGAATATAATTGTGAACAATTGAATAGTTTGACAATTAAATTATGCGCCCTTTGTCCCACTTGATATGACCTATTTTATTATTTTATACCACTCATTTGAATAAAAAAATAAGCCACATCAAGTGGGACAAAGAGAGTAATACATTTAATTTTAATATTTTACCACTAGTAAACTTAACTAGTATAAAAAAAAAATTATTTATTTATCTATATCATACTCCTTCCGTCCCGTTAACAATGAACTCACTGAATTGATTCGATTATAACATGATGAACTCATTATCAATGTGACAAAGGCGGTACGTGTTATCCTATTAAATTGAATTTGGAAAAAAATGACATGAATTTGCAATTTTCACATGACTTTTAAGTGTTGCAAAATTTATATATTTATTATTACAATTACGAGATCACTCTATATTTTGCCCAAATCATTATTTCCCATTAATATTACGTAACTTGATTATGTGATTGTATACTTGTATACATTAATGAATAATTATTCAATATTTATATTATTCCATGTATTTTTTGAGAGGTTTTTTAAGGGGAGTTTAAATTTTTTATACTTAAGTTTAACAAAAAAAATATTAGTTTATTTTGATTAAAAAATAAATAATTAATTTTTATGCATGACCAACTAAAAATTCAGGCGTGAATGGGCTAATTGTAATATCCCGATCCTCCAAAAAAAAAAAAAAAAACAAACTAGAAAATTTGAAATTTTAATATTCAGAGTTTTAGATACCCGTTAAGGTTTGTAGAGTCGTTGATAAGTTGGAAAACGCTATTGAAATTCATATGAATGATTATTTTATCTCTCATTTGAAGGAGAAATTAAATGGCAATTCATTTGAGTCACGTGAACTGCGAGTAAATCTATAAACAGAAATAAATAATTAGCGTGTGTTGTTATACCACGGCACATAAGTTAGATTATGCATGTAAAAGTCGAGTTAGTAAAGAAGTTGTTAGGCAACTTCAAGATAGATCTACCACTGTTTATTCAAAGAATCACTATATAAGATTAAATAGATTTAATTATGTCTGTATAGAAGTTTCCAATGAAAATCAAATTGAATCAAGATGACCTAAAGTTAAGATAGTGAGCTTTGTAAATATTAATTAGCTAGTGGACCATATCGATTATAAGGTAGATGAGGTGATTAACAATTCTTACTAGTGGGCCGTGTAAGTTTAGATGATTGGGGCCAAAGTTCAAATTAAGACTACACTTTATTACTCTATCTCTAAACTTAAAATAAAAATATAAAGCCCAACACCTAAGGTCCTTTGGAGGCTCTATTAGAGATATTACAGAATGAATAGTCAGTCAGCAATATTCATGCCTTGCTGTCATAAAGAAAACCAACATCTGGCCACAAGTTATGGAATTCAGCATAAGGACCAAACTTAGACACCAAGCTGGTTACCAGAAAAGCATATATATTGTAGTCGAAGTGATCGGATCACATATAGAACAGAAGAAAATAAAATAAAAAAAACAGAGGAGAAGGAGAGGTTGATTTCAGCCATAATTCACATCCAGAAAATGAAGAACGAAGGAGCAAGAAGAACTCTGTAGTTCACCCTTTCTAATTCACTATAAACCAAATCATATAACTGTAAGTATTTCATCATTTCAATCGTTCATGATAATCTAAATTCGAGCTAAGTTGCAGCAACCAAAATCATAAGTAAATACTGAATCTGAAGCTTAATTTACTACCTAGTCTTCGACATCAACAACAATCAAAGTATATATATATTTCTCTAAGGTAGTGCCCTCAAATCCATAAATTAGAGCAAAATACTACAACTATAAAAAGGTAATTAGATAAGCTAACTGTAATTATTTATAAATTGTGGAAACCTAAAGTTTGAACCCTGAAATATATATATCAGAACTAGAATCTGAAAATCCCTAGATCTAGAAATAGAGTTAAGAGTAAGAAGGGTTGAGGAATTTTTTTAATAGAACCTAAGGGGAGAACCTCTGCTATGTCGCTGTTTCTGCTGAGAAGAAGGGGCATGGCGTTACAACGGACGGCGGTGCTGCTGCTTCCAGTGGTGGCGTCCACCGAGATTTAGGCAGGGGTGGAGAGATAGAAATCAGATAGGAGCAGATGCTGCTGCCGATGATGGCTCGACGTGGGTAGAAAGTGCAGCGGGCGGCGGCGCTGTAGTGTGTTGAAAGCGGTGCGCCGACGTGAGGTGGTGAAGAGCCCGACGACGACGGCGGTAATTGGAGTCGGAAGCAAGGAAATTCTGATTTTGGGGGTTTTGGTTCCAATTCGAGGGGAGTTTGAGTTTGAAAATAGAGGAGTGTAAGAGAGTAGTCGTGGTGGCTGTGGCGTGTCGGCGAGACGACGGTTGACCGCCGGGAAGTTAATGGAGAAGAATAATCTGTAATTGTGAGGGAGAGGGAGAGGGGGCGAGAGAATGCGAGTGAACTATGTATTTGTGCCGGGAGAGAGATGAGCGATGGGTTTTGATAGATTTTATTTATTTATTTTTCTTAAATGATGAGCCATGTTTAGATTACACTTGGATTTGCATTGGGCCGTATTAATTAGAACTTAAGAAGTATAGGCTTCGATAATTATTTTGAGATCGGACCTGTAGTGATTAAAAACTCAAGATTAGGCTAGCTTAATTATTTTCAAGCTTGG
This sequence comes from Mentha longifolia, assembly GCA_001642375.2. Lineage (NCBI taxonomy): Eukaryota > Viridiplantae > Streptophyta > Magnoliopsida > Lamiales > Lamiaceae > Mentha > Mentha longifolia. Next base: position 17,064,018 of record CM038113.1, on the reverse strand, counting down.
CTCATAGAATTAAAAAGTATGAGACTTAAGTTATTTTAGTTTGATCATATTTTTATTTAATAACTAGAGTTAAATTCCAAAGGGAATTAATTCAATCTTTCCGGGAAGGCTTGAATCTTGGTAAATGAAGTAAGGCAATATAATTTGAGTTTTCTTTTGTTATTATCTAATTAGAGAAGAAAATTTCTTAGTTATAATATCAGTAGTGTCATTGCTAAGGTTCTTATGAATAAGGTTTTGAGAAAATTCTAAGAAAATAAGTCAGTAAAATAGATATGAAATCTTAAAATCCTAACTATAAAATTCAAAGATAAAAATATTAGCAAGTTAAAGCAAAGTTTTCTTTTAAACTCGAGTGTTTTCTAAACATAGCTTGTTACGTGAAGGCTCGAGAAGAAGTGAAAATCGAAGGGACGTGAAAGGAAATCAGTAAGGCTATTTTGTGCAATGGTTTATCGAGGTGAGTTTATTTAAATAGCAAAGTATGATAATGCGATAGTGAGCATGTTTGAGAAAATCAACTGAATTTATTGTCATGCATAAAATGTTTATGGTTTTGTGTATGATGCCTATTTGTGTTGGCTTGCCAACTTATGAAAATCGATCGTACTCGGAGCAGTTAGATACATGCCTGAGTAGTGTACACGGGAGTTGTGGATTGTGAGCTCCGAGTGGGCCGGTCACACGATGATTACGTTCGCGGAAGAAGGCCTTCTTCCCCGACGTAGAGACAGATATGGATAGTACAGTATGGATCTAAAATGAGATCTCTCCGAATGGTTATGAAAGAAAATATGTGTTTTGTATGCACAAGTTATTTCTCTAAAAATCTTGTGTGATACTGTTATGAAATGCATGCACAATAAAAATGTTATTTATGTTTTCGGGCGTAACCCACTGAGTACATCAAGTACTTAGACCCTGCTCGTGTTTCCAAAAACTTGCAGGTTGAGCGAATTTTGGCGATGATGGTGGAGGTGTTGTGCGGAGTTTGCTCGTCTATCGTAACTCTTGAATTTTGGTTCAGAAAGAGATGCATATCTTCATATATGTATCTTATGTTTGACTCTTCCGCTGCAACACTTAGAATCGTTTGTTGTAATACGATCATCAGTGTTCGTGAACTTGTAGTAGTTTGAGAATAGCTTCTAATACTTGTACTCGTCTATCTTTTGTTTTGTTCTTTGAGATAGTACGTTTAAAGTTTCTTGTGAATTCAGGTTTGTATGTCAATTCTCTTTTCCATCATGTCTTCATTTATGCCCTAAATTTCTTGAATCCCATTTCTTTTCGCCTCTTTAACCTAATCCTAAGTCACGTTCCGACTGGACCATCCTTCGGGATATGCGGTCGTGACACTAATACTGATGGTTGCTTCATTATTCCAACTTCCAAGTGCGTTCTTATTTGATGTTGTTAGAAAGCCAAAATAATTTATACGATAATAATTAAATATATATTGAATTTCTTATTCCCAATGTATATACATTTATTATCAAGCTATGAGTTTGGACATAGAAATTGGATGTGAGTTTCGGAGCCAAAATGAGTCAAAGGACACAACTGTCTTTTTATATTTGACTTCTAGTAATTAACGCATTTGATCCGGATCAAACCAATCCATTTAGCATCACCCTACTCAATAATTGCTTATTTTTCTTGCTTCATTAATTTATTTTTTTGTTATATCCAACAACAAGCAGTTTAACTTCAAAACGAGTACAATTACATTAATAGTTTTTCTGAATTATGTAATTTATATTTCTATTTCAACAATTTGTTTTTTTAATTACATTAACCGATGGCCAACTTGACATACAAACCGAGTACATCTATTTAAGAAATACTAATCATCATTAATTTATTTTTAAAGTGATTATAAAAAATAAATTTAAAATATTGATTTATGCCAATAATACATTTTTTAGGTATACATAACACGTAACATGTATGAGCAAACCATCTTATCCTTTTTCTTCTATATATGATATTAAAATTAGTTTTGGACAAAAGAAGTTGATTCGAACTATTATAAATAGTTCGAAAGTTCATCGCGAGTTAGCGTCCTTGTTAAATTCAGTTTGGAGGCTATGCCATACTTTTAGGCAATGTTTGCTAGACGTGATGTCGCCAGATAGGCTAAATCAACTGGACTTATCTAGTGTTTGGTAATAGAGTCAAATAATATGAAAGCCCAAAATAAAACTCCAGCCCGGTCCAATATCAGTGGAGTGAGTTTTGTCTGTCGATTACAAATCTGCCCTTCCTCATTTCAAAACGAGAGCACAAATTCAGATTGAATGCAAGGAATCACACAAAAATTGGTATGTTCAAGCGTGATTTTTTTTTTTTTCAGATTAATCACCATATGCTCGTTCATCTGCCAGAATCTGTTTTCAGAACTAGGGCGTCCAAAATCGGACAAGATTTTATGGAGATACGACGGCGGAGGGGATGGGGAGGAGCATTGCCGTCGATTGTGGCTGCCGTGAAATTTGATGGGGTGGGGTGATGAGGAAAGAGAAGGATTTTGTGATGGGGTTGTAGTTGAGTTTGGCGGAGAGGAGAGGTGGTGTCTTTGGAGGTTGTGTGGGACCTGTAGGATGCTGGTGAAAGGCGGTGGTGATCTGCAGCACCAGTTTTGCTCTGTGTTTTTCTGCTCCTCTTTCTCATTCTGTCTTCTCCTAATTTTCACGCTTTGTTGATGCTAGATGTGGTAATTTTTATTGATTTTACAAGGTTAGTTTTGTCAATCTATAAGTAAACTAGGTTTTTGACTTTTGTACCAAACGCTAATATAAAGTTATCTCATGTTGTATCTTTATCTACCAAACAAGAATGTACATTAATTATCCTATACTATTCATACTGTTACCTAAGTACGTAGTATTATTTATCATTACATATCTCAACTTCCCTACCACACTTATTAGTTTTAAACCAAAGGGACAAAAGGGAGGGTATCATAGTAAAATTGTTATTAATGTGGCCATAATATGGCCGGTCATACAAGAATATTTTTCTTAATATACATAATTAAAAAATATAAATTAAAAGTTATAATTAATATTTAAATATTTATAAGAGATTACTTTTAATTACTTTTAAATTTGAATATAAATATATTTTTTTCTCCCTAATAATTTTTTTTTCTCTTAAATAAAAAAGCAACAAAATTTTTAAAGTAGTCACGATCATCAAATAAATTAAAGGTTAATATGTTAAAAATACATAAATTATATCACTTTTTGAATTTTCTCATAAAAGCTAAAAATTTTTGGCATAAATACATAAACTATTACATATATTAATATTAATTAAAGGGGCTATAACAAGGAGTAAAAGGGGGGGGGGGGGGGTTATGTATAGAATCACGAGAAATTATTCATATGGATATTGGTACAAACAAAATAATTCAATGAATTTATTCATATACTATGTAAAGACAAATATGCATGCAACTTCCGATAAAAAAAAAATAAAAATGTATGCAACTAAATTCTCAATAAAATCAGTCAATGCTAAATTTCAATTTGATTGATTTTAAATAGGCTGCCGTAATATATAACTGAAATCCGATTCTCTAACAATAAAATTAATAAGATGATCTATATATGGAAAATTATACAATATTCATTGATATAATCTTAGTGCTCATTTGGTTCAAGTTGGGTAACGGAAACGGAATGAAATCAAGTCAAGTAAATGAATGGTAATAATGATAATTGTTACTTTTATTGAGTGTTTGGTTCAATAGTAGAAAGTGAGTCACTTGTGAGGGAGTTCTATTTCTCCTTGTTTCTCATCCTTCTTGAGGGGTAACAATGTAATTGATTGGGTTACCCTCAAGTAAGGAAAATAGATAACCTATTACTCAAACCAAACAAAATGTAATGGAATCAATTACTTGATTCTCTTTCTATATCCAAAAAAACTTGAACCAAACATGGGCTTAATTCGAATTTTGGTTGAGTTTTAAGGAAAAACCCCTCTCTTTCGACTTGTCTATAAAATGAGTACTTAATATCCACTAATTCATACTCCCTCCATCCCTTTCATTAGCTACGTTTAGGGGTGTACACGGTCCGATTTGGTGCGGTTTGATGTCTAAACCAAATCAAACCGTGAAATACGGTTTGGTAATTTTTTGAAACCAAACTGAACCATACTCGCACTAAAACCAACCCAAACCAAACCATATTAATGCGGTTTGGTGCGGTTCGGTTTGCGGTTTTCAAATATTTTTTATCTGCTTCTTTTTTATTTAAAATATATTTGTACTTAAATTTCAAATAGTAAAATAATATATATTATTTTATGAAATCAAAATTGACAATAAAAAATGGTTCATTACACAACGAAAATCATGAACTACAATCTAACATTTACATACAAAAGTAAATACGTAAGAATTTAAATAAAATTTAGAAAATATATTTAATAGCGTAAAAAGAGAATCTCTAAATAGTTGGAAGTATTATTCTATATAAAAAAATTAGATTAAATTGTATTAGCTTATTTATTTTAATTAATATTTTTCAACATTCAATGGTGGTAGAATAAAAGACAATGTAATATGTCAAAAATAATAATTAATACTAATATTTATCATCATTATATTACGGTTTTACGGTTTACGGTTTAGTTTGGTTTATATATTTATAAAAACCAAACCTAAACCGTAAACCATAATTTTTAAAAATAAATAACCAAACCTTATTTTTTCAAATAATAAACCAAACCAAACCATATAATACGGTTTGGTCTGGTCTGGTTTACGGTTTTAACCAAACTGTGAACACCCCTAGCTACGTTTGCTATTTTCGTCCATCCCATTTATTAGCTACGTTTTCTAAAATGGCAAAGAATTCTTGGCTACAATTAACTCTTTCTTCTTAAAATTAATTATAGCTACATATCCTCTCATTTCTTGGTTCCTGTGTCCAAACCAAATGTAGCTAATAAGAAGGGACGGAAGGAGTACTATTTCCGTGCCACAAGAGTTTTCTCTTTTTTCCTTTCTCGTCTCACACATAAAATTATAGGACGCAGGATAGATTCAAAATTTCCTTGCCTAAGAATGAAATTCCCAGGTATCGTTTTTGTCCTTTATGCTCTCCTATCAGGTATTTCTATATTCTTAATTTATGTATAAGTTTTAATATATACTTCCTCTGTTTCAAGATTGATGACACGTTTTCTTTCCTTTCTTTTCGGCACGCATTTCCACGCATCTCAATGATGGGTTTTAAAATAATTTTTGAAGTATTTTTTTATTTACTGGATACTACGACACACGTAGTATCTCGTAAAAGAAAAGATACTTCAAAAATTTATTTTAAAACTCATCATCGAGAAGCGTGGAAATATGTGCCAAAAAGAAAGGAAAAGAAACGTGTCATCAATCTTAATGGATGGAGTGTGGATGCAAGATGCACACGTTCAGTAACTCATCAATTCCGGGATAAAGAGAGGGGTAGTGGAATTTGCTGGGATTTTTGTATGAAGAAATTCGAAGGTTATCCAACTCCCTTGTGTATGAAGAAACTTAATGGAGTCGGTTTTTGTATCTGTGAAGTTTGCGAGTTTTGAACAACGTATTCTACAATCAACTTTAATAAATCATAACATGGTTAAGCTAATTATCTTGTTATGAAGAAATTAGTTGATGTGGTGAGTTTTCTATACAAACAATGTTCTTTTGATTGTTATTCTTTTTTATAAAATGATACTTAAAATTACCAATTTTTTTCACCTCATCACACATTCTCTCTGTTAAAAAAAAAAATCTTGAATCTGAAAAATAGAACTTTTAAATAATCAAAATAAAATCGTTTGATTGAAAACTCATCACATCGTTTATTTGCAATTCCACATCAGTTTTGATTTCCCTATACTTGATAACCTTAGGAAATTCTAAAAAATTATGATAATTGGTGTATTTTAAACAAACTTTTAATGATTGTCGAAAACGTACAAACAAAATAATTCATTCATATGGATATTGGTACAACAAAATAATTCAATGAATTTATTCATATACTATGTAAAGACAAATATGCATGCAACTTCCGATAAAAAAAAATAAAAATGTATGCAACTAAATTCTCAATAAAATCAGTCAATGCTAAATTTCAATTTGATTGATTTTAAATAGGCTGCCGTAATATATAACTGAAATCCGATTCTCTAACAATAAAATTAATAAGATGATCTATATATGGAAAATTATACAATATTCATTGATATAATCTTAGTGCTCATTTGGTTCAAGTTGGGTAACGGAAACGGAATGGAATCAAGTCAAGTAAATGAATGGTAATAATGATAATTGTTACTTTTATTGAGTGTTTGGTTCAATAGTAGAAAGTGAGTCACTTGTGAGGGAGTTCTATTTCTCCTTGTTTCTCATCCTTCTTGAGGGGTAACAATGTAATTGATTGGGTTACCCTCAAGTAAGGAAAATAGATAACCTATTACTCAAACCAAACAAAATGTAATGGAATCAATTACTTGATTCTCTTTCTATATCCAAAAAAACTTGAACCAAACATGGGCTTAATTCGAATTTTGGTTGAGTTTTAAGGAAAAACCCCTCTCTTTCGACTTGTCTATAAAATGAGTACTTAATATCCACTAATTCATACTCCCTCCATCCCTTTCATTAGCTACGTTTAGGGGTGTACACGGTCCGATTTGGTGCGGTTTGATGTCTAAACCAAATCAAACCGTGAAATACGGTTTGGTAATTTTTTGAAACCAAACTGAACCATACTCGCACTAAAACCAACCCAAACCAAACCATATTAATGCGGTTTGGTGCGGTTCGGTTTGCGGTTTTCAAATATTTTTTATCTGCTTCTTTTTTATTTAAAATATATTTGTACTTAAATTTCAAATAGTAAAATAATATATATTATTTTATGAAATCAAAATTGACAATAAAAAATGGTTCATTACACAACGAAAATCATGAACTACAATCTAACATTTACATACAAAAGTAAATACGTAAGAATTTAAATAAAATTTAGAAAATATATTTAATAGCGTAAAAAGAGAATCTCTAAATAGTTGGAAGTATTATTCTATATAAAAAAATTAGATTAAATTGTATTAGCTTATTTATTTTAATTAATATTTTTCAACATTCAATGGTGGTAGAATAAAAGACAATGTAATATGTCAAAAATAATAATTAATACTAATATTTATCATCATTATATTACGGTTTTACGGTTTACGGTTTAGTTTGGTTTATATATTTATAAAAACCAAACCTAAACCGTAAACCATAATTTTTAAAAATAAATAACCAAACCTTATTTTTTCAAATAATAAACCAAACCAAACCATATAATACGGTTTGGTCTGGTCTGGTTTACGGTTTTAACCAAACTGTGAACACCCCTAGCTACGTTTGCTATTTTCGTCCATCCCATTTATTAGCTACGTTTTCTAAAATGGCAAAGAATTCTTGGCTACAATTAACTCTTTCTTCTTAAAATTAATTATAGCTACATATCCTCTCATTTCTTGGTTCCTGTGTCCAAACCAAATGTAGCTAATAAGAAGGGACGGAAGGAGTACTATTTCCGTGCCACAAGAGTTTTCTCTTTTTTCCTTTCTCGTCTCACACATAAAATTATAGGACGCAGGATAGATTCAAAATTTCCTTGCCTAAGAATGAAATTCCCAGGTATCGTTTTTGTCCTTTATGCTCTCCTATCAGGTATTTCTATATTCTTAATTTATGTATAAGTTTTAATATATACTTCCTCTGTTTCAAGATTGATGACACGTTTTCTTTCCTTTCTTTTCGGCACGCATTTCCACGCATCTCAATGATGGGTTTTAAAATAATTTTTTGAAGTATTTTTTTATTTACTGGATACTACGACATACGTAGTATCTCGTAAAAGAAAAGATACTTCAAAAATTTATTTTAAAACTCATCATCGAGAAGCGTGGAAATATGTGCCAAAAAGAAAGGAAAAGAAACGTGTCATCAATCTTAATGGATGGAGTGTGGATGCAAGACATACACGTTCAGTAACTCATCAATTCCGGGATAAAGAGAGGGGTAGTGGAATTTGCTGGGATTTTTGTATGAAGAAATTCGAAGGTTATCCAACTCCCTTGTGTATGAAGAAACTTAATGGAGTCGGTTTTTGTATCTGTGAAGTTTGCGAGTTTTGAACAACGTATTCTACAATCAACTTTAATAAATCATAACATGGTTAAGCTAATTATCTTGTTATGAAGAAATTAGTTGATGTGGTGAGTTTTCTATACAAACAATGTTCTTTTGATTGTTATTCTTTTTTATAAAATGATACTTAAAATTACCAATTTTTTTCACCTCATCACACATTCTCTCTGTTAAAAAAAAAAAATCTTGAATCTGAAAAATAGAACTTTTAAATAATCAAAATAAAATCGTTTGATTGAAAACTCATCACATCGTTTATTTGCAATTCCACATCAGTTTTGATTTCCCTATACTTGATAACCTTAGGAAATTCTAAAAAATTATGATAATTGGTGTATTTTAAACAAACTTTTAATGATTGTCGAAAACGTCAACAAACGACCATAGTTTGTGCATTTTCACCAAATTAACCCTATAAACAAATAGGGAGTGTCAATATTAATGAAGATCCAACTATAGCAGTCAAATAGTCGGGTGGGTTGTTTAGGTTATATTTGTGTCGTTTTATGTTAGGATTTTTAGTTCGATTTTATTAAGCTTTTGTTTGTTTTCATTGTTTTGTTCTATTTTAGGTTGAGACTGGTTGTTTTTGGTTAATAGGTGTTGGAGGAAAGAATTGAGCAAAAGAAGTGAAGAATCGAGCAGAAAACGAGTTGGAAAAGAGGAAGGGAATGGAAAGTGCAAAAATACCGGACCCAGGGGTCTCCGGATCCCGGGGACGCTAGGCCGGCGGAGGATATTTATGCAGCGCGGCGAGCCCAGGTGTCCGTGAACTCCAAGGATCCCCCATTTTTATCTTTTAGTTCAAGTAGGAAACGATATATATTAGTGTAGGGGCATGTTTTTAAACTACTTTTTTTCTTATAAAAACTCTGGAAATAAATCGCTATGGAGTTCTGGGAAATTTGAGACTTGAAGTTGTGGATTTGGTGCTTAGCTTTGTTTTGCAATTCAACATAAGTTTTCTTTTTATGAGATTCTTGTCTTTGGTTGTTTGAATGATGATGAGCGGCTAAATTCTCTTCTAAGATTCAGATTTCAGAAGTTAATAATTGAGATTCATGGATTAATACATGCTCGTTGATTAAATTGCTCTTGTTTAATTTGGACGTTTGATCACCGTTTGAATTTATTGAATATTAGTTGAGATCGAGAGATAATTCTAGTACGAGTTTAATCAACATCGGTTTTGAATCAGAAACATATGAATTGATTGCTTGTTTATTCATCTTCGAATTCTTATTTATGTAACTTGAATACGAGAGTTATGGTTACGGCTTAATTATTAATACGAAATTTATTAATTAAGCAAAACTCATAAGAATTCTTGGTGAATGAATAAGTGCAAGTATTGATTGTGAGATTAGATTATTGACGGAAGAAATTATGAATCCTATCCTTTAATTCTTGATTCCGTCTTAGTTTATTTTCGTTGATTGTTTATTTTTGTTGATTGGCTTTACTTGCAAATTCCTTGGATAGAGTGTTTAGGATGTTGTTTTTAGTTCTTGTTTTGTATTAGTACTTTTAATTGAAAAGCCCTGTTAAGTTTTCCACGAGATTCGATTTGGGTTAACTTATTCATCTACAATAGATCTCGTAAAATTGTGAGAACCTGGCGTACACATTTGGGTTAAACACGGGTCGTTCCGAGTCAAATCACATTGGGCTTGAGGCAAAATTCTAGCCAGACCTGTTGTCCGCACCCGCTTATGAAAAATTATGTAGCGTAAATTTGGTTGAACTGTGCGAGTTGATCCAAACATATAGGCTTTAGACCATTTGAGATTAAGTTGCGCCGACATGAAATCCCACCAGGCCTCTAAATATGTAGCCAATATCTCCAAATTCGGGCTTACCCAAAAACCCGCTCGGGTTCGAATAATTATGTCCCTACCCGAAAACCTGAACTCATATTCCCACCCCTATTTAAATTCTCGGGCTCATCTAATTTGTGTTAATGAATTTTGTGATGTTTGTTCAATGAATAATTGTAATAGCCGTAAAAATCCGTTTTTGGAAAAAAATAAAATTTTGAAGGAGGAAATAAATTTTTCGAGTAATTGAGATCGAGCACGGACGAAAATGAGCTTATGGATTTTTTTTATAATATGTTGGAATTATTTCCAATCAATCTCGAGAATTTTTGAGAATGAAGGAATTATGGCAAGACAAAAAATTACCCGGAATGATTTCCGGAGAATGTTACTCCGTAAATATTTTTACGGAAATAAGATGAGATGTGTGTAGAGATATTCCACTATCTCTAGCAATCAATAATATAGTAAATAAGGTGTTGATGTGTCTAGCAAGTAAACCATTAAATAATTATTGGTGCATGTAGTGAGGTGTCACAATGGGATTAAAAGAAGAAATAAAATCTAGATGAGAGAGGGAGAGAGAGATCGAGAGTGTGGGTGAGAGGGAGGGGAGCACGATCAATTCTTCTCCACCACACACCCAACTCTCATTTTCATCACCACCCCTTTCACTCTAGCATCACCCACTCTCTCTCTAACCACACCACCACCCTCAAGGATCATCTTTTTCCCCAAAGCTTCCCCTTCATCCTCCATTGAAGCCGACACCTCACACCTCCAAGAACTCCATTTCTCCTCCATAGATCATCTCGAAAATTTGCAGACCTTCCTCATTCAAGCCAAGAAACAAAATGGTGGTAACAGATTGATGATCAAAGTAGGACAAGTAAGAGCTTGAAGTCGAGGGCTAGAGAAAAGCTTCGGTTCTTTCTTCCATTTTCGGTAAGCTTAGCTCTTCCTTGATGTTTTGAATAAGAAATGAAGTCTAGAGTGAATTCTAATAACATTGAGATGAAGATTTTTTTCGTTCTAGCATGTATAAGTCTCTAAGTCAGTTATTATTCATGTTCTTGAGTTCAAATGATGGTTTAAGATGAGCTAGAGCCGAACCCGTAAGCATTCTTCACGTTTTTATTCGGGCCTTTTATCGAACAGTTGGTGTGCACGTTTTGTTTAGCATTTTCGAACCCTTTCCCGACTCTATCTCATTTCGAGTCCTAAATGAAAGTTTTAGCTCATGTTCTCAGCTATCCGTAGCTAAAATTTCGTCTTGATCCGAGTTCATATGCATCGGTTATGACAAATTGAAATTCGCATCTCATTTCTTTTGAAATCTGGAAAACAGCCCACTTGCGAGCTAATCTGGGAACAGCCCGTTTGAAATTCGACATTTATTCTTTGTCCATGTCGAAGTACGTACCATTAGCGTTCTATACATATCTCGTTTACTCAAAACGGAGTTCGTATGAATTTACTATGATTTTTCAAAGTTTGTATCTCCAATCTGGAAATTCCGACGAACAACTTCTGTCCCGTTTTTCCAACCACGTTTTGACCACTTTCCTTTGGTCGAATGAAAAATAGTATAACTAGAAAGTTGTTCCTTGTTTTCTGAACTTCAGTTTTGATAGCTCATTCATTCGAATCCATTAAGAAACGAGTGAGAAATCATCACTCAAAGTTAGTACCAAAATCTGCCAAATTCCCGATTTTCAGATTCCGAGTTCTGGGAATAAATGCTTCAATCTCCCAACTCACTCACGGGAAAATTCTGAAATTTAAACATGTTGTAGACCTATGTGTTATCTTTCCAAATCAATATCATATGCTCTGTTTCGATTTATATTGAGTGAGAAACAATTATTTTCCTAGAGGGTCGCAGAAATTCTAAATTCTCTTAGAATGTTGAACTTGTGTTTTTCATATGACGGACCTTCTACTGCTTTGTTAAGCGTCTTGATCGAGTCTTGGGACTAGTTCGAATGGAGAAATTGAGTTCTCATTTGAATTAGTCGAATTTAGCTGATTTTAGATAATTTAAAATTATCGAGTAGACTTATCGAACGTCGAGGTCATGCCGAAGTTCTCGAATGGACTTTTCTATCTTCTCGATTAATATATTTCTAATATGCGATACGAGTTAGAAGCGATGTGAGTTCCTAAAACTCTAATGAGAATTCTAGTAGTAATGTATTTTTTCTAAAACGAGACTTTTCCCTAAAGGTTAAGCAAGGGACGAGAGTCGAGGAACCGTGAGGAAGAAACCTGGAACCGATCTATCACTTTGCAATCAGGTGGGCGTTCTAACAAAGAAAATTATATTGTTGCTATAATGAAGCATGTTTGAAAATAAAGCAAGTTGACTCAAAACCCTTTCATGCATAAAATGTTTTTGGTTTTATGTGTGATGCCTATCTGTGTTGGATTGCCAACGTTATATCGATCGAGCCTGAGTTAGACAAAGGTCGCTAGCCAGGTTATGTGTACACGAAGTCGTGACTGTGTGCTCCAGAGGTGGGCCGGTTATGCATGGAAACGTCCGGTGAGGTGGCCACCTTGCCGGCGTACTTACAGATATGGATAATACAGATGTGGAAGAAAATGGGGAGTGCACTCCAATTGTTTATGGAAATAAAGTGGTTTTAGTTACACAAGTATTTTGATAAAACCTTGTGATAACTGTGAAATGCATGATTGGTGATTATTTTACTGAAAATTATTTTTGGGCATAACCTCACGGAGTACATCAAGTACTCAGCCCTGCTCGTGTTTTCAAAAACTTGCAGGTTGAGCGAGGTGGCAAGGGCGGCAGTGTTGAGAGGAGATTCGTTCATCTTTTGAATTTGGTTCAGAAAGAGATACATATCTTCATATATGTATCTATTTTGTTAAAGACTTCCGCTGTATGCTTCTATTAACTTATTTAGTAATTATGTTCAACTGGCTTCATGAACCAGTAAATCGAGAACTACTCTACTCGTATTCCTTCATGAAATTGGATTATGTTCAACCGGTTTCTTCTCATGGATAACTATATTATATTTGAGCCATGGGCTTTTTCATATCTTCATTTTCCTTCTATTTATTCATTGATCGAGTCTATTCAATTGTTCATTTTGCTAATTACTGAGTTACAAGTCGTTTCCCCTTTCTTTCCCGCTTCTTATATCCAACCCCTAGTCACGGTTTCCCGTCTTAGCTATCCTTAGCAAAGTGCGGTCGTGACAATAATACACCGATAACAGAGCCAATAGACTTAATTAGTCTAATTTAACAAGTGCAGTATTCCCATTCGAAGGTGTGTGTATTGCTTAAACTCCACCTCAATTCTTTAACAGTGGAGAGAGAAAAATATTGAACAATTTGTGTGAAACAAGTTCAACTTATGTGCAATTTACCTTCAAATTAAATACTAAAATAATTAAATTATAAATGTATGGAATTTAAATTTTAGCCTAAATGTTTGAAAAATCAGATCTAATGACTAATATGATTGGCCTAATTATAATTACTCCATGGTTCGGTCTAGATAGTGAAGGCTAACTGAATTTGATCAATTAATTCAATAAAATTAAAAAGAAGAAAATGGTTGCAAATGAGCATATTGTAATACTAAATATGTGGATTTGATTAATCATGAACTTATTTGACATCTAATCCTTCATATATTCATTCATATGTTTTGTGAATCTATTATCATCTAAAATTAAATATCCTCTTGTGATAATATTGTAAATATAAAATATAGAACGAGAAAAAAAAAAAATCTTTTTGACAGATGAAACACTAACTCATAATCGAAGACGTACGAAATTGCATTACGCATAGAAATAACGACAGATAATAATGGGCCAATAATTTAAAAAGAGCACATGATTTTGATGTTTGGGTGACTAGTTTAGTGCCCGTCGAAATTCGACGGGTCACTTTATATTATATTTTTTTAAAAAATTACTAATAATCATTAATACAATTAATTAGTTAAAAATTATATTATGATCCATTCGAAAAAAAGTAGCATTAAATTGAATTAGAAAAAAAAATTGAACAGAAATAGATCAATGAGGTGTGTCACTTCTCGGTTAGTTTTACTTGTTTTAAATGTCAAACAACTCGTTGATAATTGAAAAATAAATTAGGAGATTTGACGTTTATCGTGTAGTATTTGTTAAGGATTACTTTCCATCATACGAAGTATATGAGTTTCCGTATGATGAAGTCATCTTCTCAAAAATCGATTTAACACCTTTATATATATAATTAAACTTCTTCTTTATAGATTTGCGTCGTGTGGGTGATATGGAAATTGAGAAATGCCGTGATATTTTCTCAGAAAAAATAGAAGTTTAATAGAATGGAGGAGGAAATCAAGTGCCGATTATGGAATTAGTGCGCGTCGAGAGGAGATGAGGTGGAAAATATGGGCTGTGTTGATTGGACTAAAAACCATCTTAGAGACGATCTAGAGTAGAGAGCTGTGTTGTTTTTTTCTATTTTGTTAATATTTTTTTTGTTTTTCGGATAAAAATAAATAAACTTCTTCATCGGCCCGTCCTGACTCAACTGACAAACTATAAACTATAATAGTATAATTTTTCCGTTAATGTGAAGTTTTTAAAATATTTATTTGGGATAAAACTACAATGACTCCATCATATTTGAATTTTTCTATTTATGAAATCGTATCTTCCAAAGATCCAATGAAGATTTCTTATACAATAAGACTAATAAAGTAATTATCTAATGTTATCTAATATAAATTGCTAAACTATCATATAAACAATTTTATGAAGACAAAATAGGCAATGCTTAATTATATGCAATTTTTTGTAAAGAAAATTTTATTTGGCCAAGACATTTATATAGCTCGCCAGCAAAAAAGAACACACATTATTAAACTAATAAAATAATCAAGAAAATTCAAGATTGATTTACTTATTTCTATAAACACATTAATTGTTATTTAGGTTGCACGAGTTAATTAAGACCAGATGAATTAAGTAATTTTTTTTGTGCTTTGGATCGAGTAGGATGGAATCATTACATTGCGAATTTGGAGCACCATGTTCATCCATATACCTATGTGGAATTTTCTCCGTTTTTTATTTCTAAATTTTTAAAGTGTGAGAATTTGGATAGTATATTTACACGTCATTATTTTTACCTTTTAATTCTCCATGGCCCCCGTTAATTTTTTTTCCCTCACTCTCATGATTTTCCTATTCTATTTTTTTTTCCAATAATTATGTACTTCCTTTATCTCCACACACTCAAATATATATGTACATGCTTTATTTAATTAATTAATTGTAATTAGGATTTTTAGTGGACACATTTTGAAATAATATGTAACTAATATTATATTGTTACAAAAATTATTAGTAGAATCACATAACTTTTGTCTTTTAATAGGATTATATGAGTGCTTAAAATATTTTGGCATATATTTTAATTTTTAAAAAGACACGAAATTGATTTTCGGAGTAGTGTATATTATTACTTTTCAGACACGAGATCGATTTTAAGGTGGCCTGTTGGCCAATATTTATTTTTTTCTTTTAATTCTTTTAGTAAGTATCGATAGCTATAATTGTCAATTTTCCATAACAAAAAATATATTTTAATTTAAAACACATGACAATATATTAAACACAAAATCGATTATGAGGTGGCTCGTTGGCCGATAAGTTTTTCAAATTCTTTTAAGTAATATGTATCGATAACTACAATTGTCAAACTTTTGTAACAAAAAATTAGTATATTTTTAAATTTAAAACACTTGACAATATATTAGACACAAAATGAGCATTGTTTTAATGATTTTCAGGTCATCCCTATCGGGCTCGGGCTATTTTCAGTTCAGTTTGATAAACTGTTTTTATGTTAACATATTTTCAATTCGGTTTGAGATGGCCCGTTGGTCAAGAAAATTTCTATTTCGACTTTGAGGTGACCAATTGGCCAAGATTATTTTTTTTAAAATTCATTTAGTATGTATCGATGAGATTGTCAAATTTTTGTAACAAAAAATGTAGTTTTAGTTTTAGACACAAAATCAATTATGA
The DNA here is from genome assembly GCA_001642375.2 of Mentha longifolia. Lineage (NCBI taxonomy): Eukaryota > Viridiplantae > Streptophyta > Magnoliopsida > Lamiales > Lamiaceae > Mentha > Mentha longifolia. Next base: position 17,047,921 of record CM038113.1, on the reverse strand, counting down.
GAAACTGTTGGCCGATAATTTTTTGAAATTCAAGATAAATTGTTTTTAGGTTAACATATTTTGGTCGTAACACTATTTTGACTTTAAGGCGGTCCATTGGCCAATTAATGGTTTTTAAAATTCTTTTACTTCACATGTCCCATATTTCTTGACACGTTTTTGTTATTTTACACTAACATATATTCAAGAAATGTATCAAGAAAATGAGACGGAGGAAGTAGTATTTATCCATAATTATGATTGTCAAATTTTTGTAACAAAAAATATTTTTAATTCTTTGACACAAAATCCATTTTGAGGTTGCTCGATGGCCAATAAAATTTTTATAATTCGTTTAACATGTATTGATGACTATAATTGTCAAATTTGTGTACCATAAAGTGTATTTTTAATTTAATACATTTGATAATAATATATTAAACATAAAATCGATTTAAAAATTAATAGATATATTAATAGGTAATTTGCAAGAGAATTCTTATTAAATTAATATTTCTTGGTCCGTAAATTGAAGAAGACTACACCATGCTTGTAATAAAATATTAATTAATTTTCATTAATAAGACTTAATTTCTATATAAGATTACTCTGGATAAACAAATATGAAATTATGTTTTCCAAAAAAAAATCAACGAATAGAAAATCGAATTCAAATTTTTATTCCTCAATTATTAACTTAGAAAACAATAGCGTAAGATATATAGAAGCGTGTGTGCATTGGAGATGTGTGTGTGCATTCGAGATGTATACAAAATATACTGGGGATATATGTTAATTACTTTTTATAATTTTTTCCAAAATTATATATATAAAATTATGATTATAAAGCTAAAATTATGAGAATTTAGCAAAATAATAAAGAAAAATCGTGGTTGATCGACCTTTATTTTGCTATTATATATATATAGATAGATTCTATACACAGCCCCTTATTTCCCCTCACAGCCCCTTATTTAAAAATGAATATATTGTTCTAAAATACTATCTTTATCAACAACCTTTTACAACTCAACCTACAAATAAAATATTAATTTATTTCTCTTCCACCAACACAATCTACAACCCAACCTAAATTCACAACCTATATACTTTATCAATATGACCCAATATAATTTAAAATATGATTTATTTTACATATTATTTTTTATAATATGTATTTGATATACCTGAAATTATAAAACTATATGTATATTACTCTAAAGTTTTTATTATTTTTAGTCATAATTTTGAGAGTTCAAGAAATTATTTGTATTTATATTTATAAGGGTTATAAATTATAATCTCCAAATAAAATACTACCAAATAATAGAAAAAGGATGAAAAAAGAGAGTTTTATTTTGTGATTAAAAGTATAACAATATTGGTGTCTATTTATAGAGAATTTTAAAAATAAAATTGGTATATTTTTAGAGTTAATCCCTAAAAGTAGCCACTTTGATATAATAAACCCAAATACTAGTCACTCATATAAAAAACACAAATACTAACCACTCATATAAAAAATACAAATATTAGTCACTCATGTATTCAAGGTTAATTTTCACGAATACATGAGTCGTGTATTCATGTATTCATGTATTCGTGTATTCAATGTTAATTTTTAGGAATACATGAGTCGTGTATTCGTGTAATCGTGTATTCATGTATTCATGTATTCTTGTATTCAAGGTTAATTTTCACGAATACATGAGTCATGTATTTGTGTATTCGTGTAATTCGTGTATTCAAGATTAATTTTTACGAATACATGAGTCGTGTATTTATGTATTCAAGGTTAATTTTTACGAATACATGAGTCACGTATCATGTATTCGTGTATTTGGTAAGAGTGGCTAGTTTTTATGTTTTTTATATGAGTGACTAGTATTTTTGTTTGTTATATCAAAGTTGCTATTTTAAGGGTTGCCCCTATTTTTTTATTTATTCTTAATAAATTTTTTTTCATATTATTATAATAATAATATTACATCATGTAAAAATTATACATTTAATTCTGAATTGACAAGTGGCAAAGTTTTGTGGACAACCTAAATCATGAAATAGGTTGTTGGAGGCACCGGGTCGTGCCTTTTTTTTTCATTTTCTTTTTTTACTATTTTGTTTGTCTTATTATCACAACCCAAATTTTGGGTTGTTGATAAATGTAGTCAACCCTACCTGTACAGCCCCCAAGTAAAATCTTTAGAGCATCTCCAGCGCGGGGGTCTTCGGCGGCTCGCGGCGACTTGCGAGTCGATGCTGCGAGTCGCTGGCCCGCTGGCGAGTCGGCTGAGGCTCGCGCCCAGCTCGCATCCCCGACCCCGGCGCGCGCTCCCCCTTTCTGCTGTGCTGACGTCATTATGACGTCAGCCAACCCTTTTTTTATTTTATTTTATAAATTTGAAAATTCGGCCGAAAATTAAAAAAAAATAAAATAAATAAATTATATCCGTTGCATAATGCAACGGCTATCTCCCCCACTCCTCCCTATATATATACACCCCCACAAATCATTTTTCACACCTCAAAATTCATCTACACTTCTTCAAAATCTCATATTTCTCTACAAAATCAAATAATTTTTTCCTTTCTCAACCAAAGCCGTAGATGGATAACGAGTCGTTTCTCGAAATGTTGCGCTCCCAAGGCCACGGTGGTTTCCCCTCGCAGCCCAACGATGATACCCCAGGCGACGAGGATTCTCCGCCCTCGCCTCCGCGGCCTACCAACCTCGGATTCGCGGCCTACGCGAGTCCTCCTGCCAAGGGAGTGATGGGTTTTTCTCCGGTTATCAAGACGTCTCCCCACCCGTATTCGATCAATTCAGAACTCCGCCTGTCAGGGGAAGTCAAGGTGCGACGCAAGATCTGGAAGGGCTAAATCTATCGAGCTCGTTCGAGTTAGTTTCGAACGTTCGTCCGGCGTCCAAGAAGAAAGCAAGCGCATCAACGGCTGCTGCCCCAAATCCGGAGTCAACCGAGCGGGCGAAATCTGTACCGTACAGTCCGGAAGAGTCGGCTCATCTCATCAAGGTGTGGTCTAGCATTTCCGAAGACCCCGGAGTTGGCGATCGACAAAAGGAGCATATTTTCTGGGGCAAGGTCGTAGCAAGGTACAATGCTACGATTGAAGCTATCGGTTACAAGCCTAGAAACAAGTCGATGCTGAAGGGGCATTATCAGCGGATGTTGCCAAAATGCAACAAATTCCATGGCTACTACGCTCAAGCTGTGAGGGAGTGGAAGAGCGGAGAAGACTCAAACGACGTCTTCAACAAAGCTTGTGAGATGTATCAAACTGAGATGAAACAAGCTTTCCAATATGGGAAGGCCTATCAAGAGCTGCTGAGATTGCCCAAGTATTCTCTTTTTGTTGGTAATAAAAAGCAAAAGGGCATAGACGGGTCGTCCAACTCCAGCAATCCCGACGCAGAAGCTGTGGAAGAGGATGACTATTTTCCGGAACACCCCCGCCCGATGGGGAACAAAAAAGCAGTCGCCCAAAGAAAAAAATAAAGGAAAAGGCAAACAAGCTGAGGAGCCGATTAATTTGGAGGACGTTCCGGAGGGAGGCGAACATGAATTTTGGCAATCAAGTGCCGAAGTTAATCAGACGTACTTATCGATTGCAAAGAAGAAAGAGGACGTCTTGAAGAAGAAGAAGCAAGCCTATACGGGCAAGCTCATGACTGCATACAACAAGTTGCTCGCCACTGATACCTCACAAATGTCACTGGAGGATTTGTATCAGCATTTTCTTATGAGGACTCGGTTGTGGAGCATGATCGAAAAATAAACTTGTATTATTGTATTATTATTTTTTTAAGTGGTGTATTTCGTTTCAATTTAATAAAAAAAAATCCAAAAATTTTGTTTTTTTTAATTAAAAATAAAATTAATTAAACAAATAAAATCGAACGAAAAACAACACGACAAAATGAATTAAAAAATATATCGAAAATCGTAAATAAAATGAATTAAAAATAAGAGAGAGTCAGGGGGAGGGGCTTGCGGCTGGAGATGAAATTTGGGGAGAGCCCCTCCCCACCGGAATAGTGCCACAAGCCCCTAAAACGGGCTTGCAGCTGGAGATGCTCTTATAGCAACCATGTATGAAGTCTGCAAAGTGTAGAATTCTAATCAATTGATTCAACTGTTACTTAAGAAAATGATATCGATTATTTATAGCATAATGCTTTAATTCACATTTCACATATAATGTGCACAAAAATTATGTGGCTAATTCCAGAAATTGTTCATCCCAAAAAATCTGAACATTGTCATGCTCAAAGTCAAGAAGCCATAGGGTTGAATGGATAGGGTTGAATGGCCGATTAAATTTGCTAACACTGAATAGTGAAAAAACCCGGATTGCACTCTGAGTCTCGTGAATCTAAACTAAAAATGCTGACATGGAGAAAATAAAGCAGCCATTGATGAAGAAAAAACAACACCCTTTCATGGAAGATTTTCTAAAGAAAATTAAAAAAAAATAAAAAAAAATTGGAGGCATAATCCAATCAGAAGAACATTTTCTAAAATATTATCGGTCAGATCAAAAGTTTTGAGTTTGAATAACCAAAGATTGCAGTATATGGATTGACGATACTAAACAGTCGAAATGGGTGTTCAGTCATTATTTTTAGGGGCCGTTTGGTTAAAGCAACGAAAGGGAAAAGAATCAGGAAAGGGAAAGGAAAAGAATGGAAAGGGAATGATTGCTGATTTTGCATTCTGTTTGATTAGAGCAGGCGAGGAAAGGGAATGAATTATCTTTGATGTTGTTTGGTTCAAAAAGATGAAGAATCAATTTTTTTTCCTGATAAATAATTCATATTCTATAATTAAATAGTACATTGTTAAAAAAAATATTACATACTATATTTTTTAACAAAAATATTGTTGGTCCCAAAAAGAGTAATTTGGTGTATGGGGGTGGGGAATACACCAATTGCCAACAGTTTTGACTTTCAAAACTAATCTACGACCAGATTGACTTGTCAGGTCAATATGAATCAGATGAGGACGATCTGTTAAGCAAAGACAGGTTCACTGTTGAGCTTACAGATCGTACGTGCAGTGCAGAAGTGGTGAGTGAGTTTATCTACTATTTGAAAATATTTTCTTTAACCAAAGTTCAACAAATTGAATAAAGAGATCGTGTGTAGTTGAATGCAGGTTAGATAATGAAGAAAGATCAACTTACGAGTAGAGAGAGAGAGATTGAGACAGTCAATTTTAGCGTGGTTCGGGTAAACTTCCCTACGTCCACGTCAGCTACCGTTGTAGCTGAAATTCCTTACTTCCTCTTCTTCTTTATACTGACTGAGAATTAGTTTCAATCTCCGTCTAATATTGACGAAAACTAAACACGAGTTTTGGGTCGTGACCCTTACAAACTTCTCTTAATACAGAGATTACAAACCTTTAACAAACCAGACCTCTAAACTGCTAAGTTAATCCAAACCTAACAACTGAGAGATCTAGCAGACTTTCTAACACTTTCAGACTTTACGGACTTTTAAGTGAAGAAATAACGATGTTCTTAAGCAGCAGTGAATACTTAAGAACAGAGGATTCCGGAATCAGAAATTTTGAGAACTTAACACTTGGAAAATCGTCTTGTTTCGAGTGCTAAGTTGAGCTTTGATCGATAGAGATTTCTGCAGGATTTTGGCTTTGATAAAGAATTTCCCGTTTTATTCTGGAATGAGGCTTGAAGTATTTATAGGATTCGAATTTGAATTTTAGCCGTTGGAAAAGTCAGTGATGGCAGAGAGGCCGTAATGCTGACTCACTTCTAGCCGTTGGAAGATTTCGTCCTAGCTGGCAACAGGTACCAGAGAACAGGTTGTCCAGAGGTGAATCTGTCTTAACCTTCGAACTGTAGAACTCCAGCTATCTTGAAATCTTCAAGGCAGGGCAGTTGGACTTCTAAGTCAGGTTGACTTAAGAACAACAGGTTAGCTCAATCTCTATAGGTCAGATCGTTAAAACACGATCTTACCTTTACAGGGAGATTAACCTGTTACAGACAGATAGAAATGTCGACCTGTAGAAGACAGGGCAGATCGTTCTAATCAATCTAAACTCTAAGAGAGGAAAATCAAATTAAGTGTGGTTTCGAAAAATATCATCAAAATCAAATTGTAAAGGATTCCCAACAAATATTTTTGCATTAACCAAAAAATATTGAAATTACACAATGGCATATGCACCAAGACAGTGAGTTTTCTAAATGGTAATATTATTAGTATTGATGAATCTTGCTTTTCAAGGATGATTTATGCACGAAAACAAAGAATTAACAGACACGAAAGTAGAGGACACAAGAGATTTACGTGGTTCGATCTATTGGGATAGATCTACGTCCACGGAGCTAAAGTGTGTATAGATTTTATTGAGAGTATGCGTGTAGCTTGTACAAAGATTGTTCTCCCTCTCCATCTATTCTAAACCCCTATTTATAGGTATTTACATGTGGAATTCGACTAGGATTACAAGTCTTTTCCTATTAGGACTCTTTGGCTTGATCTCCCTTCTATTAGGGATAGACACCGAGCTTCTATATCTCTCTTGGAGCTTGGGTTGCAGTTGATGTAGGAGTCTTGATTGTCTTGGTAAAGAAGTCTCTCTTAGTTGGGCCGAGCTGCGCAGGCCGAGCCTAACTGTCGGGGCCCAATTGTATTGGGCTTGATGCTTGGGCCTAGGAGCTAGGCCATATCCTATCACATCCCCCCCCCCAAAAAAAAGATGTAGAAGCGAGAGTGTGATGTAGGGGAAATAGTGGAGGTAGGAGTAGTCTAAAGGACGTTGCCCAGTCAAAAGTAGAATGGACGAAATCAATCGTGTATCGCCTCGTTGAAACAAGGTGGGTAAAAAATTTGCACTGCCCCTTCGGAAATTGGATTTCGACAAAGTCGGAATGCTTGTCACCTTGTTAAGACGAGGTGGGTAAAAATTTGCATTGCCCCTTCAGAAACTGGATTTCGACGAAGTCGGAATGCTTGTCACCTCGTTAAGACGAGGTGGGTAAAAATTTGCATTGCCCCTTCGGAAACTGGATTTCAACGAAGTCGGAATGCTTGTCACCTCGTTAAGACGAGGTGGGTAAAAATTTGCATTACCCCTTCGAAAACTGGATTTCGACGAAGTCGGAATGCTTGTGACCTCGTTAAGACGAGGTGGGTAAGTAAGGGAAACCGAGAATGGAGCGACAGTTGGAGTCCCGAGTGAGTGGGACACGTGTCACGTTGCGGTAGCGGGAGTTGAAAGGGGCGGAAATTTTTGAATAAAACTTCCGCTATACGCCTTTTTCCCCATTTCGCCCTAATTTTAATTCTAAAAAGGAGTCGCCGCCTCCCGTCTGCTGTTCCTAGATTTTCCGTGGGTCTTCGCCGTCAACCTTCATTAGGAGTCGTGCCGCCGATAATTTGCACAAGTAAGTTATGGATTTTGCTTTCTCTCCTTCTTCAAGTAGTAGGGGTAACGACGATGACGCCGGTGGTGGGTCATCGCCGCTCTCAATGCCATCTTTTCCGTCGACTGTAAAAATAAATACTTTCACTGTAGATTCTTTGTCACCTAGGATAGTTGAGTGTCGTCGCCTTTCTCCGGTGACTAAGGGCAAAGTTTGTGATTATAGGTCGTCGCTTAGTGCGGAACAAATTATAAATATTTGCAGAAATTATCAATTTCCATCTTCCGCATTGTTAGTAGCCCCCGGTCCGGGGGATAGAGCTTGTTCACCTTCGGATGGGTTCTTTACCATGTACGAAGATAGTTTGAAACACGGTCTTCGGTTCCCTTTGTTTCCGGTGTTTGGGGCTTTACTTCGTAAGCTCGGTATTGCAATGGGACAAATTGCACCAAACTCTTTTAAATAGCTTGTAGGATTAGCGGTAGAAGCTTCCAGAATAGGTATACCGGTATCAGTAGACCTGATACTGAATTTGTTCTTTTTTAAATTGGGCGAAATGGGGTGGTTCTACTTGACTCCAGTTCGGAAGGATTCGTTTCGTTTAGTGACGAAATCGAAACTTGTGAACTGGCAGAATAAGTTCTTTTTTTGTCATTCTGCCGAGGTTCCCCACCTCGTCTGGCGAGAGAAAGGTAGTAAGCTGGAGAACCAGGTTTCTGACGTAGATCTGACTGAAGCCGTGGGTAGGTTAGATCAGCTAGGTACACTCTTAAGGGATTACACTGAAGCCGAGCTTGTGTCGGCCAGGCTGAGCTCGTATAACCCGAACACCTCGTATCCCGAGGAGGGTGAGGTCTTCTTCTGATCTTTTAGTCGTTTCAAGATATCCGGTATATCATGCGTAATGTATTATGAATTTTGATTGCAGTGGTGAAACTGGTGAAAGACAGGAAGAGGCCGAGGTCCGTGGATCCTGCCGCGTCGGAGAAGGTGGGATCCGAGGTATCCTCAGAACGAACTGCGAGTGTACCGGAGTCATCTTGTAATACCCCGTAATTTATTTAGTTTAATTAATGGATGTTAGAGATTATTATAATAATAATTATAATAATAATAATCTATAATAGTTTATAGCAAGAGGAAATATTGAGATAATAAAGAAGACAAAGATTAAAATGAGTCTGGGAAATTTAAAGATTTTTGATGAATTAGTTCTCATTTCAGTTTTTACGACTTGAAACGATATATTGTGAAAGAAAACTATATTTATTTATATAGTAGAATATTTATTTTAAGTTCGCAAGAATTATAGTTAATTCACGGAGACAGAAATTACTACGAATTCTAACTCGTATTTGTCTTTGTATATTTTCAGACTTGATATGTGTGTTATGAGAGATTAGTAGATTTGAGATTTATTCTGGAGATAGATAATAAGTTGGAATAAAAGAAAAGAAGAAGAAAAAGAAAAAAAAATATTAATAAATGAAGTTGAGGATAATTGTTGGAAACTTTCTTTTCTTTTTCTTTCCTTTATCTCTCCACCACCGTCATTTTTTTTTACTTTCCTCTCCTCCCACTATACACGCAGCACCACACCATCTCTATTCTCAATATGAAGCTTTTACAATAAAAATTAAAAGAAAGAAAGAACGTGTAGGCAGGAGTTGAAACCAAACATCGATAATTCTTCCGAGTTTGCGAACTCTCAACCCAAGGTAAACCCCTCTATTTTTCATAGATTTAATTTCTGGAAAAACATAAGAGAAGCCTCAATTCAGGGACCCTTATATTTCGAAGTTTATGGAGGTGAAAGGGGGGGATTATTTTGATTTTAGTATATCTTAATTCTCTCACACTCTAGGATTGATATTGAGGATTTAATAAATAAATAAATAAATAATTAACTCAGTCCCTGCAGTCGAACGTAGAGTTTAGAGCAAGGTTTCTTTCTGGATTTTCTTGGTTGGTTGAGTTCAATTAGGTGTTCTGGAATATAGTTAATGCTTAGTTTAATTATTTCATGTTACTACGGATTGATATGTAGAAAATAGCGTAATCTAAGTCAGCTTGAATTTGGAATTTTGTATTCTTGTTTATGCTAAAACATAGTTAAGCTTGTTTACAAACTTGTTGGAGGATCTAGCACCTGGATTCTATATTCTGTTTTTATTTTTGTGAAGTGGCAGAAAGTTTAATTAGAAAAGAAAAGATTGATTTTGCTTCTAACTGAAAAGTTTGAAGATTATTATAAGTTAGAATACAATCCGAGTATAGTCTTAATAGGAAGGTTTATCGAGGTTAAATTAGCCTTTTGAATCGAGTGTGTGCTGAAGTTTATAAAATAATTAATCTCTCTTGTTGAGTTTGAATGGAAGATTATAGTATATGACTGTATAAGTGATCATACTGCTAAAGTTCTAGAAATCAGTTTATAGGCTAAGAAATAAGATATAGAATTCAGAACTGTGGGCAGCACCTTTTGTTATGGAATCATAATACCTATTACTGGTAGTGTCTAAACTAAGGTGCCTAAGTGAATATTGGATCTGCTCATGTTCAGATATGAAAATCTGTATATGTATAGGCTGATTATTAATAAATCTAAGAACTATAGCTGATAAATGACCGTTATGATCAGAATTTGAGGATTATATAATCGAAGAAAGATTGTATATATACATTAAGTCAGCCTAAGAACATGTGAAATGAGGCTAATATCTAAGAATAATTTTAAGTTTAGAAAATCATCTACTTTTCTTTCCCTGTTTCTTTTCTCGCTCTTATTCAAACCTCAACTAATTAAGGTACGAGCGGGAATGTGAAGTGAAAGAAGAAAGGAGTGTAAATCAATACAAGTACAAGAAAAGTTCAGGTGGGCTTTCTAACTAAATGACGATGCTATATGCATACGTATATGAAGCATGATATTTTAAGAAAATGATTAACTTGCCATTATTTGAGTTTTGTATGATCATCTACTTGATGGAAGACGAATTCGGTCATGCAATTAGCATGATATGTGTACACTGAGGTGACTGTGAGCCGTCCTTTCGGTCGGCCAGTCAATGTGTTTGAGAAGGAGGCCTACTTCTCAACGCGCTATTTGATGTTGTAGATGTTATTCATACATAATATTTGACTGCAGTCATTAATGTTTGATGATGAGGAAATTAAATAGTATTTTAGCATGCCTTGTGTTATTTAAAGTAAATCACTCGTGACATGCTTATCGAGGCAAGTTTAATCTATAGCTTTAATAAGCAACTTTCAATGTTTTGGGCACGTGTTCACTGAGTACTTTGTACTCAGCTCTGCATGTTATTTCTAAAATGTGCAGGCAAAGCTGAGATGAAGATGGGAGTGTGCCGAACAGAGCTTTTGTTGTCATTTTATGAAGTGTCTTCTTATAGATAAGACGATGTCAGTAGTTCGAGTTCTAGGATTATATGTCTGCATACATGTAATCCCTTTTGATGATCCATTCCGCTGCAATACTCTGATGTTATTGTTGATGTTTTGATGAACATGAAGTTGAAAGTTGTTATCTTCACCTGAACTCTGAGATAACTTTACTTATTCCATTGGAAGTTATCTATTATTGAAAATGTATAAACGTTTATTATTTCTAGATGACTTTTAATTATTATTGAAAAGTTGTCTTAAGATTTTGATTATCCTTGATTCGAATTATCGAGCCCTTGAATGATCCTCTCTAGCTTGTTGTAAATGGGCAGGTATTATTTCAAATAATTTTAGTTGTCCCTTGAGATAAACGTTGATCTGATCATTTTGGAATTGTTGTTGAGAACAATATCCTTCCTTTTAGTTCATTTGATGAAGTAACTATATATATCTCGAATATTCAGGACATGGTTCATTTCCCTTTTCTTAATCAATAGTGATGATTTGGGACAAGATATAAGTTATCGTTCGAATCTTGTAGTAACTGCCCATTCCTATATTTTCTAATCCGAAATATGTTTAGTCTTTCGTTACTTTTTCCATTCTATTTATTAGTCACATGTTACTCGGTTTAAATAACTTTTAATTTAAATCGGGCTGTGACACATCTCCACTGAGGTCGCCCTCTCCTGACTCGTTGGTTCGTCGGGCGAAGGTGCTGAAGCCGAACAAGAAAGTTTTGGCAACTGGCAACAAGACTCTAACCGTAGGCGAGCCCACGGTTAGTGCGGTGGTTGAACTGGAAGAACAAAGCCGGGTTTATCCTGAGGTAAGAAGTTCAAACCTCTCTGTGTTCAGTGTATGTTACTCGTGTGCTGATGTTGCTAGCCATTTGTAGGGTGCCGACCTGGTGACGGCGAACTTCCACAACTGGGTGGACGGGCTGGTGAAAGGCGCGTCCACTCTTACTGGCTTTCTGAATGACGGGGTTTCGAAGTACAACGAGATTAACCGTGTCAGGCGCCAGCTGGAAGAAGAGAAGGTCGGCCTAACTAGCGACCTTGCCGCTGCCGTACTGCAGGCCAAGGAGGCCAAAAAGAAGGAGCATGACGTTGTTGCCGCAGTTAAGGCGGCTAAGGAGGAGGTGGCCTTGCTGAAGGCCGAACTGGAATCGGCCAAGGCCAACGCCGTGGCTCACCAAGGGCCAGTTCTCCGAGCCTATACTGAGAGGCTCTTCCTATCCGAGTTCTTCTCGGGTTTATGCGGCGATGTGGCCGAGGTGATGACAACTCGAAGTGTTTCCGAGACTGTGGAGGCTATTGCCGAGGACATTCCAGGCCTCGACATGGCGAAGTATGGGCATAAGGAGGTGCCTGAGGAGGAACTGAACCGAGCCTTCGCAGAAATTGTTCTTAAAAATTTGAAGGCGGTTCCTCTTTTTGAGAGCCTGGCATCTTCTACTGACCTGCTCACCGCCGAACTGATTCAAGAGAGTACGGTGGATCACGATCCTGAAATGGATGCGATCGTTGCCGAGCTGAATGCCGCTCCGAGTAGAACCGAGGATGAGAGCGGAGCTGGTGGCGATGCCGAAATGGAGGGCGAAGTGCCAGAAAACGTGCCTCAAAATGAGGAGGAGGTCAGTTGATCGCCTCCTCGTCTCTCTTTTATTTTTATTTTTAGCATGTACCTCGTCATCAGTAGGATGACATATTTTGCTGAAGTAATGAAAACATTATTTCTTATTAGAAATTCATTTTTCCCTTTTTTTGTAGTCTTCTTCTTCTCCGAAACTTTTCGATGCTTCTCCGTATATAGCACAAATCAATAACTTACTGCGAGCCCTTGAAGCCAAGAATGGCGAAGTTCTTCATTGGAAAGACCAAGTCGGCCATATTCAAAATGAGGCTGACGTGAAACTTAGTGCCGCTCAAATAAAAATGACGAGCTACGAGCTCGGCTTTTGGAGCTTGGAGATAAGTATGAGGCTGTGAAGGAAGAAGTCGAGAAGATTGCCGAGGAACATGCTGAGTACGAGGCAATTATCCGCCGAAACGGCGGGAAAACCATTGCTGAAGTGGATGCCAAGGTAACAGAGGTCGCAGCCCGGTGCAAGGATTACCAGGGAAGATACGGGGTGGACTCCTGGCAGCTCCAAGATCAGATGGCCAAGCTGAAGCGAGTAGCTGGTATGTACGATGTGATTTTAGCTCGGCGCCCGAAGTTGGCTGCACGATTGGGAAAGAACGATTGTCCTTCAAGTTCGTCCGCTACCATCGGTCCCTCGAGGTCGTCGACTCCCGCGGGTCGGTCTGATTTGAGATTCATGCGCCACTCTAAGGAGTTTTATGAACAAGAACGACAATCGTTGTCTCGACGAGGTCGAGGTCAGAATCTTCAATCGGGTAGGGGCAGGAGTCGAGGACGAGGTTGAGGCACCTTCAATATAGATGAAGTTTTAAAGTTTAACCCCGACGGTGATTTTCCGACAAGATGGCTTAGTTTTAGCAAACCTAAGCTTTTGAATTTGTCTTGATTACCATGTAATTGTACTCTTCCATTTTTGAAATAAAACGGAATTTTGTATGTATGTATAAGCCTTTTAAGGGCCATAATTATAACTACCTCGCCACGAGGTGATATAAATGCTTCAGTTGGCTCACCTCGTCATAAGACGAAGTGTGGCCTGTGTTGGCTCACTTCGTCATAAGACGATGTTTGGCCTTGGTCGGCTCACTTCGTCATAAGACGAAGTTTGGCCTGGGTCGGCTCACTTCGTCTTAAGACGAAGTTTGGCCTAGTACAACCCGTCCTCGTTAAAAGACGAGGTTAAGGTTTAATAGTTCCTTATTTGTCGAATTTATCGATAGGGGTGGTCCCCTTATGCGCGTTTAGGTGTTACTCCATAGTTGGAGTTTATTTTTATCCTCAAAAGGATATTAAATAACCCTCGTCAGGGTTTTTAAGAATAAAGAAACGAGATAATTTGCACGAGTGGAAAGAAGACATGCAATATGAAATATGCAAGACCAAAGTTAAGGAAAAAGAAAACTTTATTAATAAAAAGGAAACAAAGTTAAAAATAAAATAACAGGATGACCTGACCCAAGACCTATATGAACTAAACAACTCTAAATTCAATTCTTTCCACTATGCGAAGTATCTTTTTAAATGGGAAATATGCCATGTTCGGGGTATTGGCTCACCAGATAAATGGGCGAGCTTATATGATCCTTTGCCGAGGACTTCTTCAACTCGGTAAGGTCCTTCCCATGTGGCTTCCAACTTGCCGAGCCTTTCTGCTTTACGGACCTCGTTATTCCGAAGTATGAGGTCGCCTACTTGGAACTGCTGATACTTCACTCTTTGGTTATAATACCGAGCTACTTGCTGCTTGTACTTAGCTTCCCTTATGTAGGCTAGCTCTCGCTTCTCTTCCAGCAGATCCAGATCGGTTCGAAGCCTTTCGTCGTTGGCTTCGGATGAGAAGTTGAGTGTGTGATGGCTCGGCAAGCCGATCTCTACCGGGATCACTGCCTCGGTTCCATACACCAAACTGTAAGGTGTTTCTCCGTTCGAGGTCCTGGGAGTTGTTCGGTATAACCATAGGACTTGGGGTAAATTTGCTGCCCAATCACCCTTGGCTTTGTCGAGGCGAGTTTTGAGTCCCTTGACGATTGTTCGGTTCGTAACTTCGGTCTGGCCATTTGCTTGAGGGTGAGCAACCGAAGTGAACTTTTGTTGAATATGAAGCCCTTCGCACCATTCTCTGAATGCTCGGTCCGTGAACTGCGTTCTGTTGTCCGAGACAAGGATGTGAGGTACGCCAAAGCGACAAACTACGTTCTTCCAGACGAAGTTTAGGGCATTCTTGCTTGTAATCTTTGCCAAGGGTTCAGCCTCGACCCACTTAGTAATGTAGTCGATGGCTACGATGAGAAACTGTCTATTAGACCAACGATGTCTATCCCCCGTTGCATGAACGGTCACGGGCTTTACATGCTGTTGGAGACTTGCTCAAGATTTTTCTGGGTAGTTCGCCCTTCTCCAAGTAATTTTGAAGGGGTCATCCAGTTAGGCTCGTTGTCAGTTACTGGATTGACCTCGGCTTCGTCTACACTTCGGTGTTTGACTTCTTCCACGGGAGGGCTTGTGAATGACGAGGCTAATTTGCTTAGTGCATCTGTTCGGTTGTTCTGCCCCCTCGGGATGCGAACCAACTCAAAATACGAGTAGTATTGTTGTCGGCTCTTGGCTTTGTGGAGGTACCTTTTCATTCTGTCGCCTTTAGCTTCGTAACCTCCTAGCATGTGGCTCACTATGACTTGAGAGACTGTAAAATTGTACAGCTCGTGTCTGGAGACCTTAAGCTAGGCGAAGTCCGGCGATTAAAGCTTTGTACTCCACTTCGTTGTTTGTTGTAGGGAAGTTGAACCGAAGTGCATAGGTTGTCTCCTATCCGTCTGGACCGAGGAGTATGATGCCTGCCCCGCTTCCCGAATTTCCCGAAGCCCCGTTCACTTATACTTTCCACCCATCTTTAGGCGGTTCTTTTGCAGGTTCGGCTTCGGCTTTTTGGAGGTGGGCTCAGATGGCTTCGATGTTTCATTAGCACTTGCCGAAGTGACAGGTCAGTGAGGACCTGTTTGAGTGTGCTTGGAAACAGGGTCGTAGCCTCCTTGCAGCGTTTACTAACGCCAGTGCAATCTTTCCTAGAGGTTGGTACCGGATCCTTATCGGAAAAGGTGATGGTCTCGTCCCTTTTGAACCTCTTATGTGAGGGCTCGTCTGTTTGAGGACTTCGGGCCTCAGCTTTGAGAGAGGACTTCGTAGTACCTTGAGGGAGCCCTGTAACGGCTATGACTTTGTCGAACTGAGGTTGGTCCTCGTCCTCGTCGTCTTCATTGCGTTTTGCCTTGAGTGTAGGCTTCGTACTGGTCAGAACGTCGGCCGCGACTTTGGTACCTCTTGAGGGTGCCGTCGCGCACCAATTGCTCCATGACGCAGTTCGTAGATCTCTGTCCTCGGCCTCGTCAATGGAGTGAATTGACTTTGTTCCTGATTTTGAAGAGGTCCGAGTTTGGATTCCAGGGGTGCACGCTGGAACCTGTCGAAGGCACTTTGCCGACTTTGGCCTCGGTCGTTCTGATCCTCCTTCTGATCCGATAGTTCGGCCTTGTCGGCTTCGCGCTTGCACTTGTCACCTTCGTCGGCTCTTGCGAACCGATCTGCTATGATCCATATTGGCTTCGTAGTGCGAGGTAATTGTCCTCATCGTGCCGAGGTGAGACGGTGTCGCGCTGAGGTGAGATGACCTTGCGGCGAGGTGAGATGCGATGGTGGCCCCGTTGGCGGATCCCAGCGTCCCGTGCGTCTACGATCCTGATGCTAGGGGACTTTTGCCGATGCAGCGATCCCGAGGTAAGCTTCGTGCTCTCCACCATCTTTGCGTGAAGGTTGTCCTTTTTCACGGCTGAGCATTGTGTTGTTTTTGGAGAGTTGGAGAAAATCTTGCTATGCTTATCCAACATGCTCAACGTGTCCGACCGGAGTCTGGCCTCTGGTGTGTTCCTTCCTAGGTAGCCGGTATATTGCCGGGTTTAGATCTTGCTCCTGGCTTGCCTCGCCTTTGTGGATTTTGGCTTCCTGAACCGGTGGATTTGTTGTCGGACCTTGTCCGGTTTGCTGAATATTCTTATCCTTGTTGGCGGCGACAGCGGTGGCGATTGATCGTGTTGGAATTCTCTTGACGAGTAGAGCATGTTTCCGGGTGGTTTCGTTCGATTTGGTGGTGATTTCAGTCCGGAATTGGCGAATAACATAAGCTGCTCCGAACAAATCATGATTTCGCGAGTCATGCAGCAGCACGAACTTCCAGACGCGATTACCGCCGCACCGGTGATCGGTTTTTGACGGGCAACCTACCGTTGGAATCCTCTCGACGAGTAAAACATGTTTCCGGGTGGTTTCGTCCGATTTGGTGGTGATTTCAGTCCAGAATTGGCGAATAACTGAAGCTGCTCCGAACAAATTGTGATTTCGCAAGTCGTGCAGCAGCACGAACTTCCAGACGCGATTCCTGCCGCACCGGTGATCGGTTTTTGACAGGCAACCTACCATTGGAATCCTCTCGACGAGTAGAACATGTTTCCGGGTGGTTTCGTCCGATTTGGTGGTTTCCCACAGATGGCGCCAATGATGAATCTTGCTTTCAAGGATGATTTATGCACGAAAACAAAGAATTAACAGACACGAAAGTAGAGGACACAAGGGATTTACGTGGTTCGATCTATTGGGATAGATCTACGTTCACGGAGCTAAAGTGTGTATGGATTTTATTGAGAGTATGCGTGTAGCTTGTACAAAGATTGTTCTCCCTTTCCATCTATTCTAAACCCCTATTTATAGGTATTTACATGTGGAATTCGACTAGGGTTACAAGTCTTTTCCTATTAGGACTCTTTAGCTTGATCTCCCTTCTATTAGGGATAGACACCGAGCTTCTATATCTCTCTTGGAGCTTGAGTTGCAGTTGATGTAGGAGTCTTGATTGCCTTGGTGAAGAAGTCTCTCTTAGTTGGGCCGAGCTGCGCAGGCCGAGCCTAACTGTCGGGGCCCAATTGTATTGGGTTTGATGCTTGGGCCTAGGAGCTAGGCCATATCCTATCAAGTATTTTATTTATTATATTTTAAGTGGGGCTATAAAGAGCAAAATAGATTGATGATTTTGATAATTTTTAAAATTTTGGCCCAAGCGTTTCATTTTTCCTACGTAAATCTATATTTATTCGTGTTTGATAATTCATATTCGCCCCTAATAACGAATCAAGTCCTATTAGGACTCTATTTTATATGTTAATATTAAAATTCTTATCATTACACGCTACTGCACCTCTAATTAAATCCATATATATCATATTAACTCCATAATAGTAATAATAATAATTTTTAAAAAAAGAACTCACTAATCAATTAATTAACCTCTCCTTTACAAATTGTTCAATCGCCAATTGTCTAATTCTCTCTCTCTTCAAGAAATCATGACCTCTCACCCTAATGTTAACCTCGCCGCCGCTCACGGGTGGATGAGTCCCTCGCAACCTCCTCAAGAAACCCACGACCACCGCACAAACTCCGCCGCGACTCACGGCGGCGCTCACCCGCAGCTGGTTTCTCCTTCAACCTCAAGCGAAGAATTAATCTCGGTTCTCCAAAGTTTTATATCAGACTCCTCCGCCGCCGCCGCCGCCACTCGTACTCCGGGTCATGCACATGCTCGAAGATCCAGAAAACACGGGCTTCGTCGCCGGGCTGCCGGAAGCAGTAGTTACAAGATTCTTGAAAACGACGACTAGCGAAAAGCCAACGCCGTCCGGCGGCGGCGGCGATACTGAGCTGTGCGCCGTTTGTTTGGATGATCTCCACCTGGAAAATCTGACGGTCGGAATTCTGGGATGCGAGCACCGTTTTCACGGCGACTGCATCGGAAAATGGCTGCAGAAGAAGAATGTTTGCCCCCTTTGCAAAGCCGTTGGAATAGAGATTGTAGAGTAGTTTGAGATTTTTTTTTTTTTCAAGAAATACTAATAGTTTGAGAAGTTAGACCTTGGTTTTTTTTTGTTTTGTGAAATCACACATTGGTAATTGGTTTATTCAAAGTTAAAAGCAGAAAAAGAAATTAAACCTCTTGGAGTATATTTTAATTAAGGAACATTTTATTTTGCTTTGTGTTTTTATAACTAGTTTGTATCCCATGGAATTATCATTTTATATAGAAGTATGAAATAATATATATATATATATATATATATATATATATATATATATATATATATAATTTTGTTATAATTAAAATTGTGTTTAGATGATCGGATTTGTTATTATTATTTATTTATTATTTTTTTTATTAGGGGAATTCAGATGGTCGGATCTTGAGACAAGATTCTTCCTAATTAAATTACGCAAATTAAAATAGGAGATAATAAACTAATCTAAATTTAGACGTGGCTAAAGCTTTTTTTTTTTCGGATATTACGTGGCAAAATCTTTTTGAACGCGTTATTATAGATGAATCTAACAATCCGAATCCGAAACCTATGAGGAGACTTATTATATGGTAATTAATTAAGAATTTACCTTATATATACTCACTCGATTAACCTTATAAATACTAGAACAATTCTCTATCTCAAATTGTTGAATCCCTTGAAGAAATCATGGCCTATCAATATTACCCTAATAATCACTACAACCACCATCAACATCAACATCAACATCAAATCTACGGCCAACTAATCACCGATTACCACACCATCCTACACCATCATATTCATATTCATATCTACTGCGAAGAAGACGAAGAAACCTTTTTCTACGACTATCCATCCAACTTCGCCGTCAACCACGACCCCGCCTTCACCCAAGAAACCAATTTCTTCCACAACTTCCCAGCCTACGACGGCGACGTGGCGGTTCTGGACGGTCTCCTTGTTTACGATGAAGATTCAGTGGCTCCGCCGCCTCAACCAGATGATGGATTGCCGGAAGAAGTGGTGGCGAGATTCTTGATGAACGCGACTTGTGAAGAGGCGGCCGGCGGCAGCGAACCGGAGCTCTGCACTGTTTGTCAAGATGATCTCTGCCGGAAAGATCAGAAGGTGGTAGCGCTCAACTGCCGGCACCGATTTCACGTCAACTGCGTCGGAAAATGGCTGCAGATGAAGAACCGTTGCCCTCTCTGCAAAGCCATTGCAATAGATATTAGTTAGCACAATATGGAATATTATTCCCACTACAAACATAATACTATTAATTTGTTCATATTACTTTGGTTTTGGTTTGAACTTTGAACCTAGTTGTTGTACCAAGTTTATTGGATTCTTGTTGGAATACATTGAGATTTCTGTTCTGGCACTACCGATTATTTTTTTTTTTTTTTTTATTTTTTTATTTTTGTATTTCTTTTTAATAATTAATAGTGTGACAGGCTTGACCTATATCAATATTCTATACGGTGATTATTTACGTTATATTTTGGTATTTCTAAATTGAATTGGTTCGTGAAAATAGTGGTTTTTTATCCTTTTCGGATACTCGGTACCTATTACACATGAAAATAAAAAATATACTATAGTGAGATTGCGAAATAAATTGTACATTACATACAATAATAATAACACGTACAATCATCGACTACTTTTACTTAGGAACAGAAAAAACATACACAGGTTTATGTTATACATGAAACTAAAATATCGTTTTTGTTGAAAATTAATTCCAATATATATATATATATATATATATATATATATATATAATTTATAAATCCGATAATTTGGATACCTGAATTTTGGGTATCGAGGACTCAAATTACCCGTTCGGGACGGAAGACAGAATAGATTTTTTGTTTATTTGGGATCGGTACCCGACAAAAACAGGACGGGTGTCACGGCCCCTTATCCCTAAGGATTGCTCAGCCGGAGCGTGACTAGGGGTTGGAGAAAGGAAGCGGGGAAGAAAGGGGAAAATACTTATAATTCTATGATCAATGAAATAATTAACTAATAGACTCGATCAATAGAGAATTGGGAGATGAACGAAGATAACGAGGAAAAGCCCATTGCTCAAATATTATATAAATATTCAAGAGAGAAACTTTGGAAAGTTCTAACAGAGTTCAAAGGCACGAAGAAATAAAGGTAGAGTAGTTATTGATTTACTGGTTCATGAAGCCAGTTATACATACTTGTCAAAATAAGATAATTGAAGCGTATAGCAGAAGTCTTTAACAAACTAGATACATATATGGAGATATGTATCTCTTTCTAAACTAAATTCAAAAGATGAACGAATCCCCTCTCAACACTGCCGCCCTTGCCACCTCGCTCAACCTACAAGTTTTTGGAAACACAAGAGGGTTGAGTACTTGATGTACTCTGGCGGGTTATGCCAAAAATAATTTCAGTAAAATAATCACCAATCATGCATTTCACCATTATCACAAGGTTTTATCAAAATACTTGTGTAACTAAAACAACTTTATTTCCATAAACAATTGGAGTGCACTCCCTATTTTCTTCCACATCTGTATTATCCATATCTGTAAGTACGCCAGCAAGGTGGCCACCTCACCGGACGTTTCCATGCATAACCGGCCCACCTTTGGAGCACACAGTCACGACTTCGTGTACACACACCTGGCTAGCGACCTTTGTCTAACTCATGCTCGATCGATATAACGTTGGCAATCCAACACAGATAGGCATCACATATAAAACCAAAAAAATATTTTATGCATGAAAGATTTTGAGTCAACTTGCTTCATTTTTAAAACATGCTTCATTATAGCAACATAATAATTTTTTTTGTAAGAACGCCCACCTGGTTATACAGAAGTAATTGAGCGAATCTTAGTTCTTCTTCACGTTCCTTGGCCCTCGCCTTGCGATTGACCGTTAGGAAAATTCTCATTAACTTAAGCTCTTCTCATATTTAACCTTATTCTTCAAAATATTCTATGCTTGGGGTTAATCTTTATCATATACTTAACTCACACTTACTTATTAAGTCTCATTAACTATTGGTGTGAGAATAAAGACACAGAATCAGTCAACCTTGAGGATCAACATTGAAGGTTTGACTAAAGTCTATAGATTCAAAGGAAATGTTCGAATTTGAGTTCATTAGATTAGACCTTGGCAGATTCGCCGTTTTTCAAAGAAATGGCTACTACTTGGACATCGGATCTTTAATTCAAGAGCGAAGTATTTGCATGGAATGCTGATGGAATAAACTTTCTAGCAATAAGAGTTTGAGCTTCTGGAATTAAGGGGTTCATTGGATGCAAACCCAACAAGTTCAACATTCTAAGAGAATTTGGAAATTTTAGCGACCCTCTGAGAAAATAATTGTTTCTCACTCATTATAAATCGAAATAGAGCATATGATATTGCTTTGGAAAGATAACACGTAGGGCTATGATATGTTTAAATTTCAGAATTTTCCGGTGAGTGAGCTGGGAGTTTGAAGCATTTATTTCCAGAACTCGGAATTTGGAAATTGGGAATTTGGCAGATTCTGGGTACCAACTTAGAGGAAGGATTTCTCACTCGTTTCTTGATGGATTCGAATGAATGAGCTATCAAAACTGAAGTTCAGATAATGAGGAACATCTTTCTAGTTATACTTTTATTCATTTGAGCAAGAGAAAAGGTCCAAAACAGGGATGGAAGTAAGGGTAGTACTGCTTGCCCTGTTCCAGAATTAAGCAAATGGGTACCTCTACGTTGAATCTTCACCGAGATCATATACAAACTCAGATGAAGGCGTGTAAGATATCAACGGAAATCTAGAAGAGTGTAGAACACTTCTTTTTCAGGGCTTGTGTCAAAATAAGCAAAGGAAAACGTTCGAAAGTGTAGATCAATAATGGAGGCAGAAGATGTTCGTCACAGTTTTTCAGATTGTCATCTTAACTTTGAAAAATCATAGAAAATTCATACGGACTCCGTTTTGGGCGAACAAAATATCTACGGAAAGTTAAAGGAACGTACTTCAACATGGAAGAAGAATTGATATCAAATTTCAAACAGGCTGTTCTCAGCTTAGCCCGTAAGTGGGCTTATTTCCAGATTTCAAAAGAGATGCGATGTGAATTTCAATTTGTCATAACAGATGTATATAGACTTGGATCGAGACAAAATTTTGGCTACGGACAGCTGAGAACATGAGCTACAACTTTCATTTAGGTCTTGAAAGAGATAAGGTCGGGAACATGCTTGAAAATGCTGAACACAATGTGCAGACAAGATGTTCGATAAAATATTTACTTCAAAAACGTGAGGAATGCTTACGGTTTTGACTCTAGAACATATTAAAACATCATTTGAGCTCAAGAACATGAAGAATACCCGACTTAGAGACTTATATAGAGGCTGGACATGGTCCAACTTCAAGAATTGATGAGTGGATTCAACAATTGACACACGATTCATCATCACAAGTGAAGAACAACAACATCTAAGAATCATGGACATACATCAACACTTCCCACTAAGCACGAATATGTACCATCATTATCTAACTTAAATCAACCTTTACTTCACGAATTCAGACTCTAGATACCAAGACGAAGAGAGTTATACCTCAAAAGTGATCAGCTAGTTCTTCGATCGCCTAAAAATCAGAAGCTGCAAGTCCTACTTGTAGTGCTTGGATGATGAAATAGACTCCATTCTTGATCTACAGGTCGAATTATGTAGAGGTGCAAGGTTTGGGAGTGATCAGGAGAAGGGATGAGTTCCCGGCAGCGAGAAACATTGGCGGCGGTGATGGAGGTTTGAGGGAGATGATGGTGGCTGCAACTTCTAGGGAAAAACTGCTCTCTCTCTCACTAAGTTTGGGGTAGGTGAGCTATGAGGAGGGTGGTGTGGGTGTGTGGCTTACTTAATCTTGTTTGAGTGGTGGTGAGAAGGACACCCTCCACCCTCTCTTTCTCTTGTCAATTACACGCATACACACACTAACACTTATTCCTTCTTTTCCTCTTAATTCCTCCCACTTGCACTATTATAAATATATGTAGTCTTTTGCTACAAAGTCACACCTACATTATAGTATTATTCTTGTCTTCTCATCACGATACATGTATCTAGCATAAAATGTTGGAATCTAAGAGTCGATTCCATCTCTTAGTTTTTGTCTTTCTTCGCTTGTGGTTTTGTTTTGTGTAGGTATAATACAATATACACGTTGGATTAAGGGGAGTGATGATGTGGTCGATGATGTGGCAGATACAGAGCTTGTGGGCTGCAGAGTTGCTATGTGATCAAGCCCAAGCCCAATATCATAGTGGGCTTATGGTTAATCCAAGAGATTAGCTGGACTAAGGGGGAGTGATGAGGTGGCTGATGAGTCAGCTGACGTGTGACCTGATGTGGTGACTGATGAGGTTGCTGACGTGTGACCTGATGTGGTGGCTGATGTGTGGCTGATGTGGCGAGCGACCAAGTTGTAAAGCGGCCCAATATCATTTAGGGTTTCTAGAAGATAGAGATTGCATGGAGATATGCTTAAGGAGGCGTGGAAGGGTGGTTATCTACTCTCATGCATATCCTAACCCTAACTTGGTGGCTAAGTCTCAAGCTCTATATAAACTACAGGATTCATTAGAGATAGTAAACGTTTTTGGAGAGATTGAAAAGAGAGTTTTATTTGGGAGTTCTCCAATTGTTTTAGGTTGAGTAATACTATCATTATACAACTAGCTTAGTGGATAGTTAGATTGTTTATGTTAGTAGCTTTTAATAGTTCGTTTCCTCTACCTTGGTTTGTAATTCTTCGTGAATTATAGTGTTTGTTTCGCCTTGAGGCACATCAAGATATCATTCTGATATCTTGCGAAAACCATCTTCGTGTCTTCTTTGTTCTTTGTTGTTTTCTATTATTTTCCGCTGCGTTTGTGCTCATCGAGTCTGTCGCTGTACAGATTTCTGTGAGTACCTCTGTGTGTTTCTGACCGGTTGATACCAACATAAAATATTGTTTTTCCACTAGTCGGATATCTCACATCTCATCTTATTTTCATAAAATATTTACAGAGTTACATTCTCCGGAAATCATTCCAGGGTAATTTCTTGCCTTGCCATAATTCCTTCATTCTCAAAAATTCTCGAGATTTCATTGGAATAATTCCAACATATTATAAAAAAAATTCCATATGCTCATTTTCGTCCGTACTCGATCTCAAATACTCGAAAAATTTTATTTTCTCCTTCGAAATTTCAATTTTTCTAAATACGGATTTTTACGACTATTACAACGGGTACCCAACCCATTTAGACAACCTGCGTGGCAATGAGAATAATACAATATACATGTTTATTACGCAAATTTAAAAGAGAACAAGTTCTATTTTTTAAAACTTTAATATTGATTTTTAATTAAGTTTATTTTTCTTTTGAAGGTATATTGCTTTAATTTTCTAAATCCCACCCCCTACACCACCACCAATTTAGATTAGGGCAGTCTTTTTCGTAGTTTACCAAAATACGATTATGGTGAGATAAATTATTTTCAAATTATGCGTCCGAGTAAAATTCGATAAAATAAAAGTAACTTTAAAAATACTAATAATGATAAAATAAGTACGTTTGAGAATCATCTTCAATTCTCAAAATTTAAAAAAAAAAAAACAAAACAAAACACACACACACACACACACACACAGAGACACATTGTGATCATCTTTAACCTAAAACCCTTTTTTTTAGGTTGCGTGATGCTGAATCTTTTTGGTGTTCCATAATCCTATTAGGAAACTAATAGGACAATTTTTTATTTTTTATTTTTAAAATAGAACTAATTAAAATGGCACGTAATTAGGGTTTGAACTAGCTCAATCTATTTTACAATGAACACTCATAATTAATTCACCATTAATCACTCCAATTAACATACAGAAATTTAGCTGATTCCCTTCTCTCATCAGAAATCCTTGGAGAAGAAAGAGAAACCATGGCGTCTCATGTCTCCCCTCCTCATGTTGGAGATTTTCCCTTTCGCTCGTTACCCCTTTCTCAACCACAAGATTTCACAGATTACTACATTACTCATCCTTTCATCTTGTTCCATCCTCATCAACTCTTGCAGTTCATGCATCAAGAAGCCACGCGCCACCCCAACGGCGACGGCAGCACGGGCTATGATTATGAATATTGGACGTCGGTGGAAGATGATTCGGTGTCCGCGGCGGAAGAGGACTATGAAGATACGGTGTCAGAGGCGGAAGCCGGCATTGAAGATTGGATGTCGGTGGCAGAAGTTGACGAAGAAGATTTGATGATAGACTATGATGCTGATGAAGAAGGTTCCATGGCTACGCCGCAGAGAGACGAAGGGCTGCCGGAGGAAGTGGTAGCCGGATTCTTGAATACAGCGGCTTGCAAAAAGAAGGCGGCGGCAGGCTGGCGAGGTTTGCGCGGTCTGCCTTGATGATCTGTACGAGGAAGATCGGACGGTCGGGGTCCTCGGGTGCGGCCACGGGTTCCACGGCGGATGCATCAGAGAATGGCTGCGGAGGAAGAACGCTTGCCCTCTTTGTAGGGCTATTGCCCTATAGGTATTAATTCTTGTTTGAATGATTATTTGTTCATCAGTTTGAAACTAAGCCTACTTCAATACAAAGATTTATTGTGTTATTTTTCGATTGTTTGTATGATTTCTTTTAAAGGCTATTGTTTATATGATTGATTAAATTCGTTTTATTTGAGTTCAATTAACACATTTGACTTCATCAATCGATCCTAGCTTGTTATTTTCTAATGAAAATATATGGCCGGATTATAGCGTTGTGAGCATTAAGCATAACGTTGAATTGATTAAAGTGATGGTATTTGGTACAAATCCTTAATTTCTGAAGCATTAATGTTAATCAACAATTAACTCGATATAATTGAAGTCAGATCTGGAATAGGCTCATTTTGCTTTATTAATTTTGTTAGTCTTCGATGAATTGCGGTCATATATTTGTAGAATCTGACAGAGGATCCCAAGTCCCGAAAAAGATAAAAGTTCATTCCTTAAAAATACCAAAATATAACGTAAACCATATAGATATAGGTCAAGCGGTCATATTTTTTTAGAATCTCTATACAGTCATATTAACGGGACCGCACGAAATTATTACTATAGGAAGATTATTTGTAGAGTTTTACATAAAAAAATAATTTTTTCAAAGTATTTAATTAAATACTTTTTATCGGAGTATTCAATTAAATACTACTACGTCACAAAGATACATTTATCATATTAATGACCTAATTAATATAAATTTGTATAAATTATGCATTCACCTTGTTAATACATAAAAATACTCCTATAAAGGATTTAGTGATAACCCATAAAATTATGATGTTGTCATAATCATTCATAGATAGGTAATTGAGGTCATCTTAAATTTATTTAATGATATTATATATATTTTTATATATATTATAATTTATTCATATATGGAGGCATAAATCCTTAAGACGAGATCGGAAAAAAATATAACTTATTACAATGTAGATGTTATTCCTAACTATAACTTGTCCCGAGTCAGAACCATAATTTTTTATTACTCTAAGGAGGTTATTATAATATCGAGTATTCCTATAATGAAGTTTTACTGTATCAAATATGTGTTTTTCTTTGTTCTTAAATGAAATGAAATGAAATAAAATATAAGGTTTGGTTGATGTTTATTAATCCCTCCATCCACAATAAACGGGCATCACTTTTTTTTGGTACGGATTTTAATATTTTGCAATGAATGAATATTAAAGTAATGATTATATATTAAAGTAGAGTTAAAGTGTCACTTAAAGTAGTTTATTATGTACGTCCTCCATCTTATTTATAATGACCCTTTCTTGACACAAAATTTAAAAATTTAAATTAAAAAAAAACTTGGTGATAAAGTGTAGTGTTTAATATTTGAACGCAATTTTTTTTATTTTAAATTAGAGCATTATAGATCTAATTATAGATCTATAAAAATAAATTGATGGTGAATCTTAAATAAAAGATTGTATCAAGACATTTAATTTGATATAAAAAATCTTAAAAATTGAAGAATAAAGGAACAAGTTAAATGAAATTACAAGTATGATTGTAATTCAAATTAGGTATAATACAGAGGAGTGGTGTTAAATGAAATTAAGATTAGAAGGCTTTAATCATTGCTATTTGGGGAATAGACCGTTATCAATGGGACGACATTCAGAAATAAAAATTGAGTCATTATGGATGAAACGGATAGAGTATTATCATTCAAAGTTCTAAAAGAAGGCCGACTTGGCCGCCTAGAAGGCGTCTAGGCGCTAGAAGGTATCGGGCCGTCCCGATTAATGACAAGATGGTTTGCTCTAGACGGCGACGAATTAATCGACATCTACGTAGGTGCCTATAAGGTGGCCCTATGCATGTCTAGGCAGTCCTAGGAGGGTTTAGATAGGTTAGTCGGGGCTTTAAATTATAGTTGAAAATCATGGATTTTATACTTTAACTTATGAATATCATGTTTAAATATATAAAAAAATTTGATGCAACTTGATTTACTATCTGTCTAGGCCGTCTAGGAACCGCCTAGACTCCCGCCTAGGCCACCTAGACGCTAATCGCTCCCCCATCGCCCTACTAGCGTCTAGCGACTTTTAAAACACTATTATCATTAAGTGCTTACAAATATTATCTCATTAAATTACCAACTAATCATAGTACTATTATGTTTATAAAATAAACGGGACCAATTTATTTAAATAGACGCTATCTAGAACTTATTATTTTATTTAAAAAATATTATTATTTGTAATGTTGGATTTGATGAGATTTAGACAGTGTTTATTTGATTGAGTTGGAATTTAATTGTTGTATGTTATAATAATATTTTGATGGGATTGATATTGTCTGATTTTTCTTTAAATATTAATTTTTTGGTATAGTTTTCGATATATTGTACTCAAAATTAGAAACAAAGGACAACAAATAAAAACAACAGTTTAGTGAATATATTAACTCGCCGTTTTAACATATAACTGTACACGTACCCGTGTGATGATGGAAAACCATGAAAAATATTTAGAAGCGCTCTACCACTTATAGTTGATATGACAATGTCATGTCAATAATTTTTCAAAATTTAGATTCATATTATATTGTAAGATTTAGATTTTTTAGGTAGGTTTATATATTTATAATTACATTCTAAATATATATTTTGTTACAACAGTCATAAACACATTAAACGAACCCATATGGACCATTCTTCTATAAATATTACTGTAGATAAAAAAAAATGTAATTACATTACAACTAAATCTAAATAGAACTATAGTAAGTTATTAGTGACTCCATAAATACATATATTATATATTTGGAATACTTTTCTATATGCAACATTTTTCATTTTATGTAGTTGTACTATTATTCTTTTATTTTTTCATGATTATATGTATATATTTTTTATACTCTCGAACATTCGTTATTTATATATTCAAAAATTCGAGAATATGCACCTATTACAACAAATCTATATTTAAATCCGGCCTACGCATTGGATACTACCTTCTAACATGCCAGTTTGAGGGATGCAACAAATATAATTTTCAAAACTCTATTTCTAATACTAATTATTGGGATACCTTCTAAATAACACTATTGGGATGACATAAGCCTATTAACGAGCAAGTTATAATAATTTAAAATTTTAGAATTTAAATTATATTGGAATACGTGCTGAGAGATGGGTGGATGATGAGATTTAATTAAGGAAAGTTAAATAATTGTACCATTAGTATGCTAATTATTTCTCAAAATAGAAAGAGGTCAGGAATTTTGAGAAAGCCCAGTAAAAAAAGGGGGTCAGTAATCTCAAGACGGATAGAGTAAGTAAAAGGAAATAAATGGTAAACTTATGTATAATACTTGGTGGATATCCTATTTTATATATAAACATATATCCTCAGAAAAATGCATCTTGAGCCCCTGCTACTACGGTGCCTGAATATATAATACATTCATCATGATATGATCATATCATCATTGCATTAAGGTATGTGCAGGTAAACATATCACGACAACTTTGCTGCAAGATCAAATTCTAAGGAAAAAGGGACTCCAAAAAGATTAACATCTCTGTTATAGTTTACTGCCTTGATTCATGGAGTATTAATGCCAAGTCAGCTAAGTGGCACCTTTTTATTCGAAACAACTGAACTATCATTTACTGATATCAAGAACAATAGATTTTAGATGGATATTATTGAAGTTCAACATGAGAAACTCATAAGAAAGAAGGAGCAATTCTAAATCCAAATAAAAATATTTTAGACACATGTCCTAAAGTGAAATATAAATTGTAATGCCAATCTTATTTTTGGGCTACATGACTCACCAAGATTCATGAAGAAGCCATTTCTTTCGGAAGCCATTTTGCTTATACCAATCATGAATATTTATTTGTATTAAGAAAAAAAAAAAAAATTGATATACGTACGAGTAAATTTTGTATATATAATTTGTAGGATAATATTTTTGTCAAGTTAAACCGAAACAATGAATTGAATAATACATAGTTGCAAACATAAAAAGCATGAACAACCATACCATTAGAACAATGATGTAAGATAGATCGGAGTTTAGTTTTTGACCTCCTAAAAATTTGATGAGGGAAATAACTGGAAAAGCTCATCAAGACGTAGAGAAGGAAGAAAATCTGATGCAAAGAACCGAGCTCGACGGCTCGGTGTATCTATCTATAGTATGGATCTTCGAAATATATTTTAAAATTAGATTTCCACATAGAAACTAATTATTAAAAAAAATAAAAATAAAAAATAGTAAAGTTCGAGGAGAGGAAAAACAATAAAGATGGTGACCCAAGATACCATGCTCTCGGCTTATATACATTCAATTTTTTTAACCGCGTAATCCACATGAAGATGGAAGTGTTCTACTATGTCCTTGAGCCCCCATGTTTCTAATCCTTTCCCTGTAAATCTAAAAATATACAGAGAACAGAGAGATATTAAATACCAATATGAATACATATAGAAAATGTATACCTATAAGAAAAGCAGACAATTGATCAATTAATTTACTTTGCACCTGTAGGGGGTCTTCTGTCTTCATGGATTCTACTTGGTTGCTTCTACCTCCCACTTCAATTAATATTGTTTTGCTCATTTTATTGATTAGTTGTAATACATTCTAAGAGTGAAATTATGTTTCATTAATAATTTAAGGAATTACAGTAGTTCACTGACTATAAAATGCATAATTCTGTCAATGATGAGTAGAAAAAAAAAAAAAAATAAAATCAGTGGGCATTATTAGGTGGATGATAAAAAAGCATGCAGAAGCTCGCCGCTAAAAGCTTGTTTTGCAAATTATCTACACTTCTCCTCAGAGTTTATTTATATGCTTTAAGAGAAGAGAATTTAATTAATAAACCTTCATTAGGAAATGTATAATAGACTACTCTTAAATAGTCAATAATGGGCATACACTCCTATTAATCCTTCTGTTAATCATTTCTATTAGCACTTACAAAAGTTTGAAAACTGTCATTTTTATTACGTAATCTACCATAACAAAAGATAGAAAAATATTAACATCATGTTTGGTTCCATTTTCTTTGATAAAAAAAACTACATTCTCCTAGAACAAAAAATGACAACGGGTTGATACTATTACTCCAATAGCTCCAAGCTAAGGAATAGATAACACATGACGGTGCACTTCGATATTAGGCAACATATATAGGATAGGAACAACTAAACCGATTAATCAAATTATAAATTACTTACAACGTAACTGGAGGTGTGAAGCATCATTTTCGTTTAGGAAAGGAAGAAGCTTATATATAGCATTGGAATATGATCGACTTGCTCGAACATCTAAATTGATAAGGTAAATATATAGAGCGGACCTTATGGAATTCAAGCAATTAATGGACGATAGTGGTTCCCATTAAGAGGCAATTGTTTATGGATGGAGTGATTATTGTTGGAATCTACTTGTAGATTCAATCTCCTAAGTTTTGTCTTTCTTCACTTGTTTGTTTTTCTAGTATTTTTTGTATATATAGGTTTAATACAAAATAGAAGCTGGATTAAGGGGGAGATGAATTGGTCTCGTATGGTTCAGGTTTGACAATGCCTGAAGCCCAAGTCAATGTTAGGCTTGTCATTGTGGATGAAAAACTGAGCCACGTTAACTAACAGCCCAATAGACGCCTCATACCTATATTAAAGGAGCTAACCTAGTGGAGGGGAAGATTTGGTCAAAGGCAGATCATGGGATGACGTGAGATGATGAAGGACGTGAAGGAACCATCACCCACTAAAGCCAAAGACGTAGGATGATAGAGCAACGCCGGGCATCAAGGTTTATACTCGGCGTAAGCCGAAGGTTCCGAACACTGCTGCTGAAGACCACGCTTAAGTGGATTATTATTTATTATTATTTAAGTTATTTTATTATTCAATTGCTTTTGGGTCAAGTTTCTTTATGGGCTCTTGCATGGGCTTTGTGGTAGAACTTAATAGTATTTATTAGCTATTGTTTTGGAGTCTAGGGTATCGAGAAGAATATTGTTTTGCGGCGTTGTGTTGTGGCAGAATCTCTTGATTCTGAGTTTTGAAGTAATCGTATTTTTATTTCCTCTATATTTGTTCTGTGATCTTCACTCCAACAAATTGGTCTGACCTCCATGGCTACGAACAAAGAGAGACTCGAAGAGTTGGAGAAGACCACGAAGGACCTGCAAACGGTAGTTGGTGAGGTTGCGGCGTCTGTGGACAGCCTGGAATCATCTATGGCAGAGCAGTTTGCTGCGGTTTTGGCGAAGCTTGACAAAGTGGCCAACACTCGCCCTGATCTATCGGGGGAGAATTCATCGATCGGGACGGAGGGCCGAAACCCTCATCTGAAGACTCATCGACCGTACCTGCTCTGCCTCGCATGGACTTACCAAGTTTTGACGGCATCGACCCCCTCGTATGGTTGGCTCAGGCAGAGCAATACTTTCTCGTGCACAAACAGCGATAGCGCAGCGGGTGGAGTTGGCCCTTATCGCCATGTCGGGCAAGGCGATGTTCTGGGCGCAATGGGTGATGCGTCGTTCAGCCTCGATTTCTTGGTCAGATTTTTCGAAGGAGCTCGTATCCCGTTTCGGTGATAGCTCGGCTGTTAATGCATATGAAGCCTTGCATCTCACTAGGCAGACTGGCTCGTTAGAAGATTATTTGGCGCTGTTTGAGGAACGGGTCGCTCAGCTGTCGTCGCTACCTCCGGAGCAGTATTTGGGTGTGTTTTTTGGTGGACTCCAACCTTCCATCCGAGACCGGCTGCCTAATTTGGAATTGCAAGACGTGTTTGCAGCCATTCGTGCCGCCCGACGGGTTGCCCGGGCCAGTAGACCTCCGGCTGCAGCTTCCAGGCCTACGTTTTCATCGAGCAGTTTCTCGAGGTCGACGGCAACGTTTCAGCGGCCTTTGCCTAGTAGTGGGCTTTCTTCCGAGGCTTCGTCCAATCGCGCGCCTCCATCTAATGCGACTCGCAACTCTCGATGACTCTCCGTGGCGCAACAGGAGGAGTATCGCGCCAAGGGAAGTGTTTTCGCTGTGGCGGGCAGTAC
The DNA here is from genome assembly GCA_001642375.2 of Mentha longifolia. NCBI lineage: Eukaryota > Viridiplantae > Streptophyta > Magnoliopsida > Lamiales > Lamiaceae > Mentha > Mentha longifolia. The sequence goes on along the minus strand of CM038113.1, from coordinate 17,014,941 downwards.
AACCCGCTCCATAAGTGCCCGGCCAAGACTTTGGCGATAATTTTGGATGCCGACGAGGATGATTCGGTGCTTGGGGAAGGTGAGAGTGTGCACGAGCCGAAGGGTGACACGGACGAGCAGGAGAATTTAACTGAGCTGCAACATTTGGAGCTATCAAAACTATCTTCTAACGGTTTTGACGGCGCGCGGACCTTGAAGCTATATAGTAGAGTCGGGGGACGCAGTTTACTCACAATGGTGGATAGCGGGGCGAGCCATTGCTTTATTTCAGATCATGTTGCTCGCTCTCTGCAACTGTCGATTGACTCTACTGCAGCGTTTGAGGTGACATTGGGGGATGGCACTCGGGTGACTTCACAAGGTGTCTGTACAGAGGTGCCTTTCATCATCGCTGATACTTTGTTTCATATCACTTGTTATGTGTTTCCATTGCGCAGTGTTGATGTGATTTTGGGCATTTCTTGGCTCGCACAATTGGGGGATGTGATGGCTAACTGGGCAAACTTGACGATGGAGTTTGTGGTGGAAGGGCAGAGGATCAGCGTACATGGAGACCCGTCGCTGACCCGACGTGCTTGTGGTCGGGCGGAACTTCGTTCTCTGGAAGGAGATGATGTTGCATGGGTTCTGTGGGCTATGGAAGGTGAAGGAATGTTTTCTTTTCCAAAATCGTCGTCACTCTCAATGGAGCAGCACGCTGAATTGGAAAGGGTTGTTTCTGCGTTTTCCACTGTGACGCAAAATCCAACCGGATTGCCGCCTACTCATCGTAGTGATCATCGGATTATGTTACAGGAAGGGGTCTCTCCGGTTTCTGTTCGTCCTTATCGTTATAATCATTCTCAAAAGGATGAGATGGAGAAGTTGGTGGCGGAGATGTTGGGGGCTGGCATAATCCAACCTAGTTGCAGTCCTTATTCTAGCCCGGTCCTGCTTGTGCGGAAGAAAGACGGTTCTTGGCGTTTTTGTGTCGACTATCGTGCATTGAATAAAGTGACCGTGGTGAATAAATATCCCATTCCCATCATTCAAGAATTGTTGGATGAGCTTCGTGGTGCTCGTTTATTTAGTAAGCTCGATTTACGGGCTGGCTATCATCAGATTCGGATTGCTCCGGAAGATGTTCATAAGACAGCTTTCCGAACACATTCTGGCCACTATGAGTTTCTGGTCATGCCTTTTGGACTGACGAACGCTCCAGCCACTTTTCAATGTTTAATGAACGACGTTTTCCGCCTTTTCTACGAAAGTTTATGCTAGTGTTTTTTGATGACATTCTGATTTATAGTTCATCGTGGACGGATCATCTTCGGCATTTGCACCAGGTTTTTACGGTTCTCAGCACCCATTCCTTGGTTGTTAATCCAAAGAAATGTGTTCTTGGGCATTCGCAGGTTGAATATTTGGGTCATATCGTGTAATATCCCGACTTTTCAAAAAACTGGGAAAATTTAAAATTTTTGAAAATTTCTTAAGATTTCTTACTTTTGATAGGACTTTGAGAATTCAATTTAGAGTTATAGATTTCATCAGAGACCCTCAAGAACAATTCTATTATTTACTGCGACTAAGAAGAAACTATATCCGTGTAAGTTAGTTATAATTTCAATTCGTTTTGCAGATTTTGAAATATTTATACACAGAGGTTTATCGATAAATCCCTCACATGATTAGTCGCAAGATCGAAAGTCGAGTTTAGTGATATTTTTAAGAATATATGGGCGTATGATCAATGGAGTTTTAATAGTTGGACTTTTAGTATTTATTACAAAAAAATGTGTTAAATTTGAGTGCTAATAATAAGAAGACTGAATAAGTGGTAAAGTATTAAGTTAAATATGTTGATTAAGTGAGAATAGTTTGTTAAGTTAAACATACATGTGCATCAATAGAATTCTCGTGTGAACAAGTTGACTATGGAAGTTGAATCAGAATTTTATTGTGAATTTTAGTTAGAACTTCTAAACTAGATTCTCATACTATAAGATGTAGATTAGTTTTATTTTAGCATTGAGTAACACGGGCCATTAACTAAGCAGATATGTAATCCCTAGATTTAATTTTATGATATTTGAGGTAATAATTATTTAGGCACAAGATGAAAATATTGCATTTGGACTCTAAACCTTGTTCCTTGATTATCCATATTTGGAGCCCAAATCATAGCCCAATTCTCTATAGCCATTTCTGGAAATTAGGTGTTGCAAGTTCATGAATGAAAGACAGCAGCTTTGTCATTGGAAATTATTGGCAAGCCACGTTTCTTTCACCGTCAATATATCTCCTCTAGGTTTCACTTATTGCCTCCCCGATTTCCAACATTTGAAACTTCACCATCAGCACCACAATATACAATAGTGAAAAGAAAGAATAGAGAAGATGAAGAAAGAAAAGTAGGGAACGCAGGAGGAGAAGACAAAGGAAGGCAAGGAAGCAAATCGAAGGAGAGAAACCCGAATTTGCCGCAGAGTGGTTCCGATTCCAACCAAAACTGCAGCAATCGAATCCCTTTGTAGTAAGGGAATCTCCATATTTCTTATAAAATTTATCCAAGAATTCATCTATTCAAAGTCTACCCCTGCTGCTGCAGAGTATATAGAAGAGGGATGTAGTTACCAAGGAAGAGGAAATTCTTCAAATCCAGTTCTGCACAATTGAACATCTACCTACTCGCTCCACTCCTTCCACACTCCATTGAATTTCGTCACTAGCAAGTAAGGACTTCCATCTCCATCCTTACTTTCCAATTATTTAAGTGAATATACTAGATTTAAACCAATTTCACGATGGATAACTGCTGCAGTGACTAGGAGCAATAACAAAGATCTTAGTTAATCTCTATAACAAAGAAAACTTGACTTGATTTTATAGATGGAAACATAGACATAACATAACTTTAAAGAAATAGAAATAGAATTAAGGGGAAAGCATAGACGCCCCCTGCTGCTGTCGATAGCGGAAAAGAAATACGACGGCGGCAGAGTTGGTTCGTTGGCAGCCGTGAGTAGTGCTGATGTGACGACGGCGATGGCGCCGCTGTTCAGGGCTGCGGTTACAACTGAGAGAGAGAGTCTTAACAGCACTAGAATATCATGGAGTTCGCCAAAACTGAGAGAGCGAGAGACAAGGGCAGCCGTTGCCTCTGTTGCTGCCACTAACGATGATGAATAAAGACGGCAGCGACTCTACAGTGACGATTCTGGCAGCGAGGCAACGTATTTCGCTAGTTTTTGAACTGAGAGAAGATTAGAACCTCTTACTTTATAAAAATCAGTCCTTAATAAAATAGATATGTTCTAGTGATGGGTAGAAGAATGGGATAAAAGAAGAAGCTTATAGTGCTGGTGGCGCTTATCAACCTTGCCAGCGACTGAAGAAGATATCGCAGCTATGGAGAAAGACAAGATCTGGGAGGATTTAGGAGTGGTGAATGAGTGCGAGAGCGAGATGTAATTGTTAAGAAACGGACTAGGAAATATTATACAAAGTTGAGTAATTAATTTCATAGTAGAACCGTGGGCTAGTATTTTAAGGAATATGGGTTTTAGATGGATTTTGTATTCAGACTAATTTATTCGTTTCTACTTGGTTCATATTTGAACTAATGTTTGATTCCATGAAAGCCTTTTGGACTGAGTTAATCAAAATGTAAAACATTTGCTTAGATAATTTAGTTATTTATAACACTTTATAAGTATCGGGAATACCAAGTTTGTTCATATTCAAATTAGTATGTATGATCTTATAAATCTAATAGTTAATCATTTAACTTAGCCTGGATAAATGCATCCAGTTTATTATCGATGAACTAATTAGTAAGAGAATTTTTAATTAAAGTTGAAGTCTCAATGTCTTGATAGTACAATGCAAATTGTGATTTATATGAGGTTGGAGCCCTATGTTTTTTTTATATCGAACATTTTAGCTGATGTTTGTCTAGTTGAGAATCTAGCGGAATAATTATTTCCGGAAACACTTAAAATACACAGAGACTATGTCGAATTTTTCAGAAGATTTTCCACCATCCTTTATTCAAACCCTTGTAGTGTTTGACTAGGTAATTATCTTCTACCACTGTTTCTTCCATATGCAACTACACTCAACTGGCTATATATATATATATATATATATACTACTAATTTTATACTTGTTCTCTTCACGAATAGATGAGTATTCCTGTGAAGCGAGAGGTAGTATGATTAGTCTGATATTAAGAATAAACACGGTTCGATTTTCCATCTCTTGAACGAATAATTTAGATTTCTTTATAATTGGTGTTTATTATAATAAAAAGGAAACCAATTGAGCTTAGTTATTAATCGAACTAAGGCCTAAATCAAGAGATAAGCTGGAAGTAGATATGGAACTTTAAAACTTCAAAAATCTAGAGTTGGAAGTATATATATGTTAAAATAGAAATTACATAGTTCTATAAGACTTGAGCTTTTCTAAATAGGTAAATTTTGCTTCCTAAAGGTCAAGCACAAGGTAGGCGCCAAGGAACATGAAGGGAAATTAAGAAGCACTCAACCACTTGTGTAGCCAGGTGGGCGTTATTTTCTAAGCAAAGTATAATTTTGCTATAATGAAGCATGTTTTGACATGAAATGCAAGTTTCTAAGATTATTCATGCATAAAATATTTGTATGTTTCATATCTGTGTTGGTTCGCCAACGACGATCGGCTCTGTGCTAAGTAAGAGTTGTTAGCCAGGGAGTGTACACGAAGTTGTAAACTGTGTGCCCGGGAGGTGAGGGCCGGTTTACGAGAATAGTTGCGACCGTGAAAGGTGGCCAACTTTCACGGCGCGAGAGGAACAGATATGGATAATACGTTAGGGATGCGAAAGGGGTTGTACATCCGAGCACGTGCGAAAGAAATGAGATTTAGTATGCATGAGTTATTTTCCTAAAATCTTGTGCTATACTGTGATGAATGCATGAATAATAACTGATTTCTATATGGTTTTGGCATAACTCACGGGGTACATCAAGTACTCAGCCCTGCTCGTGTTTCCAAAAACTTGCAGGTTGAGCGAGGTGGCGATGGCGGCTGTGTTGAGAGAGATTGATGTTCGTCTTTTTGAACTTTGGTGCAGAAAGAGATGCATATCTTCATATATGTATCTACGTTTGTTTAAGTCTTCCGCTGTATGCTTAAAAAATTGTATTTCACTAAATATACTACTTTTGTTCACTACAAAGGCATATTCCAACCTACGTGGCTTTATCTTTTGAAAGTCATGTAACATTTGTATCTTTCTTAGGTTACTTGGTTCGTTGTAAATCTCACTCGAGTGCTTGCTACTCGAGTTTAAGTGCATGTTACCTTTCTTTCGGTAATGATTTCGAGTTGACTCTTGCAAAATTTTAATTATCATTTGTTCGAGTTCTTTTGATTGTTGACATCGATTCAATAATAGATTTTATATGTCTGTACTCCTTTTTCGTTTCTTTTCTTTTCCCGTTTCTTTATTCCAACCCATAGTTAAGCCGGGGCGTGACATATCGTGTCCAGCAACGGTGTGCAGATGGATCCATCGAAAGTGGCAGCGGTTTTGAAATGGCCAACTCATACGTCTCTTCGAGGGTTGCGAGGATTTTTAGGCCTGACCGGTTATTATCGTCGCTTTATTTGCGACTATGGTAAAATTGCGGCACCATTGACTGCATTATTAAAGAAGGATGGTCAGAAGTCGTGGCAATGGCCGTCAGAAGCTGAGAATGCTTTCCAAGCTCTTAAAGTGGCACTGACTTCAGCGCCGGTTTTGCGTATGCCAGATTTCTCTCGACCTTTTGAGGTCGAGTGTGATGCTTCCGGAAGGGGATTAGGAGCGGTGTTGATGCAAGATCGCCAGCCAATTGCTTATTTTAGCAAGAGCTTATCAGGTCGACTTCTCTCTAAGTCAGCCTATGAAAAAGAACTCATGGCATTAGTCTTGGCGGTGCAACATTGGCGGCCTTATTTGTTGGGGCGTCGCTTTGTGGTTCGAACAGATCAGAGGAGTCTTAAGCAATTGTTATCACAAGTTCTCACTACGCCGGCTCAGCAGAATTGGGCTGCTAAGTTATTGGGGTTTGATTTTGAGATCAGCTATAAGGAGGGACGATTGAATAAGGCCGCTGATGCTCTTTCCAGGCGTGATGAGGAATTGGAATTGGCGGCGGTTTCGATACCGCGGTGGGTTGATTGGAGTTTGCTGCGAGAGGCAGTGAAAACAGACCCCAAGTTCTGTGAAATCATCAAGGCATTGGAGAAGGGGCACACCGCGCCGAAACATTATAGCTATGTTCATGGGATGTTATTCTACAAGGGTCGAGTGGTGCTACTGGCAGATTCTCCTTGGATTCCAAACCTTTTTCAGGAATTTCACGCAACACCGTCGGGAGGTCATTCTGGCGCTTTCAGGACGTATCGTAGGATGGCTGCCAACCTCTACTGGCCAGGGATGACGAAGTCAGTCACTTCCATGGTGGCAGCGTGTGACGTTTGTCAACGGAACAAATATGAATCGAAGAGTCCGGCGGGGTTGCTTAGTCCGCTTCCGATTCCAGATCGTGTATGGTCAGATATTAGTATGGATTTCATAACCGGACTTCCTCGTTCAGGTGGGCTGGATTGTATTTTTGTTGTAGTGGACCGTTTCTCCAAATATTGTCATTTTATGGGGCTGCGACATCCTTTTACGGCGAAGACAGTAGCCGAGGTTTTTGCTCGTGAGGTGGTGCGTTTGCATGGGATGCCGGAATCTATCGTATCTAACCGAGATCCTATATTTCTGAGCTCGTTTTGGAAGGAATTATTCATGGTGGCAGGCACTACTTTGCGTATGAGCTCAGCATACCATCCTGAGACGGATGGGCAGACGGAAGTTATGAATCGGTGCCTAGAAACTTATTTGAGATGTTTCGCTTCCGAACGACCGAAGGGATGGGGAAAATGGTTGGCTTGGGCTGAGTTTTGCTTCAACACTGGGTTTCAGTCAAGTGCGGGTCTGACACCATTTGAAGTTGTTTATGGTCAACCTCCGCCGCCTCTGGTTCCGTTTCTGCCAGGAGAGGTTAGGGTGCAGGCTTTGGCTGACTCGCTTCGAGAACGAGATGATATATTGGCTCATTTATGAGTCCACTTGGAGCGAGCTCAGCAACGTATGGTTCGGGAGGCCAACAAGCATCGTCGCCCTTTGGAATTTAAGGTTGGTGATATGGTGTATCTCAAGTTCCAACCTTACCGGCAGCGAAGTTTATTCGCAATTTCTCATGCCAAGCTGGCACCTCGATATTTTGGACCATTCGAGATTGAGGAGCGAATTGGGGCGGTGGCGTACAGGTTGAAGTTGCCGATTGGTTCAAAGGTGCATCCTGTTTTTCATGTATCGTTATTGAAACCAGTTGTGGGGCAGGGGGCTGTTTCTTCTACTTTTCCTGATGGAATTTTGGAAGGGGATCCGTTTTTTCTTCCGGTTGCGGCATTGCAGCGACGTTTTTTACGTCGTAACGGAGCTGATGTGGAGCAAGTTTTGGTACAGTGGCAGGGTTTGGCTCCTGAGGAAAGTTCGTGGGAGGATGTGGCTGTTTTGAGAGGTCAGTTTCCGGATTTCAGCCTTGAGGTCAAGGCTGTTTCGGCGTCGGGGGCAATTGATAGAGCAACGCCGGGCATCAAGGTTTATACTCGGCGTAAGCCGAAGGTTCCGAACGTTGCTGCTGAAGACCACGCTTAAGTGGATTATTATTTATTATTATTTAAGTTATTTTATTATTCAGTTGCTTTTGGGTCAAGTTTCTTTATGGGCTCTTGCATGGGCTTTGTGGTAGAACTTAATAGTATTTATTAGCTATTGTTTTGGAGTCTAGGGTATCGAGAAGAATATTGTTTTGCGGCGTTGTGCTGTGGCAGAATCTCTTGATTATGAGTTTTGAAGTAATCGTATTTTTATTTCCTCTATATTTGTTCTGTGATCTTCACTCCAACATAGGAGTTGGAGTTTGCTAGGATATAAACCTAGTAATCTCACAGTTCGTGATACACACCTTCGGGCGCTCTTTTGGAGAGATTAATTTTCAGAGATTGAGATTTATCCAAGAGTTTGTAGTTGAGTAATACTAGCTTTAGGGTTAATAATTTTTCATAGGTCTTTTCCTCAACTCTAGTTTGTAATTCTTTGTGAATTATAGTATTTGTTTCGCCTTGAGGCATCTGCAAGATATTGTTCACATATCTTGTAGAAAAATCATCTTCTTCGTTTCTATTTTATTCTTTCTATTTTCTTCTTCAGTTGCGTCAGTTTCTGAGGAGTTGCTTGCAGAGCAAGCCTCTGTGAGTGCCTCCGTGCTCACCCCCGGCCTGTGTTGGTTTTTAGTTTTTCCGCTGTGTTTTTTGTTCAAAGAGGCTGTCACAATGCTGCCCTCTGCGAACGCTTCTGTTTATGCCACCGGTTGATGCCAGCAATTATTGCTATTGAGAAATCTAAAGAATAATTGTGCAATTGTATATAATCGCTCGCAGCGGATGGTTTTCAAATAATTGATTTGCTGGAGGAAGATCGAGTTGTAATTGAGTTCAAATAGACGTACTTCTGATATGAAAGAATGATGTAAAAAGAGAACGGTTCGGTGACTTGGATCGTGTAGGGTTGAGGCCAAAAGAACGTGTAGAAGATCGAGGAGTCTTTTTCTATGAAAAAATAATATTTAAAAAAAAAAATAGATCGTGCGTTTGCTAGATAACTGCTGAAAAATTGAGTGAAATATTTTTTTTATTTTTATTTTAATAAAAATAACTTCCCAAATATATGTAACTAACTTTTAAACATACGACTGTTAAAAAAAAACTACCAAATTATTTTGTTTTTATATATAAATAGATAGATTTGGATAACTGATTTTTGTTATCTGATAACTAGCAAATATGACCATTAAAAACAGAAACCAGAGGCATCATAAATCAAACCACATGAGATATATACTCCATGTCTCTATCTCAAATATTAGTTCCAAATAGTTCTATTCATTTTTTACAATTTCAATATATTATGATTCTATTTTTAAAATTATTAATTAAGGTCAATTATATTTCGAATTGATAAATTCGACGATCAAATTTTGAGTTACTATTATTTTGAAATGAGAATTATTTGAGGTTGAAGACAAAATTGATTGGTAGCCAAGCAACACATCCATGTCTCTAAATATTTTTAGAGAGAGAGAGAAAAAAAAAAAAAAAAAAAAAAAAAAAACCCTCTTAACGCGTTTGATTATTGAATCCGTATCCTATTCGGACAATTTAATATGGTAAATATATATTTACGCTATTATCGTAAAAGTGAAATTATTACAATCAACTCCCCCCCCCCCCCCCCCCCTTCTCTCCTCTTTGTTAGTCACTCAGTGTCGATCCCTTCTCTCTCAGAAAAATCCTTACACAAATCATGGCCACCGCCCCTCCTCCTCCACGACCTAACCTCGCTGCCGCACACAACGGCGTCCGGAGTAATCTCCCCTCTCCGCCGCCGCCTCAGGCTCTTCCACTCTTACCCCATCAAATGATCAACCGCCAAAACACCGCCGCCTTCTACGTTGATCACGCTAATCTATCGTCTCTTCTTCCAAGTACTAGCGGCGGCCGCGATATTCTCCCTCCGCCGCCGCTTCCCTTCCTACCCCATGAAATATCCAATCTCGAAATCTCCGCCGACTTCCCCTATTATCTAGAAGATTTATTCCATCCCCAAGCGGCCACGCTCCTGCGTGAAGAAATCACGCGCCGCCTCGAAACGGCGGTCGTTATTGCTCTTCCAGTCCCAGACGGCACCTATCCGATGTCTGCACCGGAAAATAATGATTCCGATGATGAAATTTCATTGCCTCCGCCTGAGGATGGGTTGCCGTTGGATGTGATGATCGCGAGATTCTTGGAGACGGCGGCTTGTGAGAAAGCTGCGACGGCCGACGGAAGCGATCGTGAGGCGTGCGCAGTATGTTTGGATGATATGCAGCAAGTAGGTCGGACGGTCGGAGTTCTCCGCTGCCGCCACGGTTTTCACGGCGACTGCATCGGAAAATGGTTGCGGAAGAAGAATACTTGTCCTCTTTGTAGGGCTCCTGCAGTAGATACACTGTGAAAACAATTAGGGGGTGTATTCAATTGGGATTTAGTTAGACTTTTTTGGACTTTAAAAGTATGTGGAGTTAAAAAATTCATAGACCCATGCACAATTTGACTGACTTTTTTATGGATTTAATAGATTCCATGCAGAGTTTGACTGGTTTTTTATGGATTTACATAGATTTTCATGGACTTGACAAGATTGTGTAATATATTTTTTTATTGATTTACATGGTATTTACAGACTCTAGCGCTAGACTGTTGATGCAAGTGTATGAAACACATTCGTATATAAAATAAATTTATTCAAATTGCTTAGATAAAATACAAAAAATACATTAGTTCCAAAAAAATTGTATATTATTGTTCATCATTATTATTCTCATCTCATTTCCATCACTGTTATATTTCGCCCTCATGACGTTGTTGTAGGAGGAGAGACCGAGCTTGAAAATTTGGGCATAGTGTTGTTCTAGCTCCGTCATATATAATTGAACATAAGGGGATGGGATCCTCTGCTGTGCTCATAAACAGTAGAGGGTGTTGTGCCCATTTCAAGCACAAAGTGATGCTATTTTCATTTATTTATTTATTTAAGAAGTAATTAATTAATATTCTATATTTTACATGTATTTATTGGGTTTTAAATTATTTATTTTTGTCAATAGACTTTTATAGGTAATCATTTGTTTTAAACTTTTAAGTTTAATTATTCATCATTAGGTTTATATACTTTTAAACTTCACCCAAATATTTACTTACGATTAATAATTTTATAATTGTAAATTTCAGCATAATTAAATATATATAAAAAATGGGAAAAAAATGCTCAAAGTGCACAAATTTGTGCTTGAAATGGACACTGCACCTTGTGTTGTGTTTATGTGCACAAGAGGTGATCCTTGCCCGAGCATAAGTTGAGATTCTTCAATGGAGGAGAATGTAGTAGATCTGGTGGGAATTGTTGTAGTAGATGGAGTGAAATGGATTGAAGAACAAATGTTTAATTTTTTTTCTTCCGGGGGTTTAATTGTTTTGGTCTCATGGATTTTAAAAATCTCTTGTTTTGAGAAGAGATTTTAGAGAGTGAGATTTGAATATATTTTTGAAAGAGAATCAATTAAAATCCATGGAGTATTAAAGTCCATAGATTGTTGAATACCTAAAGATATTTTATGACTTTTTAAAATCTATATTGAATACCTCAAGATTTTTAATGACTTTTAAAAATCTATATTGAATATCTCAGGATTTTTAATGACGTTTAAAAATCCAAATTGAATACACCCAGATTTTGAAAGTCCAAAAAATCCTACACAATCTAAAACCAATACACCCCCTTAGTATTTGTTTATTACTTTGGAATTAAACCTAATTCTTGTACAAGATTTATTCAATTCATAGGTGTCGATCAAATTTTATGTTATGTTGCGATGTTGCTTATTGTATGTTCAATTAGAAACCACCCCACTTAGGTGGAGTATCATATAGTTGGATGGCCAGATTTAAAGAAATTGAAAGGATAATTTTCATTATATTAATTACGTTTTTTTCCTTAACTTTTAAAAGAGGGGTAAATATGTAAATAGAAAAGAGAAATATATCACTTCAACCCTGCCCTGGTCACATTATGTATGTCCACCGTGAGTATGAGAGCATTACTCTTCATAATCCTTATGCTTATTTGGTACTCCATATATTCTAGTGCTTATTTTGTCAATGGAACAGCTTGTCTTATTAATATATATTAGTCATTTTTTTGTATTGATATATATTTTTTTTTTTGCATAGCCTAATGCTTTTATTTCATCTATTCTAGTGCTTATTTTGTGAATGGAATGGAATTGCTTGCCTATCTAGCTAATGCTATCTATTTATAATTATTATTTTTTTGCATTTGTTTCGCTAATGCTTATGTTTGTTACCTTAGTTTTGTATTTGCTTATTTGACAGATGCAAATGCTTATTTTTCGTGAATGGAACTGCTTGCAAATCAAAATATGATAGATAACCTTCTTATTTCGCATATTTTAATGCTTATTTTTGGGGATAGAGTTGCTTGTGTATCAAAATATGAGAGTTTTATTTTGGGGCAAACCACAAACTATCCACTCTTATATAAAAGGGACACACTTGGGTCAGCCGGAGACACCGTGCGGCCGGGCTAAAACAATGACACTTTTATTCATATAAATTGACACTTTTCTGTATAAAGATTGACACTTTTAAAAATTGTCATTTTATTCGTAAAATAATTATGTTAAAGATTGACACTTTTATTCATATAGATTGACACTTTTTTGTATAAAGATTGACACTTTGGGCCCGGCCGCACAGTGCCTCCGGCTGACACAAGTTTTGTCTATATAAAAAACATTAAAACTACCCATCTCATTTAATTCACATCCCAAATACCCAATTTTAGCTTTAAAAGACATAAATGTCATTATTTTGACTTTTTGTACACATGAGTGTACATGGGGCACTCCCTTATCACTCCTCTCTCTTCAACATTATTTTCACATTCATTCATTTTTGTTCCTTTTATTTTTATTTTATTTTTTTTGTTTTTTCAATTGCTTTTTTTCAGTTTTTTTTAATTTTCGTTTTTAATTTTATTTTTTTATTTTCGTTTATTTTTCCAGCCTTCTTTTTTTTTTCTTTCTTCATTTTTTCTTTTTTAATTTCTTTGTTCAGTTTTTTTTATATTTTTGTTTTTTCTATTTTCGAATTTTTTCAACTTTTTTTTTCTTTTTCCATATTTTTTTGTTTTTTTTTTTTCCTTTTTTTTCCCTTTTTTCATCATTTTCAGCCTTTTTCTACCTTCTTTTTTTATTTTTTATTTTATTTTTCATTTTTTTCAATCTTTTTTCTTTTTTTTCAGTCTTTTTTGTTTTTCAGTTATTTTTCTTTTTTATGAATAAGGAAGTGGTACGAGGTACGAAATGTCAAGTACGAACAAGTACGTATACGAATTGTGGTACGAACATGTACGAATATGAATATTCGTACCTATCAATAATCAAATGTTATGAATCACACAACTAAATATAAAGTTGTTGGTACGAATTGAATCAATTCGTACCAATTACTGATGATTATCGGTACAAATATTGTTCAATTCGTACCGATTACCTATACTGTAGTACGAATTCAAGATGAATTGGAAAATAAACATATAGCAACAAAACCTTCACATATCTCAACAACAAGAAATTTCTATATTTCAATCAGTACGAATATTGTTCAAATCGGACCCGATTACCTATGATTATCGGTACACAAATATCGATCAATTTGTATCGATTACCTATAATGTAGTACGAATTCAGGAACAACAATAGCATTAAATCCACTCTAGAGAAAACAAGAAGCTCAAAAATACACATAGGTAGTTCAAGAGAATTGAAACTGGAAAACAAACATATAGCAGCAAAACTCTTCACATATCTCGACAAGAAGAAATTTTTATATTTCTATCGGTACGAATATTGTTCAAATCATACCAATTACCTATGATTATCGATATGAATATTGTTCAATTCGTACCGATTACCTATAGTGTAGTACAAATTCAGGAACAACAATAACATTAAATCCACTCTAGATAGAACAAAAAGCTCAAAATACACAAAGGTAGTTCAAGAGCTACTGAAAAACATACATATAGCAGCAAAACCCTTCACATATCTCAACTACAAGAAATTTCTATATTTTTATCGATACGAATATTGTCAATTCGTACCGATTACCTATGATTATTGGTACAATTACCTATAATTATTACCAACAATCCTAACATCCCCCAACTACACACATAAAATTGCAATTCGTACTGAATATCAACGAAGAAAGAAAAGAAACGCTTCAACCTAGATTTGGCTATAAAGAGAACATACTTCTAACATTCATAAGATTCAAATATATTTATCCTGGAATTTGAATTACAATAGTTGAAAGTGGAACAGAAAATTGACATGGAAAATAACTCAACAATCAATAAGAAGTATCAACTAATATAACGAAGTTTAAGACAATAAACAATGGATGGTTAATTTATACACAACACAAGATTTATTCATGAAAAGCTTTGCCAATCCGAGTAATACCACAATCACAACAATTTAGGATCACCATTAACATTCAGTAAAAACAAAAAAAAAATATATTCACAAAACACAACCGTTTTGCAGAATCTATGAATCTCCATAGAAAAAGCACACTCTAAATCCAGCAACCTATTCCCAGTTTCCTTCACATATCCTCAACTTGTTTTCTTATTCAACAACGGATCTGATATAACTTGGGGTTCGAAGTCGGGCTTCACATAACTCGAAAGCAAATCTGCATAAGTCTCATACATAGCCGCCCCTCTCTCTTTGCAATTGCAATAGAATTATTTTGGTTCTTCAGAATATGAATTGAATTTTGAAAATTCAAAAATCGCACAATCACAACCGCGCTCACCGCCGCCGTCTTTCCCTCCGAGGACCACCATAGTGATCGCCGCCGCTGCTATTTGGTCTCCTCTAACGAGCCGCCCCTCTCTCTTTGCAAACATGATTTTGAATCCGCATTTGAACATGATTTTCGAAATCGATGGTGGAGACGGCCACCGTGACGGTGGGGTAAAACCGGTGAGGAGTTGCCAGAAGAACAAATGGGAAAAGGAAATCAGAGAAAGGAGAGAGCGACCATCAATTGCAAAAAAGGGATATTGAACGCAGACACTACTAGAAAAACTTACATAGATAACAGTTAAAAACCTTATCTATGTGCGTAAAAAAACCGTTATATATACTAGTGTTATAAAAGGTACCCCAACATAGATAACGGTTAAAAACCGTAATCTATAGCTCCACATACATAGCGGTTTTAAACCGTTATGTAAATATTTTTAGATACGCTAAGTATAATATGTGTATAGATAACAGTTCTATGAAACTGTTATGTATGTATTTTATTAGCCGTTATGTATGACTCAACATAGATAACGGTTTTGATGTGTGACCGTTATCTATACCTATTGTAAAATTTAAATTTATTTTTGCTTTATTATGCAGTTTCTTTTATTTGTTATATACCTGCTTTTATTTAATACAAAAAATAAACATTAAAAGGAGATAATTTCAGAAAATACTAAATTTCATTATCCAAAATAGTCAAGATGTCACAAAATTTAATAGTGGCATACAGAAAAGTCATCTAATCTAATCTACAACTAAATTAAAACAACTATTCATATGCAAAATTATAAAATCATCACCAAATCAAAGTCTAGAAGAAAGTTTGTCAAGTTCTCTGAATCATCTACAGCTTCTTCCAGAGACTCGATTTTCTTTTTAGGTCTGGCCTGGGACTGATCACATATATTGAGTTATGAATACGATGTTTCAAAAGGCAATGCATGCATAACTGTATGGTTTTAGAAGTTTTGAATTACCTTTGGCTTGAGCAGTTCTTTGTTGCTTTTTAGGATGCTCCAGTTCCGTGTAACTTTCTCGTCTTCTTTCTCTTCACCTTCACCTTCGTCTTCACTGTCCTCTCCTTCGTCCTGTCGTAGAGAACTCAAAAAGAAAGCGTAACCATCTTGTAATAATTTCAACTCTAAAAGAATGACTAATTCAGAGAACTGAAAATTATGTAACAGTTCTTTTGTTTTTTTTGAAGCTTTATGAATATACAGGTCTAAGATAGTTTAGTAACGAACAAATACAAGTTCAGAGGGGAAATGGGATTTCAAAAGAAAAATGAAGTTGACAGAGTATGCATGTTATATCTATACAAGTGAATGGAATGAGATATGAAATGAACGAAAAAAGGATGCACAAGTAATCAACTCTGCCATACCTCCTTAAGATAATCGAGCATGTTTGGAGTCGGTTTGTGAAAATCTGGACCCTTGTAATGATCATTTATGGACTTCAATTATGTAAGGTTGGTTTTATTTATGGTCATTATGGACTGTTGTAACAAACTACATTGTTTAAGATGAGTTTGGTTAGATTAAGAGGTGTTGGATAAAGAGTGAGGAGTTTGGATGGAATTGATGAATCCTTAATGATTTTAAGGAGTGCGGAGAAGAGAATTAGAAGGATAATAACAAGAAGGCTCTCTTTCTGCAACCCCAAAATAATCGATGAGTAAAACCAGAATGAAGGGTGTGAGGTACTAAAGTAGGAGGTTTTAAAAGGCAGTTTTGCTGTTTCAAAGAGTTGGAATTGGAGGTATACATCATCAACAGGAACCATCAAGAAACCATATAACAATCACATTACTTCTATTTTGCTTCTCAATAATTCTAAAAAAATTGAAATTTAAGCCTAAGAAATGCTTTGTTCATCTCCAACAAATTAAATGCTTTTATGTATGAAAAAGGATATATTTATATACCCACGCTAGTGCACAGATCATCCAATTGAAAGAGGCGCATGACAACATTTAGTTCCCAACCTTTGCTTATTAAATTACAATGTAAAAAACAAAAATACTGGCCTATTACTTTTACATAAATATTCAAATGATTGCAAGATTATATCAATTGTTGAATAAGCTGATTGCAGCAGTTCAAATATCCTTTTGGTGTACAGCTCTGCGATGATTTAAAAATGTATTTCTTAAAAACAAATTAAGTTCTGAAATCATAGTTGATGCAGCAGCAAAACCATACAAGAATGTAGTAAATGCCCTCTAAAACTTTCTCTACAGTAGCAACAAGGAATACGAGAACGACACGGATCTTGATACCTGATGCAAGATTAAAGTCTAGGAACTACTAGGAACCACTAAGGTTGACGATAACTTTTAGATATTTAAGGTCATCTTTCTCATAATTTTGGTTTCAGCAATCTATTTCCTATAAAAGATATAGAATCATGAACATCTTACCATCATCTCCAACAAAAAAGGACACCACGAGTATTTATTTAAGTTAAAAAGTACATGCTGATTACAAAACAAATATGCATTAGTTTATGGTCATCCTTCTATCTGTGGTACAAGAATCATTAGTATGTGTGTGCACATCTTGATATTGGCATCATGGATAGAAGAACTAAGGAACTCCTATACTAAAGCAGATCCAATCTAAGTGACATGACTATGAGTACCATAAGAAAAGAAACATGAAGAAATCTTGCACCACAACCTCCAATAACTGTAGGTACATAGTGTAGACGAAGTCCGCTACCAACTTCACTCTTACAGGGAATCAGATGTTGTATACTTGTATACTTCTAATCTAGATTAATCAAAGGCAAAAAGTAAACTCAGTGGATACAACAGATCATGGCACACGCATTGATGTTAGATGCACGAGTTGCATAGGCTACACATTCTAATAATTCTCAATGGACCACATTGAACAAATAGAATCTCCAAAGCATAAACAATTGTAAAACTAATTGACACTAATTGCAGTAAGCAAACACACTCACCGGAAAAAGCTGAGATGATTCCTTGACACTGTGGACTCCAGATTTTCTCACGAATGGCCTCATGAACACTAGCGTAATCCTTGATCCACAGCCTCTGCGCAGTTTTCCAGACAGTTGTTACCTCAGGCTGGCTCTCGTTCACCACAGACGGTATCTTTTCTTCCACAAAAACCTTGTGCTATTACTGCAGTTATACCATCAGGATACCAACAAAACCAAGTTAACTTAACTGAACAAGAGCACACAAATTACAAGCAACATTCTCCGCAAAATTGTAAAAATTTCATCTAGGGGAGAAGAAAATTACATATCGTTGATGTAGATGTGACCGATGGCGCCGGTGGAGGTTGCGCCCTAATTTATAAACCGAAATTCCCAATACAGAGAAATCGCTGCTCCTCGTCTCGACTCCCTAATTACAAGAAGCCCTAATTACAGAGAAATCACTGCAGTTGCTGCTCCTCGCCCTCGTCTACCTTCGGCGGTGCTTTGCTCATTTCATGGAAGATGGAAGACTGCTCTCTTCTATTTCTAGGGCGAATTGAATCGAAGGAGAAGGGGGAATTTTCGTGGGTTCATTTTCTAGTTATTCGAATTTGGATTTTTTTTTTAAGGGAAATTTGGATTTTCAATTTAATATTTTTTAATTCTTTAAATATATACATAATGGTTTTATTTCTATATACATAACGGTTATACAAGAACTGTTATCTATTTATAATGTAACACCAACATAGATAACGATTTTTCTTAAAACCGTTATGTATACTAAAAGGACGCTCATACATAACGGTTGCCTTAAAAAACCGTTATCTATGTAATGTAATCTATGTAGAAATTTCTAGTAGTGAGAGGTATTAGGGACAAAAAGAGAGAATTATACAATAAGGCTAGGGGTATTTTAGGGCCACAAAAAAAATGGGTAGTTTTTGTATAAAACTAAAAGGGTGGGTAGATTTAATATTTCTTATGCGAGGTTGGGTATTTCACTATAATACCACTTTTATTTTTGTATTGATAATAATGCTTATCCCCACGCTTATTTGATTGAATTCTTTTCCATTACTTAACTGCTTAATTTGAATAAAGTATTGCTTATTGTTTATATATCTAGTTTCCGACTCAAGTCACATCATCCCTTTTTTTTTTTTGCATTCCCTAACCATTTCATTCATTTTGTGTAATAGTCGGTATACAATCATGCAAAACTCACCCTATATGCAAAAGCGTGGAAGTTTTGTGAATCATGGATTTTTGAGAGCAAGATAACGACATGAATAACATGAGATGAGATAAAAGATTTATTTAGGTTCCCTTAGATTTGAAAAGTAAAAAATATTTAAAAAATTCTGTCAATAATCGAAGATTTAAAATAATGGACGACTAACATTGTACTGAGAATAAGAATCATATTTGATCACCAACCCAATTCTTGTAAAAGATTTATTCACAAGCATCGATCAAATTTTATATTAGGTTGCGATGTTGCTTATTGTGTACTCCCTCCGTCCCCTTTGATTTGGCCACATTGCCAAATTGGGTTGTCCCAGCCTAAATGGCTGGTTTCTGAATCGGGCCCGACAAAATAGGGCTTACCCATTAAAAGTCTGTTAATCTCCTCCTAACCTTAACCCTAATAACAACTGCACCCTTCATTCTCTCACAACGGCTCTCTCTCTCACAATCACTCCGCCTGTTTCTTCTCTCTGTCCCTCAATCTCTCCCTCCCGAAAAGCTCGCTCCCGATGCGGCCTCCTCCCCTGAATCTGTCCACAGCCGCCCCTTGCAACTCCCTCCCCGCCGTGACGAGATTTTCATACTCGATTCCCCCTCCCGACACCGAAACCCCCAATTCTCCTCCTATCACGGGCTCTATCACTTGCGAGTTTGTCCCGGAGACGGAATTAGAGGGAAATCAGCCTATGAGCGTGGGATACGTCAGTGATTCCCCCTCCGACGAGGAATCTGACGCCCGTGGCTTAATCTCGTCCCCTCACCGGATGAAGGTGGCTGCGGCGCGTAGAAGAGGGAAGGAGGGCTTGGCTACGCGGGAGCTCAAAGCCGAGCGGGAGAAGTTCATGGTTGAACATCAACTTGAACGAGATCGAATGAAGGTGATCCTCAACGAGAGTGAGAGCTTAAAGGATATCCACAGGATCTTCCTCCCTTAGCTTTTTGAGGATCCGCCTGCTTCTGTGAGATCTTTCTTTTATTTTATGTTGGGATTATGTCCGATTGATGTCGATTTTTTGCTGGAAATGTTATTGGATGAGTGTTGTGTTCGGTTGGTTGTTGGGGTGCTGTGATGATGAAAATTTGCATACACTTTCTATGTTGATTGTGCATTCGTGATTCTTTTGTGATGAAATGTGTTGCATGTTTATCATAGGCCCTTTTATGTCCCTACCCTAATTTCTTCAAATTCACAGAGCTGGTTTCTTTTAATTGGTCATGAATTTGGGAATGTTTATTTATGTTCTGATGGTAAATTTTCTGCCAAATGATGATGTTTCTTGAGGTATTTGTTGCATTCTTGCTTGTATTGAATCTGATGCCTATGTATTGTGGCAAATGATGATTAACTTCAGAAACTTTAGTCCATTCATTCACTGCAATTAGAGGTTACAAAATGCCTAGGTTCTATCTGCACTAAGAGAGTACACAAAATGTTGCAATAGCAATTCCCTTGTAGGCACAAAAAAAAATATCCACTGATTCCACTATCATTCTAGAAATCCTAATCTATGCATCATGAGTTCAATACCTTCTACATCTCCTTCTTGTATCAAATGTTGAATGCTTTCAGTCACTAAATCTAGTGACACCTCCAAGTTGTTGGATAGGTTTCCTTGCCTAATCAATGCTGCCTTCTTCAAGTGAGGCTGTTTGTAGCAGTTCTGACCTCTGACCTTCATGATCTCCACTAGAGTCCCCTGTAGGCTTAAGAAAACATTGTTAAGTGTTGCTGCAGATAGCTCTTCAAAGCTGTTTGTGACTGCAGCAACTAGATCAACTGCGTTGTTGCATGCATACTGATTTTGGAGACTTTGTATTGAAACAAAGAAGCCTAAATCATTGGCATTGCAATCTGGGCTATTTCGTGGTTGTTGCATGAGATGGATGTTGAATCCACTGCACTAGCAGCAGCCCTAAAAGTTGGATCTGAATCTGTTATGTGTGGCCTTGCATTGTCCTGTTGTATGAAAATTGTTTTTGATGCTAATGCTGGCCACTTTGCCTTGATTGCAGGCAAAATCTGTTAAATAAAGAGCTTAGTTAAAAATTGTGTGCAAGAAACATGGCATTAATATGAATAATCAAACCATAGAACTTTGCTCCTATCAATACCTGCTGCAACATGCAATCTCTAATCACATCTTTTGTGATAGATTCAATTGGCTGTGTTATCTATGTACCCTTCTTTCTGTTTATGCTATCTCTTTTTGCCTGAACTTGCTTTGTGAATGGGGAGATTCTAATCTTCCCATCAAAAAGCATTGTCCCATCTCTTGCAAAAATAGGTCTAGCCACTGCGCACATGAACATTATTTTGGGGATGAAGGCCTTACTTTTGGATGTTCTGTGAGGCCCTACTTCATCAGGAGTTAGATACATTATGTTCCTTTTCTGAGTGATGAAAAACCACTTCTCATCAATGTGTATGATATTCTGCATATGCCTAAACTTCATTGCATTTTTATCCTTATCATACATGATTGAATCTAAACAAAATCTGAGCCTCTTTAGCTTGTTAGCTACTGTTAAAAAGGGTTTCAGAGCTGAAGTGTGTGCTTTGAGCAGCCCCAATTTAATCCATCTGAACACAGTACCTCTACTAACATCAAGACTTTCAGCTAACCTTCTTATTGTATTTCTCTTGCGCATTTCCAGAGTTTTGATTTTAGCATAATCAAGGAACTTCTTCTTAACTCTTTTTGGATTCAACTTTTTGGATTTTAGATTGATGACTTTACCTTGTTCTCTCTGCAGCCTTGCTTCAGCCCAAATTCTGGAGATTTGTCTGGTTGAAGAGTTCCATAGCCCCATTGCAGCCTTCATCTTCCCATATGCAGGCTTGCCATTCTTCAAACCATCAAGCAGGAATTGGATGATGTGATTCCTCTCATCTGTGCTGAAGTTGTGCTTCCTCATCTCATTCTTCTTCTTTTTTCTTTTTCTTTTTTTTCCTAAAAGCTTACTGTAATTTCTAAGGGAGTGGGATTGTTATGTTATGCTCGATATTTATAGGTAGATCAAGTTTTTTTTTAATTGTGTAAATTAGAGGGAAACCCCCTAAATTTGAATGTTGTATTACAACTGTAATTTCCCTCTATTTTGTTGCTTAAGTACTACAGTTTATATGCATGTGCTTCCTTAAAAATCTGCAGGCCATTTTTTGTATAATTAGGCTTAGAGTAACTACTAGGCCTAGTTTATATGCATGTGCTCAATTACAAATCAATTTTATTGGGAATAACATCTAAGAAACTTCTTAACAATTGTGGGATACCACATAATCCTCATAATCTTCCCCTTCTTAAGAATTGTGCTCAAAGCAAACAAGCCAAATCAAAAGGGACGGAGGGAGTATATATACATACGAGTGTTTCAAGTGTTTCAGGTCAACTAATTTTTGATACTTCAAAAATTATACTCCCTTCATCCTACCTAATTAGTCCATATTTATTATTTTATACCCTACATATAATATAAAGATGGACTAATTAATAGATATAATATAAGATGGACTAATTAATAAATGAGACGGAAGAAGTAATATAATCAATATATTACGACCATCCACTTCTTTAGACCTAGTGTAGCCGGTTGGTCAATTAAATATTCTTATTTTATTAAGAGTTCCGAGATAATTACCCAAATAGGCTATACAAATTACTCCGTATTTGAAATGGGTGCTTGAGATATATAAAAAAAAAAAACAAAAAAAAAACAGGGTTCCTGAAAGCTTTAATGACGTAGTAGTAGAAATTCAATAGAATTTTAAGACTTCACATTCAACATCTGCATATACATGAATCCTTTTTAGATGTTATCAGTAATTCCAATAATGGCAACACTTCAATGTTACACTAGTCATTAGATACTATATCCTTTTTAACTAACTAGCAGTTGATTATAATATAATACAAATTTCGCAAAATAAACCATTTAATATGAAAATCACGTTTCTACCATAAGATAATGCAATTAAAAGAATTCCAAAGATAGATGCTCCTGCACTTGAAATAGGAAACAGCAGTTTACTGAAAGTTATTAAATCTGTTTGCATATAAAATTTGGGGATGACAGAATCATGGTTTCATAACTAGATGTAACGATAACAGTCAAAACAAAACAAAAGCAGCATCACAATAACAAGGACCAAACATCCTAGTACCAAAACTTCCACCAAACGAATCAAGGGCGAGCAGCTTGAGGAGGGCCACCTGGGCGCGGGACTTGCCCTGTCTTAGGCGCATCGTCCTGAGAATGATACGAGAGATACATAATTCAGTAAAAAAAAAAAAGTGCAAAAAAGAAGTCAGCAATGATCGGAAAAAAACTACAAAAACATAGATGCAGAAATTATGTAACCCAGTATTCAAGGGTATATTGTAGGCATTAGATGGTTGAGATCTGCCAATCACATTTAAGGACCATAAAGTCTGTCTAAATCCAAAACAAAAGGGCAGCCAATTCGAAGATTCTATCAATAAAATCTTTTCTCAATGTGTCAAAAGCTTTTCGAATATCAATCATAGATGACCCAATCACAAAAAATAAATTAAACCCTTCGAGAAAAATGGAAGTAAACAATCTAGTGGGATGTGCATGAGACCTCAGCTAGGTGAGTCACCAGTAATGCAAACAATTTTATAACTCAGAGATGTTTCAAAAAGATTAAAAAAAAATAATAGATAATAAATAGAGCAAAAACTGACCCTTGGGCGTCTGTAACGCTGTGGAGGCTCACGGTTTCTCCGATCAGTAACAGAACGAACCCTGACGACCTTGGAGTGGATGGCACATGAAACGCAGTACTGCATTTTCACATACAGTTTGGGAAGGGTGTACCCTGTGAATGACATTAAAGAAGTACAAATCATGACCTCGTAATTTGTTCAAGGAATTAACATATCTACAATAAAAGTGTAGATGATAGAGAGATCAAAAACCCTCACCCTCAAAAGCACAAGCTTCCTGCACATCCCTGACTGCAGCTTGTTCAACTATGTTCCTCACCAGAAATCTCTTGATTGCCTTATCCTGTCATACATATCCCAAATGAAATGAATTAATTTGTGCTCCCTTAGATATGATCATTGCTTCAAAAACCACAAATAACTCGACAATATTGTTAGAATAATTAAATAATTATCTGCCGCTCATATCTTATCTTGGAAAATCGTGACAATTTGCATAAGAGCGCAAATGAAAATAACCTTCACACTTGAGGATAAAAACACAACCTCACATACCACCAGCACAAGATAATACCACCAAAAAGCAAGAAAGTTTGATAGCTCAGACTTATTTATTCCGCACAGAACGCCCAATTACTATGAAAAATATTAACAGTTTGATTAAATAAGAACGAGAACTGCAAACAATTTCTACTGCGACAATAAATGTGAGCACGGAACACAAACGAATTACAATTTCGCAAAACAAATCAATACTGCATACCAAAAAGAAGATCGGCCTCATTTTCAGCTAATCTGCTAACAGAACACAAAAAGAAACAAAGATAAAATCAAATTACCTTGGGGCAGCATTTACCGCAGTTGGAGCAGCGGATAAATTTGACATGGCCACGGCCATGCTTGTTGCGACCTCCATTCCTTCTCTTGAACGTCTACAAATTCACGAAACAAAATTGAAATTTCGCAAGTCGTTAGATGAAAATCCGCATTAAAAACATCGGATTGCATAATTGAACGACTAAAATAGAGGAAATTCCTTCTCACCATTGTCGACGGACAGAAATTGATCTCAGGAGCTCGGCCACTGCACTGAAACGCGGTAGGGTTTGGGTTTCACAAGAGTGATGAGAGAGAAATTAAGTGAGAAGCTTATATACGAGCGTTCGGTGAAACCCTAGATACAATAGCCTCAAGTTAGTTGGGCTTTAGTCTCATTGATGGGCTTATTCATTTTCTACCGAACCAATAATTTTTCCCTCGGCCCAAGTAAATCCACTTATAGTTCATATAAATAAATAAAGGTTTAAGATTTTATTTTTATTTTTTATTTTTATTTTTTTTTTGAGAATAAAATTTTAAGAATTATTGTCACAAGAACACACCAAGTTTGATCAAAAAATAAATTCTAATTCCGAAATCGAGATTGGTGTGCCAAAATTAGATAGCAATCGAAGGCCAGTCTAAAAAGACTAGTAAGACGTTGTTTCGACTATGAAAATAAATGGTCACTTGACCTCAGCCTCTCCCCTTTCTCATTCTTTTATTTTCATTCTTTTTATTTATGTAATCAAAATGTCATTTTGGTCTAAACGACGTTGTTCGAATGTTTTCAATTATAATTTTGTCATGTCAACTTTGATTTTGAAATTAGAGAAAAAAAAATAGAATAAATTGAAAAATGATGTATTTTTATTTTATTTTTTTGGTCAATTTCAAAGTTCAAATACGAAATCAAAATTTGATCTATTTTTTTTTTTGGCAATTAATCATTCACTAATCTACATGCGAGCAACTCCAAAGGAACACCATTAGTGTTGAGCACTAATAGTGCTGAATTCTTCTGCGATGGTCATTGCTATTTTTGTGCATTTATTGTGGTATGAACAGAGTATTACACCAAATGTAGTGCAACACTGTTCTTGCACTATAATTTTTTGTTTTGTCTTTTTGTGCTATATTATGTATTTAATTTATTTTTATTCTTAGTTTAATTTACATTTTGTGCTATTATATTAGTTTCATTTATTATATTTTATTGTCTTAAATTTTATTTCTTTTACAATTCAATCATGGTATTAATGATATAATATAACAAAAATAAAAATTACATTAGTCAAGAAATTACATAAGATTGTCAAATCAAATACGAAACACAATTAGAACATGAGAACGTAAGTTAATAATACTGAAAAAAATATTGAAAAAAAACTAAAGATGAATTGATTTTCCTGATAATCCGAAAGTTCATCTCCGCTTCCTCCATCACTAAGAAATAAATTTGAAATATATCAAAAGTTTAGAACACACTTCATTTAATATAAATAGGTAACATACTAAAAGTTTAGAACACACTCATTTCACTCTTCAACTTCATATGCTCATACCACACAAGATGTCATATCTAACAAACAAACTAGAGAAATATTTTGGCAATGCGTATTTGAAAGCTACCACACACTACAAGGAGTGAACCAGGGAATCAACGATCTTAGCAGTAGGTCACTGCGAGCTTGTCTTAGACAAGTTGAATATCAGAATCCAAGTGGTGCAGGTACCCAATAAATTTTAAGTATTTCAATATTTTTGCATTCGTACTTCTTTAATTTTTAGTTTTAACATATCCATGGTCTTATTATTTTCTATAATATGCAGCTAAGAAGAGCAAATGCGACATTATAGAAAATAATAAGATGTTGTAATGATGGAATGTCCCGGGAAAATTTGGCACCACACTTAATGACGGAATTGAAAGAGAATAGCGACGAAATTTTAACGAGTAACGACATAATGTGTGTCTCATCAATTTGTCATGATTCTTAATTTAGATCAATTTTTAAAAAGGTTTTATATTCTATTTTCACCCTTTTCACTGGGGAACTACGGAGCCCTAAATGAACTGTGCCGCGTCTTCAATCGCCGTGCCTCTCTCTCTCTCTCTCTCTCTCTCTCTCTCTCTCTCTCTCTCTCTCTCTTCGACTTATGAATGTAGGTGTCGTGCTTCATATCGCTCTGGTTTGACACCTGTCACTCCTACGTCGGCGGTGAATGTAGTTATGTTGGTTAATTCTTACAATTCTCTCTTCAGTTTCGTTTTCGCCTTCAAATTGTGTGATTTTTTTTTTATTATTATTTTTTTTTGAAATTTACTATTGCATACAGTAATAAGGGTTGGGGTAACACTATACACCGTCAAATTATGTGTTGATGGTGAAATTGTGAATAAATTAAGAATTAATTCAAAATTTGGCATATCTTTCTAAATATTTAGAGTTTAATTTTATTGCTTTATTTCGATTTGTGTTTGAATTATTTTCCTAAGAAGTAGGAATATGATGGGAATGTAGAGTTTAATTTTACCTAGCAAACACCTTATTTAAGTTATTTTACTTTCAACTTTACCTATCAAACACCAATATAAATAGTTTATCTAACTTTCTATTCATACTAGGTTTTATTAATCCTACCATAATCTATGTTACTTACCAAACACACCCCCTAGTTGAGATAAGCTAAAGATATCATGGGTTATCTTGAGCCTTGAGATTAGACCAAGATTAAAACTTTGATGCATGTGTTTGGTATACAAGACTCACAATGTACACAAATGTTATAATATGTTTGGTAGTTAAGATTGTAACATGACTAAAAGTCAAAATTACTCATTTAACCCTCACACTTTTTTCTTCTTATGTCCTACCTTGCACGTATAATTCACAAATTCAACGAGGACAAAAGACCTCACTAGATTCTACTACATACATTGGAATATCGAATTGTTTTCAAAATGAGAAAAGGCGTGACCAACCGCCAAAATACACTTCACTAGACAGCATAAACTATTATCCCAAACTCAGGTAAATAATCAAGATTATCCCAATTTCTCGAGCTAAGGCGTGGAAGCCCGTAAGTACTGGATGTGTCCAAGGAACGCGGGGCAGCCGTGGAAGAAGTCGAGCATCAATATGTGGTCTTGGTTTGTACTTTTGCTGCAACACAAAAGTGAAATTCTTCAGTAAAATTGTAAAACTCAGGAGGGGGTCTGAAGCAGACCGCCGTTGGCGTGGTTTTTAGAGTTTGGAAAGGGGTTTTCCGATAATGGTGAAGTGAGAGTGTGCGCAGGGGCTATCGACTGTTGTTGCTTAGCGGAAGTAGAGAGGGAAGAAAAAACGTTGGGGAAAGAAGGGTAAAATGGGCGAGTTGCAGCCCCGGTCCTGATAATTTAGTGGCCCTAGGCAAAATTAAAAATTGGGGCCTTTTTAAAATGTTTTTTTTTTTTTTTTTTTTTTTTTTTTTTTTTTTTTTGCCAATGCAATGGATCTAAAATTAAGAAAAATAAATACAAATAATGTAGTATACTCCCTCCGTCCCCTTCTACTTGAGTCCGGTAGAATGGACACGGATATTAAGATAGTAATAATACTTTGTCAATTATAATTATTAAATTATTTTATTAAATTTTGAAAAATAGAAAATTGGAATAAATTCATATTTCCAAACTTAAAAACACTGTAATGAAACAAAAATTCTTAATTATGCCATTAAAAGTCCCTTAATTACACTACTAATTGGGCCTAATTATTTCTATTTTAGAAAATGGCTCAAGTAGAGTGGGACGGCCCAAAATGGAAATTGACTCAAGTAGAAGGGGACAGAGGGAGTAACATGTATACACAAAAACACTCAGGTAAACGGATATATGCATATGTACGTATACTAATGCATAAAAAGAAAAGAAAAAAAAAAAAAACTCCTACAAAAAAAGAAAAAAGAAAATCCAAATACATACATGTGTATACTAATGCACAAAAAGAAAAAAAAAAACTCTTAAAAAAAACAAAAAAAAAAAAAACAAATAGAGGTTTGTATATGTGTGCAATATGTCTTACAAGTTCCAAATATATAAAAACAGGTTTATAAACATGAAATAAATAAATTCCTTAAATGCTCTAAACAAATGAAAAATAGAAAACCAGAACTTAATGCTAAAAAAATCAAATAGAATTTGTAGAGAAACTATATAAAGTATGTAGAGATTGTGGAGAAACTATATAATACTACTACTGATATGATGTCATAATAAGAATGAATTAATAAATAAAATAAAAGACAACATATATTCCGAAAAACTATGTAGAAAGAGAAACGAGACATAAAGGCGAGATTAGGCAAATAAATAAGAGAGATGACAAATACTCATCACATATTTATTTTGGGGCGGCCTTTTCCAGTTGGGCCTAAGAGAAAAATGAAAAACAATGACCATAAATTTAATACTACTATAAATATTTTTTGGGGCCCTTTCCTGGCCTGGGCCCTAGGCGGCCGCACCCCTCGCCTAGGTCCAGGACCGGGCCTGGCGAGTTGTGAAACGAAGAAGGAACTGTTGGAGCGTGTTTTGCTTATCAGAGGGTAGGGGCCGGATATGATTTACAAAGGGCTACAGTATTTGTAGCCCGGGCCTCCTCCAAAAGCGGGCTTTCATGATAAGCATATTTGTGATACCAAACGCACGATTACTTGAGATAAGTCTTTCTATCTCATGATATCATAGATACCAAACACACCCTAAGAAGGCGTTTTTATTTTGGGTGATTTGGTCGGGTTGACTAATTTTATTTCGTCTAATCTCATATTTACTTTGTATAATTAAAAATAGAGTATATCTCAAGATATGGTATTTTGTCTCTTAATTTGGTATTAATCATGATATATGAATCTCACCCAACCACATGAGAAATAATAATCCTATCACACTCATGTTTTATCCCATCTCATGGAATTAATCTTATCCCTCAAAGTAAACATCTCTCTATCCGTTCACAATATTTGTGTATTGAATCTTTCGACACGCATTTTGATATGACAAAAAGTGGATATGTTGAGAAATTTGGAGCTACTAATAAATAAGCTAATTAAGTTTATATGTTTATGCTAGAGTAATGACAGTACAAATTAAGAATCTCAAAATAAAAAATTTAATACTCCAGTACAAACAAAATACCACAATATATAAGGCCAAGCGGGTACTGTCTATTATTACCTCTGCCTAAACCCCATTTCTCAAATCTCTACAACTTTCCCTAAAAAATGGCGAATGTTATTTTACATAAATGCGCCTTCATAATAACTCAACCTAGAATAATACAAATGGATTTATAAAAAATAATATTCACCAAATAAATACACATAATGATTTTATTTTTTATTTTTTATTAACGCTTTATCATGTAACGGTCGTGTAAAAATCCGTCATATGAGAATGATTTTAGAATTGACCGCCTTGGAATGTTTGCCCGAACTGCCAATTAGCGGGCGCCACGTGGTAGGTGGTGACAGTTCTACCGTCACTGGCGGTGACGCGGAAGGAGAGGGGTTGGCCGTTGAGATAGGAGTTGGCTTGCCAATTTTGGCCCCAATTTCTGGACATGGTTTGCCAGCTAGTTTTGGAGCCTTTGATTGCGAGTGCATGGACATCTCCTGCACCCGCGACGTTGCTGATTAAAACCAGGTTGAAGTATGCGTGGCCGTGGATGGTGAACCTAATACCGCCTTTCTTCACACAAGGCACCCTATAATATTTATTTTATATTTAATGAAGTGGGACGGAGGCAGTATTATCTATTTAAGAATTAAAATTTGGCTAACCTTCGAAAGAGTACGGGCACAATTCCGGCATGATACTGAGCGATTTGCAGGAAGGCAGGCTGCGCCATGTCGAAATGCTGGAGGGGCGGGTTGCACCACCCGCCGTTGTCGTTAGGGAGATTGTAGTTGGGCGGGCAGAAGTTGGTGGCGGTAATTGTGACGGTGCGCGACAGGCACCACCGTGGCTCCCCGCTGCACCGCATTTCGTAGCACGCCCCGCACGTCAGCCCGTTGTTGAACAAGGCTGTGCTCAGCGCCGCGGTATTGGTGTTGTACCCCTGGCTTGTACATGTTGTCGTATCCACATGCTCCTCCTGTACAATATTCATTTTTGATAATTAATCCACTCTTTTTTCAGTTTGTTAAAATTAATTGAAACTCTACTTACGTATACATTGTATATACTCCCTCCCTCCGTCCCGTTCTACTAGACCCGCTTCTTGAATATATATAAGTGTAAAATAATAAAAGCATGCATAGTAGGACGAGACGGAGAGAGTATAACTTAATTATAACGTACCCATGGTACCGGAAGCATCAGCGCCACCGTAGAACGTGGCGTGACCATTCTGCCACCCTCCATAGTCAGCCTTAGCAATGTGTATAATGAAGAGAGAGATAGTAGCAAGGGACACTAATTTAGCAACCATTTTCTCACAAGTATCTTGATAAGATTACAAAGTTGGGTTTGAGAGAGACAATATGGTTTGTTAAAGTGGCAAAGTTCATAGTATATATAGAAAAGAACACAAACTGTTGAATTAAGGATTAATTAATTTTGCGAACAAAAAAAGTATATATATTTAAGGAAAAAAGGCGAAGGCAGAGGCGGTGCCAACAGCCGGCCACGAGCCCACGAGGGGGTTCTATGTATTTTATCCTAAATTAAGCTATTTTCCTTTTTTCTCTCTCTCTCCATTGATATAAAATTATTTAGGAGAACATGCATTAGTTGTAGGGTTTGGTAGCAAAAGTATGAAATTTCTTACGCTAGTAGGACCCTTCTTGCACATGCATGCAGCATCTTTAAAATGGTATTCGAGATTCTTTATTTTAATTTTGATATTAATTGTTTTTTTAAATAATGTAATGTAATTTGTAGGGGTGTTAGATAGGTCAAGATTTGACTGACCAAGATTGATCATATGTAACAGTATCATGAGACTGAATACTCGTGAAATCCGTCCAACTAATAACATATATATTGCGCAATATTTATTATCACTACAAGCAGGCCGACTCAATATATATTGAGGCTCTGTGCTAATATAAAATGAGGCCCTCTTGTGTCCGTGAGTTGGCTTAGCGGTAGGTGGTTAAGTTTCAGGATCAAACGTTTCGAGTTCGAGTCATGGGCGGATCCAGGAATTGACAGTGGGGTGGGCTGAAAAAAAAATACGCTTTTTAAATTTAATACAGAAAAACATTTCGATGTTCACATAAATTGTACCTAACGAATCTGATATGAATCAATCTAAGTAACATGCATAACTAGCAGTAAGATATGTGTTTAATGGTGTATGTGTGTTTGCCTAGCAATAGTGGAGTTTGAGTTCAAATGTATGAAATTTGAATCATCTATCTATAGCGCGATTTTTATTTTTTATGTTAAATTATTTCAAGAAATAATATTATATACGTATATGTTTAACATAACTAGAAAACTATACGACCACAATAATTCTCTCATAACAAATAAAGACAATACCTTTAAAATTGTAATTAATCAGAATAGCCTTAAATTAACCAAAAAAAGAAATCAAATTAAAGAGTATATATATAAGATAAGCGCGGCAGAGCGAAAATTTGCAGTAACATCTAGCATATCACTATCTAATTGGTTTTAATGTTATGTACTCCATTAAATAATTTATTAAGACTAGGCTAATTATTTTATTATACTATACATATAGGTAAAAGTTTTAGAGTTGCACTGGGCTTCAGCCCAGTCCACACATAACATAGCTCCGCCCATGGTTCGAGTCCTCCGTGACTTGAGTAAAATGAGATAAAAAACGCTTGCAAATTTAGGAAAAAAAAAATCCCGATTACATTAATCCAAATGGAGTTGATGTTATAGATATTGTTGAGTATTAGAAATTTAGAAATTGGGATTGAAATTGATTAAAAGATGAAGTTTCAAATTTTTTGGGGAATTCATGAAAAAATGGCGAAACAAGAAAAATAAAAAGGCCCTTAAAAAAAAAGAGAAAAAGGAAAAGGGAAGAATAAGAAGAAGAACAAAAAATTAAAGAAAAGAAAAAAAAATAGAGAAAAAGAAAGTGCGAGACGGCTGGGAAACTACAAAATTAGAAGAAAAGAGAGAAAAAGATTAATAAAACATAACTAGGCTATGCTTGGGCTTTTTAAAAAAAAGAAAAAGAAAAACAGTGGGCTTAGTAATATTTTTTTGGAACCCTATTCTCTTGGGGGCCCTGTTCTATATAACTGATTGGCCGGCTTATAGCTGGGCCTGACTACAAGAAAAATTGCTTCTAATAACAACAGTACGAGCTACAATCGTATTTTTATCTATATAGATATAGATATATCAATAGATTTTTTTCTTTATCACAAAATATAACTTGGACACGTGTGTTCTTTAGTTCCGATTCGTCTTGTTGCTTCTTCACAATTTTGTTCATGCGCAAGCATTTTGATTTGTGAGATTTGAATATCTCGACCCAATACTTACGAGATAAATAACAATTAATAAGACAAAGATATGTGAGCTTATTTTAATATGTTAGAACTATGGGGGGGGGGGGGGGGGACATGATTAGGGGCATCTCCTAATGACAGTGATTAATTGACTCTAATCACGCAATTATAATATGCTCTTTTTGTGCTAAATTGGTGACACCTCGACACGACTAAAACATTAGTGAATTTTGTAATGACTTTGGTCGATGTTAATGTTTGTTAGTTTGCATACTACTTTTGTTTAACTCAATTATTGTAGTATTAGTTTCACCATTAATTCATAATGACAAGACGTAAACATTAATTAAACAAAACAAAATTATATTTATATGACTGGAATACTTTAAATTTATATATATATGTATGTATAGGAAGCCTCTATAGGGAGTTGAGAGCAAAATTCATTGTCCACAGGATTTATGCCATGTGTCATTTTTAATTTTTTAATAAAGTTATCGAACAAGATTTATGCCATGTGTCATTTTCAATTTTTTAATAAAGTTATCGAACCGGTTTACTTTAACCCGGTTTGTGAAGTAGTTGTACGGAAACCGGAAGGCATTAAACTGTGTCAGCGTAGGATATGACCACCTATGAATGTAGCCTTTGTTAGGCTTATTATCGTTTTATTATCGGTTCATGTTTTAATTTATATTTAAAAAGAGTATTTTTTTATCACCGTAATTTATTTGTGTACATTGTTTATCAGAGTATTTATAAGTTAATCATTTGTTTAACTTACTTGTATGCTTGATATCTTTCATTTATTTGTAGAAAATAAGGTTTGAATGTTCCAAAATCTTATTTGAAATGAAGTTTAAGAAAAAGACCGACTTTGGGTAGATTTGAAGCACATGTCTCGAGGATTTGGAAGCAGCTAAAAATCTGAGTTTTGCAACTCCAAAATAAAATCTAGAAGCGACACGTGTCATAGCAATCTTAGCCCTCTTCGTCAACGGCTGTGAATTGAAAGTTTTTTTATTGAAAGGAAATTGAAATGTAATATTCTTCCTTTAGAGAGAGAAGAGGTCTGTGCAAGAGTTTTGGTTTCTCACTTTTTTCATCCTCGCAACTCATTTTTCACTACAGCTGCTTGAAGCTTCCCATCCCTAACCACTCCACGTTTGTCACCGGCTATCACACTGAAAAATAAGTGAAGAGTATCGGTGGCCCAAGGCTCTTTTGAAAGGTAAGTGATCATTCAGCCACTACCTCCAAAATTTATTTCTTACACTTATATATGCATTTATTTATTGGAAGATGAAAATGAATAAGCTTGCTTGGGTGTATTTATGGCACATTTATTCCCCATAAATTGTAAATTTTCTTCGGGCTTGTGATGTATATTTTCGTGTGTTGAGATTTTAGAAAGTACCATTTATATTTACTCACTTGCCCAAGACAATTTATTGCTCATTCGAGGCAATAACATGAATTATTTAAAATTTACAAAAGCATAGGCTGAGATTAACGGGGCGTTACAGAGATGAAATGATTTATATTTATGGGTTGTTTAAGTAATTTTATCATCGCCGCCCTTTTTAGTTTAGAGATATGTTTGAATTATTTATGCATTTTATTTATCTTTGATCAGATCCACAACACCCAAGAAGTAAAAGGGTGTTACTTAGGTCTCCTTCTCATGAAGAGGAAGTGGAAAGTAGCTTGAAAGGCCAACCCAGGATGCCTATTTTGGATTTGGGAGTAGGGGAGGCTACTTACGAGGATGAATGTGAGTGTTTATGCAATTTAATAACCGGATTAAAGATTGGAGCCTCAGGATCTCACTTTTGTTTTGATGAGTGCTAATATATGTCTCTCATTTATATTGGAATCTAGGAGTAGATTCCATCTCTTAGTTTTTGTTTTTCTTCGCTTGTGTTTCTTGTTTATTTTGTGCAGGTATAATCCAAGAGATAAGCTAGACTAAGGGGGAGTTATGAGGTGGCTGATGAGTCCGCTGATGAGGTGGCTAATGAGTTAGCTGATGTGGTGGCCAATGTGTGTTCGAGCGACGGTCGAAGACCAAGTCGTGTTTGGGCCTTTCGCATATAAAGAAGTCCAATATCAACTAGAATTTCTAGAAGATGGTGGCTGCGTGGAGATAGGCTTAAAGGAGGCGTGGAAGTGTGGAACTATACTCATGCAAACCCTAAACCTAACTTGGTGGCCAAGTATCAAGTTGTATACAAGGAGAAAGATGCATTGGAGATAGAATAACACTTTTTGGAGAGATTGAAGAGAGAGTTCTTTGAGAGACATCCAAAGAGTTTTTAGGTTGAGTAATACTATCATTATACAATTAGCTTAGTGGATAGTTAGATTGTTTATGGTAGTAGCTTTTAATTGTTTGTTTCCTCAACCCTGGTTTGTAATTCTTCATGAATGATAGTGGTTGTTTTCGCCTTGAGGCACAACAAGATATCATTCTGATATCTTGCGAAAACCATTTCTGCGCCTTCTTCGTTCTTCATTGTTTTCATTATTTTCCGTTGCGTTTGTGTTCAAAGTTGCACTCACAGAGTTGCGCTCTGCGAACACCTCTGTTTATACCACCGGTTGATACCAACAATTTATAATTGTAGGACTAGAGCTGTGTATTGCATGAGATTTACGACCTTTGTCGTGAGAACCAAATTGCGTGGGGAATATTGAACAAGCAAATGAAGGGATTTTCAATGAGATGAAGCAAATGTATGTGATGTCTCTTGGCACTTCACCCCACGGTGTAGGCCCCACCAGTGATCCACTTAGAACTCCTTACGCATCTACCGTCGGATCACATTGATAACCAAAGTAGAGGAGAATTATAAATTTTGGTCTAATCACAATTACCCATAATCCGATTACTCATTATAAATTTAGTAATCATTTAAAGTTAGGTGACTTTGTTCGATATATAAATTCGTTGTTTAATTTAAATTCAATCGTAATTAACATCTAAACCGATATAAACCTATGAGCAAGCTATTGATCCCTATGCTCAGTCTATGTCTGACACAGAAGATGACGAAAAGTTATTTCTTTAACGGCCATCAGGAAAAAACCAGACCGGTCCGATTCCGCCAGTCCAACGCGCTAAAAACCCAAACCCGGACCACCGTTATAAATGGACACGTGTAAGCATTCTATGGTGAGTGAATTATAGTATTGTCTCTTAATAGAATTTTCCGTATGTATAGACTGCAGCCTTTGTCTTATGATTAAAAGTCTTTTACTATTTCATGTAACACGAATTTTTTAGTTTAGTAGTTAGGGGCGAATAATATTATACCTTACTATACATAAAATGATGGAACCGCTGCTTGAAAGCGTTCCTTTTTCCCACTAGATCTTCAAACTGGATGTCATAATTTTAAATGCAAATACATCATACATTTAAGTTTAGAAATTATACCTTCTTGATTTGCAGACGGAGTAATCTACAGGTCTAGATTACTGGGATGTGATCCCTTTCCTCGAAGTTCTCTGACTTTGTGGGCGTCTCGGAACTTTGGAACTTGGAACTCCCTTCTGCACTCTCAAAAACGACGTCTCTCCCTACTGCTTAAGCTTAGGGTTTTGAGAATCTCCTCCTCCTTATTTATAGGAGGAGGTGGCGCCTCTTTTTTCTTCTCCACTAAGATACGGGCTTTGATTAATAAAGCCCGGTTTAGTTAATAATTACTGGAACAAATTCTAATTAAATAAATAATTAGAATTAATATTAATTATTATAAGGAAAATATTATATGTTAATTATCTAATTCCTTAATTAAGAATAAATCTTAATTAATTAGATATTAATTTATTCCATATTACATATTTAACCAGAGTGCAATTATTGAGCCCAAATGGACACCTACATTACTGTAGGCGCCACATTATGGGCTCAAGCCCATAATATCTATTTTCAGTACAAAACTGATATTCCTCAATAATACCTTGAATTCCTTTCCTGAAGAGCTCTTGGGTCATCCCGGGATCTATGTACCAGATAGAGTTTAGCCTTACCTAATGAAATAATTCCATGAGCAAGCAAGAGCATTTATTTTATTAGAGTTGTGATGAATTCCACTAAAGAGTCACAACTGAATCACCGCTTTGTCTCAATTTGTAGATTGGGGCTAATACTTTATTTAGAGCTATCCCCGTGTTTAATGACTCCGATATCCATTAATTAATTAGAGCTCCTCTGACCGTTCCTAATTAATTAATTTCTTATTTTCCTCAAGTAGTACCCGTTCACCCCTTATTATTATACCTAAACTTAATCAGCATGCATGACTTGGTATAATAAACCTTGTGAACTCCCTGAGGGGATATCTCTCAACCTAATACGGACACGGTGTCTCGATACAACTAATTAGACATACTATGTGCCCTCATGTTACCCAAGAGGCAAGTCATCAGGGATGCTGTGATAAACCCTTATCTTGCAAATCAAAGTAACAATGAACAACAGATATATATCTAATAGCCTATCGAGATTAAGATCATATCTCTAAATGCCGAGATCTCTAGTTCTTCACCTATTGCTAAGGTCAGTATAAGAAGAATATTATCTCACTCGATCATGTCAGTACGTTCCACGGTACCAGCAATAACTAGTGACTGAGACCCGCCACTACCGTTAATGCTACACTCTAAACCAATAGCTTGCCCTAGCTATCTCGACTGCGACACTGTTTATATCTCATAATTATTATCGAACGTTGCGTGATCTCCCTGACACCCGAGCCATCCACGTGTTCTAAAACATGAGATATTGGGCTTATTCTTATTAATATATTTATTCAGATAGGTGATTGTAACCAGTGGAATACTTGTCGTATATACTAAAATACATTTTTGCTTTAGTTATACACAACCACCCCAACAATCTCTCACTTATACTAAAGTAAAAACTTTTAGTATACCCATGTGTCTATAGGAAACTATATGGTATCACTGTATTCACATCTTCTCCCACTTATACTGAAAGATTTTACCGTGGGAGGATCACTAAGACAATGCCCACCACGTGCTTTAAAGGTGCCGGCATATCAAACTTAGTGAATGAACCGCCATAACAACATTCCTGCTTTAATGTTCCTTTTTATCCACAATATCGCCTTATGGTTACATAAACCAATCGATATTCCTATGTGTTTTGCCGGTTTGATAAATCCATAAATTTTGCTTTTGCACCCAAAATTCCACATTCAATGTGAGATTTCTAGCAAAATAGGATTACTACCATTTCACGAAGTAAAGTGCCCAACCATACAGTTGCTTTAGTAGCTCCCACTACAATTTTAGCTTGTCATGAAAGAACTCTCATAAACATTTTATTGTTTCGAGATTTCTCCAAGGTATGGTTCTCCTTTCTAAGTGAACATAGATTAAAGTTGATCATGTCATTTACCAGCATACTTCCAGATTATCCGTGTTCATTAATCCGATAATGAACTATATTTGTTACCTTGCACACAACAATAACAAATAGCTGACACTTTTCCGATATAGCTTATATCGATAACCTAGTCAGAACAGTAACCTATGTAGAATACTTGAATAATGTATACTATCCTCAAGGATATATCCCACATTAATCAAATTTTATATCTTAAACTGTCCAGATAACCACCATCATTATGTCTGATAATACTTTCACAATGTTGCCAAAGCTATTAATATTATCACATAATGTACAAGAAAATCACGTCTATCATCTCTATTATGATGAGAACTGTAACATTTATTGACATGTGCCATAAAACTTAATTTTATGCATGTCAGTCCACAAATGTTTCATTATTCGAATTTCTGCAAGAGGTGATCAAGCATCGAAATAATATACTTGAATTGATACATCATTGTCCCATCATAACTGTTATATCCAAATATCACCAGCCAAACTACTCATTGGCTTTAGACAGACATTGGATTATAACTTATGAGGTACAAAAAAGTGTTAATATGAAATATAGAACCTTTTGGGAACTTATATCCCGACAAAGCATTAAAAATGGACTTAAGAGTCCATTTTCTCTATATTT
Source organism: Mentha longifolia (assembly GCA_001642375.2). Lineage (NCBI taxonomy): Eukaryota > Viridiplantae > Streptophyta > Magnoliopsida > Lamiales > Lamiaceae > Mentha > Mentha longifolia. The sequence continues at coordinate 16,976,109 of CM038113.1, read as the reverse complement.
TCCATATTACTTTTGTTTCTCCATTGCCATTGCCCTTTCCATTAAGGATTTGAATCAAATAACGAAACATGCAAACCAATGAATTGCCATGAATCACCTGTTGGGAAATCCCTGCAGTTTAATTTTGATGATGTTTTCCGAAATCACACTTAGTTTTATTTCATGCTTACTTAGGTTGTCAAGAGTGACCTGCCCTGTTGCACAGGTCGACTCCCTAGTTCTGTTATAGGTTGAACCTTTGTAAAGAATAAATCGTGTTTGACGATCTGATCTATAGCCTCCAACCTGTTCTCATTCTTTCCTAGTCAACCTGCAGTAGAAGTTCAACTGGCCTGCTCTGAAGAGTTCAAGATCACTGGAGTTCTACAAATCGAAGGTCAAACATATTCGCCTTCACGAGCTGGACGACCTGTCCTCTGGTACTTTTTTACCAACTAGGACGAAATCTCCCAACGGCTAGAAGTGAGTCAGCAGTATGGCCTCTTTGCCATCACTGACAATTTCCAATGGCTAGATTTCAAATTTGCACCTATAAATACGTCAAGCTTATCCAGAATCAAGCACGGGAAATTAATCTTTCAAGCCAAAACTCTGCAGAAATCTCTGAAGCTCAAAGCATCACTTAACACTCGAATCAAGAATATGTCCCAAGTGTTAAGATATTTAGGTTTATGATTCTGGATTCCCTATTCTTAAGTGTTCTCTGCTGCTTAAGAACACCTTAGATTTCTTCATATTAAAGTCTGTCAAAGTCTGTAGTATTGAAGAAGTTTAGAAAGGTGATTCTCAAATTGTTAAGTCTAGATTAGCTTAGCAAGTTCTGAATTACTAGTTTGTATCAAGTTTGTAATCTCTATTCTAGTGAAGTTTGTAAGGGTCACGACCCAAAACTCGTGTTTAGATTTTGTCGAAGTTAGACGAAATATGAAGCTGATTCTCTATCAGTCTAAACAAGAAGAGAAGCAAGGAATTTCAGTTACGATGGTAGCTGACGTGGACGTAGGGAAGATTATCCCGAACCACGATATAATCGACTGTCTCTTTCACTATATTATTTACTTCAGTTGATTTGTTGCTTGTTCACTAACCTGCACTCATAAGCATTCACATTACTTACTCTTCATACAACTCTGTGACCTGCTTCTTGAAAAGAAAAGTTTTTCTAAAAGAGTAGTCATCCACACTCACCAACTTCTGCACTGCATAGACAATCTATTGGCACGATTGTGAACCTGTTCTTAACCGAACCTGTTCCAGCTCAACAGGTCGTCACTCTCTGATAAAAGTTAACCTAACCTGTCAACCAGATCGCACACTTTGCTTTAAAGTCAAAACTGTTGGCAATTGGTGTATCCCCCCTATACACTGAATTACTCTTTCTGGGACTAACAAGAGGTATCAGAGCGGTGGTTCTTTTGACCATCGCCTCTGCATACTGAAAATCTTTCAAAAGGTTTTGGTTAAATTGGACTAGATCAGAGAAAATCTTTTCATTCATTCCTTTACTACCTGTCATCATGTGCTGATGTGGGATGTCATTGAAAATGGACCCACACCAATCTACATTCCTCATGACACTACGGTCACTGACACATTTGAGTATGTACCAAAGTTGAAGGATCCACGATCCTACACTGCTAATGAAAGAAAAGAAACTGTCCTTGACAGTTTCGCAAAAGGTCTGATATCTAGCACAGTGAAAGGAGTTCACCTTGCTAAGATTAGAAATCTCAAAACTACTAAAGAAATGTAGGATACCTTGAAAGCAATCAGTCAAGGGTCCGAAGAAATGCTTGAAAACAAACTATCTATTGTGTGCAGCAAGCTTGATGATTTTAAGATACTCCCTAAAGAAACAATAGAACAAATGAAAACTCGATTTGTTGAAATCACGCAAGAGATTGCTGCTCTCAAACCCTCAAAATATACTCAGCGCGAGCTCAATCAAAAAGTGATGTGTGCCCTACCTGCAAGCTGGCATATGTATGTTGCACTCCATCCAGGATGTCCTGACTTCAATGAACTGCAGACCGACGATCTCTTTGATCTTTTTGTTGGAAACAAATATGAGATGGTTCGTCTTCACGGATCAAATCAACCTGTTACAAGTTCAAGCAAACCAGCAATTGAGAAGAAAGAAAGTGAAACTGCTTTCAAAGTTGAGATCTCATCTGCTGATCAACCTGCCAAGTCAGATCAACCTTCTGGGATAGAGCAACTGATTTAAAATTTTACGTTACTTGCTCGTCGAAATGAAAGAATGGAGTCCAGAATGAACAAATTCAGAAAATTCTATAACGATTCCAAGAGGAATTTCAGAAATCAGACTCCACCGCAAACTAAAAAGAATGGTCAAGGTAACCCTAACTCTTCAAATGTGAATTCCACTAACACTCCATCTGGAGGTTGCTTTCAATATGGTGAGACAGGTCATTACAAGACATACTGTCCTGACCTGACACAAGAAGAGCGTGATGCGCTACGAACAAAGAGGGATCGCAAATTGAAAGATAGAAGGGAAGCCCTACTCTCTAAGAAAGCATCCAAGAAAGAGACTTCGTTCTCTGACACCTCATCAGAAGAAGATTACATGGCATATATGGATACTGACAACGAAGAATTCACTCTCAAATATGCATGTCTCCCTGATGAAGTTGATGATGATGAAGAAAAGTGTTGCATGGGTCTCGAAGATAAAATTGAGACACCCAAGGTAGACTCTCAACTTTCTTTTTCAATAATTTCTGACAATAATAATGCAGGCGAAGAATCCTCTGAGATGCCGTCTTGGGAGGAATTCAATCAACAAATGTCTGATTATAAAAAGCTTGCAACCATGTTTAAAGAACTGGTGTTGGTCGGAAAAGAATTGGAAGAAGAAAATGAAAAATACAAACTGGCACTGAAAGAACAGCTCGCACCATACGATGCAGTCAAAGAAAAGAAGTGGAAACCCTAAAATCTCAACTTGATCAAGCTGTCCTAAAGGAAGAGCATCTGAAAGAAATGCTCACAAATAGAGATAAAGAAATCCTTGATCTTTCCCAAAAGCTGACTGATCTTCAACAAAAGATAAATTGCATGATCAAAGGAAAGGAGAAACTGAAGGAAATTCAATCAGTTTAAAGGAATGCAATCATCAAGACTGGACTTGGATTCTCAGGCCAAAAAAGGAAAAGAATCAAGCTGATGACCGCCGGATCCTGTTTGTCAAAGCCCAAGACAAGCAAGAAGCAAACCAGCTCATCAATCATTGTCTGACAAAAGAATGGAACTAAAGAATCCCTCCAGACAGCCTCAAGCTATATTGATCAAAGAACACAAAATCTCAAGTTTAGAAAGTCAACTCAAGAAGTCAACTCTGAGAAAGACAGATTAGGTTGAATCTGTAAGCAAAAAGCATGTGATGAAAAATAAAAGTCAACCTGCTCTCAAGCTGAAAAAGAAACAACCTATCCGTCAAAGACAGACTCAATATGAGCAGTGGCACTTTTATCCAGATCATGGTTATCATGAGCAGTGGAACCCTAAGTCTCACTATAACCATCAACAAGATTATCCATCATATGGCTACCCCAACTACTATCAGAATGCTCCACAGCTTGAATGTCTAGATCAGTGGTACAACTATGAGCAGTATGAGCAACCCATGTATCAAGACTACTACTGCTTGGGTCACCAACCATTCCATCCTTCTGGATACTATGAGGACCCATTATTCTATGCAGATCAGTATCAATCTGCACCTCAGACTTACAGGAAGAGGACAAAGAAGAAGAAGTCTCTCAAATCTGCAAAGAAACCTCAACCTACTAGCAAAGCACCCCAGTTCGAATGGGTTACTAAATTTGTTTAATTGTAGGGTGGAAAGCACGAAAGGAGGAAGGAAGCTGCAGGCGAACCTGTCTGGATCATCGATAGTGGATGCACCAAACATATGACTGGATTCAAACATCTTCTCTCTGATCTGATCGAACATGAAGGACCTGATGTCACCTTTGGAGGAAACAACAAAGGAAAGACAAAAGGTTACGGTAAAATTCTTATTGGTAAAACATCAATTGATGATGTCACTTATGTAGAAGGTCTAAATCATAGTCTCTTCTCTGTAAGTCAATTATGTTTGAGTGGCAAAAGAGTTGAATTTACTGCTAACAAGTGTTTAGTGAAAAACAAGGAAGGAGAAGAAATTCTTCTTACCGGTGTTCTGCAGGATAATCTATATATAGTCCAATGGAACAGTGAACAGACTGCAAATGAGCTAAGCTGGCTGTGGCACAAGAGATTGAGTCACCTGAATTTCAAGTCTATCACTTATCTTGCTCACAACAAACTGGCTCGCGGAATACCAAATCAAGTATTTCACAGAGATCATGTTTGCGAAGCTTGCCAAGTAGGAAAGCAGACCAGGGCATCCTTCCCATCTGTTGCAGCTCAATCATCAACTCGAATTCTAGAACTTCTCCATCTGGATCTGTTCGGACCAGTCACTCCTTTAAGCTTTAACGGTAGAAAATATACTCTCGTAGTCATAGATGACTTTTCTAGATTCACGTGGGTTATTTTTATGTACAAAAAGAAAGAAACCTTGGAGAAGCTGCCCGAGCTGATCACCAGATTGTGCAACGAGAATAACTCAACTATTCAAACCATTCGATCCGATTGAGGAACATAGTTCATCAATCAGGTGATAGGGTCATTCTGTTCACAAAAAGGAATTCTCCATCAAACTTCAGCAGCTTGTACACCTCAACAAAATGGTGTAGTTGAACGACGGAACAGATCACTCAAAGAAGCAGCTCGTACAATGCTAAACGAGACCAAACTTCCCAAGAAGTTTTGGGCCGAAGCCATCAACATTGCCTGCTATACACAGAACATATATGTCGTCATAGTTCGTCATAGGAAGACTCCCTACGAAGTTTGGAGAAACAAATTGCCTAAACTTAAATATCTTAAAGCATTTGGTTATTTGTGTTACATCCATAACAATGGGAAAACTCAATTAAAGACCTTTGATAGCAAAGCTGATCCCGGAATATTCTTAGGATATTCTGATACAAGCAATGTTTTCAGAGTTTTTAATAAGTCTACCATGACTTTGGAGGTAACACCTCATGTTGTGTTTGATGAATCTACCTATGTGCACAAGGAAATTCTATTATACAATCAATCTACAGATCAAACTTCAGGTCAAGTGATAGATCAGACTAGCTCACAGGATCAATTTCTGGAAGAAATCTTAAGCAGGGGACCCAACGATTCAGAAGAAGAGGAAACATATTCCGCTCAAGTCAACTCTAACCCGAACTCACAGCAAGGGGGAACCAGTCAACCTGAGCAATCACATCCTGTAACTCCCAACCTGGATCCACAGTCTACTCCAATCCAACCACCTGTTACACAGACCTCAGATCAGCTTGTCACCAATCAACAGGCCAGTGTTGATCAGATAACAGAACAACTTGAACAACTCAATCCCTTCTCGCCTCAATCTCATCCAGAGTTTGATGACCCAGTAGATGAGCCCGAACCTGCAATTTCTATAGAAGAGATAGCTCGTCGAAGATGATAGGTTGATGCTCACCCTAAAGAGCTCATTGTTGGGAACCCAAATGAAGGCGTGAGGACAAGATTTCAAATTGGAGAAAGCTATCTTCTAAGCTGTTACCTATCTTATGAAGAACCAACTTACGTCAGTGAAGCTCTTGCAAATGCTGACTGGACTATAGCGATGCAAGAAGTGTAATATCCCGACTTTCCAAAAACAGGAAAATTTAAAAATTTTGATTATTACTTAAGAATTGTTATATTTGATAAGACTTTTAAAGTTATAGAATTATATTAGAGAATGTTAAGAACGATTATATTATTCGCTACGACGAAGAAGAAACGTATTGTATAAAATGTTAGTTAGAATTTCAATTCAAGTTGTAAATTTTGAACTATTTATACACATAGGTATATCGGGTTAGATAGTATAGTCGTATGTTAACGAATGTTGGACTATAAGTAGCATTTAATAAAATAAGTTATGGTCTTAAACCACATTATAGCTTTTGTTACCAAGGGCTGTAAATGCAGCCCATTTCCTTAAGGCCCATAAGCATTTCTTCAGAATACTGTAGGCGGTTGGAGGCGATAGGGGTAACTATCGATCTTCCACTTTACTACTTACTTTCCCAATGCTACAGTATGCTACAGTAACTAGTAACATGCAGGAAATGTAAAATCGAAGAAGAGAATAGAGGGAGAATAGAAAGAAAAAAAAAAGGGTAGAGGAAGAAGATAGAGGAAGGAGAAACAGAAGATTTACAAGGAGAGAAGCCATCTCAGGTTAACAGATAACGAAACCTTCCTACAGTAAGGAATTCTTTATATATATTTTACAAATTCTCCAAAATAATCTACCTATTTAAGTTCTTAATTCTTCTAATGCAGAATACATAAGAAAAGAAGGATTCTGCAAATCCAGTTCTTCACACTCAAAATACTCCAACTACTCGCTCCACTCCTTTCAAAACTCCATTGAAATTTCTTCACTAACGAGTAAGAACTCCCACTTCTATTCTTCCTTTGCAATTTCTGAAATGGATATTAGGATTCAAACCAATTTCAGCAATTAAGATTAATAATTAAAGTCCTAGATAATTTCTACAACAAAGAAAACTTGATGTCTTGAAACCAAGGGTTATAAATGAAAAATTCTAGGCATAATATACCTACGAAAAAGAGTTATAAATAGAAATTAGGGGAATAGCCTTCCCTCCCCTGCTGTTGCGAATTAAAATCGAGGAGGGAGAGCAATGGCCCTCCATCGGAATGGCTCAACCTTTCCTGCTGCGTCGATGTGGGGAAGGAATACGACAGCGGCGGTGCTGGCTTGTAGCAACTGGGAGTAGCTGCTGCAGTGTGGGAATCGACGGTGGCAAGCCAACTTTGCCGACGTCAATTCAGAGGAGCTCGACGGTGATGCCGGAATGGGGACGATTATTCGCCGGAGCCAAGTGAGTAAAGGAACAGGGACGGCACCTCTGTCCCTGCTGCTGCCACCAACGACGGAGAGTAAGGAGAGCGGTAGCTCGATAGTGGTGATTCCGGCGGAGAGACGATGGTGTTCCCTCGGATTCTGAAGTTAGAGAGAGAGAGATCTAAGAATTTGGGTTGCAAGAAAATCTAGGAAGTGAAGTAAATCTTGGGAGAAAATTTATAGACTTCTTTGATATTGATAAGGGAGATACCATAGACGCCGGCGATTAAAACAATAGAGAGAAAGGGGGTGGGGCGTGTGGATGAAGAAGATGAAGTAGAGAGGGATGAATTTGGTCTGTATGTTTGAAAAGAGAGAGAAAGAGGAGGTGGGTGTGTATTTGTGAGTGTGCTGTAGGATTAGGAACAAAAATAAAGGAGAATAGTTTCCTTTTAATTTCTTTTCTTGATGGGCCATATCTAATTCTGAGTTTTGGAGCCAAATTGATGAAGAACTAACGTTATTATCATAGCTTATTAAGCTAAGAATTAAATTGCAATTCAACCATTAATTCATACCATAATTGAATTCTTAATCTATTAAATTCAAGTAATACTAAGGTTATATACTGAACGCTCCAAATTAATTAAGTATTTTGAGGGGACCATGACACTGTAGTAGAATTAGAGAAATTTAGTATTCTACGTGAGCCTTGGTAATTTACGTCAAGTGTGGATTTGTATAATAAATTCTTAAATCCTAACATTATTTTGGCTTATTAACCATAAATAGATTAATTAACCAGATTGGTTGAATGTTTACCAATTATTATTAATGGATCAGTACTGAGATAGGTTCCTATTAAAAGTTGGAGCAGTATTGTTATGATATTATGATACGGTTTATGAATTAATGTAAGGTTGGAACCTCTGTATTTATTTATTTATTTTTATTTGACGGACCTATTATTGCTCGATAAATATTATTGTTGAGGACTGAGTTTTGGGATTAGTTCAAATGGAGATATGGAGTTCTCATTGAACTAATCGAACACTTTAGCTGATGCTTGTCTAATCGAGAACCTAGAGAGTTTTTGGAGAATTTAAAATACGTAGGAACCATGTCGAAATTTATCAAATTATTCCCTTCCAACATCTACTGAAACTTATATAGATTATATAGATTCCGACCAGTTAGTTATTTACATATCCGTTCCTTTCTTATATCATTATTAATTCCACTTAATCCTTTCACGAATAGAGAAATATACTTGAGGAACGAGCTATAATATAAATGGTCTTATATTAGGAATAAGAATGGATTGACTCTCCGTCTCTTCAACAAAAGACTTAGATTCTTATAATTATTTTAATAAAAAGGCAATCAATCGGGCTTAACTATTAACCGAACTAAACCTTACATCGAAAGATCGACTAGAAGGGATATAGAATCCTAAAGCCTCACAATTCTAGAGTTGGAAACATATTTATGTTGAAATAGAAATTGCATATTTCTATAAGATTCAAACCTTTGCTAAATAAATGAACTTTGCTTCCTAAAGGTCAAGGACAAGGTAGGAATCAAGGGACTTGAAGGAGAACTAAGAATCAATCAGACACTTGTATAATCAGGTGGGCGTTATTTTCCTAAGCAAAGTATAATTTTGCTATAATGAAGCATGTTTTGACATGAAATGCAAGTTTCTACGATTATTCATGCATAAAATATTTGTATGTTTTCTATCTGTGTTGGTTCGCCAATGATGATCGGCTCTGTGCTAAGTAATAGTTGTTAGCCAGAGAGTGTACACGAAGTTGTAAGCTGTGTGCCCGGGAGGTGAGGGCCGGTTTACGAGATTAGTTGTGACCGTGAGAGGTGGCCAACTTTCACAGCGCGAGAGAAACAGATATGGATAATACGTTAAGGATGCGAAAGGGGTTGTACATCCACACAGCTGTGAACAAAATGTGATTTTAGTATGCATGAGTTATTTTCCTAAAACCTTATGCAATACTGATGAATGCATGAATAATAAATGATTTATATATGTTTTGGACATAACCCACGGAGTACATCAAGTACTCAGCCCTGCTCGTGTTTCCAAAAACTTGTAGGTTGAGCGAGGTGGTGACGGCGGCTGTGTTGAGAGAGAATGTTACTCTTCTTTTTGAACTTTGGTGCAGAAAGAGATATATATCTTCATATATGTATCTATGTTTGTTTAACTCTTCCGCTGTAAGCTTGAACTCGTATTTCTGTAGTTTGTCTGTTCTTCTTTCGTTATGAATAGCTATGTAGCCTTATAAGGATTCACCTTTTGAAACTCGTGCAATATATTTGAATCCTAGGCTACTTCGTTCATTGTAAATATTCGTTTCTCGAATATAAGATGTTGTTACTTTTCTTTCGGTAACAAATTCCAAATGCCTCTTGTGAAACTTATAGTTATTATTCGTTTGAATTCTTTCGATTGATTGGCATTTGTTCGAATAGAGATTTTATACGCTCGTACCCTTCCGTACCTTTTTCTGTTATCTTCTTCTTTCTATTTTCCATCTCTTTATTTCAAACCCAAGTCACGCCCGACTAAACTTTCTTTCCTTCGAAAGTCGGGACGTGACAAGAAGTGCTCAACGAATTTGAAAGAAATGAAGTCTGGTCTCTAGTAGATCAACCAAGTCATCAAGGTGTAATTGGAGTAAAATGGATTTTCAAGAACAAGAGAGATGGATCTGGAGAAGTTGTTCGAAACAAAGCTAGACTGGTGGTAAAAGGCTACTGTCAATAGGAATGAATAGATTATGAAGAAACTTTTGCCCCTGTTGCCAGACTGGAAGCAATTAGACTATTCATGGCCTACACTGCTCACAACAGATTCACTGTCTATCAAATGGACGTCAAAAGTGTTTTTCTGAATGGTAGATTGAAAGAAGAAGTCTATGTGGAATAACCTCTTGGTTTTGAAAAAGGAGATCACTCCAAGGTCTACAGATTGTACAAAGCAGTCTATGGCCTAAAACAAGCTCCTCGAGCTTAGTATGAAACCTTGGCAAAATTCTTAATTGAATCAGGCTTCAAAAGAGGAAAAGTCGACAAAATGTTGTTCTCAATCAAATGGAAAGACCATATCCTTTTAGTACAAGTTTATGTTGATGATATCATTTTTGGATCAAAATCTCAGTTTCTGTGTGATAGATTTGGACAACTAATGCAAGATAAATATAAAATGTCCATGATGGCAGGTCAAGCAGTCTTGTGAAGGGATATTCATCTGCCAAACCAAGTACAGACATGAGCTGATTGATAAGTTTGGTGTCAAGGATAGCAAACCTGTCAAAATTCATATGCTTGCTAATGGGAACATTGATCCAGATGTTGATGGAAAACCAGCCAACATAACTCAGTACAGGGGAATTATTGGTTCTTTACTTTATTTAACTGCTAGTCGAATCCATTTTCTCTATATTTTCCATATTACCTTTGTTTCTCCATTGCCATTGCCCTTTCCATTAAGGATTTGAATCAAATAACGAAACATGCAAACCAATGAATTGCCATGAATCACCTGTTGGGAAATCCTGCAGTTTAATTTTGATGATGTTTTCCGAAATCACACTTAGTTTTATTTCATGCTTACTTAGGTTGTCAAGAGTGACCTGCCCTGTTGCACAGGTCGACTCCCTAGTTCTGTTATAGGTTGAACCTTTGTAAAGAACATATCGTGTTTGACGATCTGATCTATAACCTTCAACCTGTTCTCATTCTTTCCTAGTCAACCTGCAGTAGAAGTTCAGCTGACCTGCTCTAAAGAGTTCAAGATCGCTGGAGTTCTACAGATCGAAGGTCAAACAGATTTGCCTTCACGAGTCTGGACGACCTGTCCTCTGGTACTTGTTTGCCAGCTAGGACGAAATCTCCCAACGGCTAGAAGTGAGGCAGTAGTACGGCATCTCTGCCATCACTGACAATTTCCAACGGCTAGATTTCAAATCTGTGCCTATAAATACTTCAAGCCTCTCCAGAATCAAGCACGGACTTTCAAGCCAAAACTCTACAGAAATCTCTAAAGCTCAAAGCATCACTTAACACTCGAATCAAGAAGATTTCCCAAGTGTTACGATATTAAAATTTCTGATTCTGGATTCTCTGTTCTTAAGCATTCTCTGCTGCTTAAGAACACCTTAGATTTTTTCATATTAAAGTCTGTCAAAGTCTGTAGTATTGAAGAAGTTTAGAAAGGTGATTCTCAAATTGTTAAGTCTAGATTAGCTTAGCAAGTTCTGAATTACTAGTTTGTATCAAGTTTGTAATCTCTATTCTAGTGAAGTTTGTAAGGGTCACGACCCAAAACTCGTGTTTGGATTTCGTCGAAGTTATACAAAATTTGAAGCTAATTCTCTATCAGTCTAAACAAGAAGAGAAACAAGGAATTTCAGTTACGACGGTAGCTGACGTGGACATAAGGAAGATTATCCCGAACCACGATAATATTGACTGTCTCTTTCACTACATTATTTACTTCAGCTGATTTGTTGCTTGTTCACTAACCTACACTCATAAGCATTCATAGTACTTACTCTTCATACAACTCTGTGACCTCCTTCTTGAAAAGAAAAGTTTTTCTAAAAGAGTAGCCATCCATACTCACCAACTTCCGCACTGCATAGACAATCCGTTGGCACGATTGTGAACTTGTTCTTAACCGAACTCCAGCTCAACAGGTTGTCACTCTCTGATAAAAGTTGACCTGACCTGTCAACCAGATCGCACACTTTGCTTTAAAGTCAAAACTGTTGGCAATTGGTGTATTCCCCCCCCCCCCATACACCAAATTACTCTTTCTGGGACCAACATCACCAAATTCATGAATTGTATTAGTAATCTCAACCATCTCATCCAAAACTTTTATGTTTACGTCGTCATTTCTTTCCTCGTGTACACTTTCCAAGAAACCTAGTTTCTTGATGTATGTGAAAAACGATTAAACGATTTAGTGTTCTCTTTCAAAAAACACTCCCACTGCAATAAAGACGAACTTGTGCAGAATATTTATGACTATTCATTCTTGTACTACTTAGCTTATTGATGTTCCTTGAATTTTCCTATCATTCTTGACTATTGTTCAAGAACGATCCTTTTGTCACCTTGTCCTTTCAATCTTCTATTGAAAACCTTTACTAATCCAACTTTATCACCAATCTAAATTCAACTAACTTGCATTACGATACATGCAAATATCCCTTATATCTGATTTGATGCCAAAATCGGTCCTTAGACCATTTTATATTCAAATCATAAGGTAGAATTATAGATACTAGATATAGTTTAGTAATGTTTCAAATAAAAATGAGAAAAGAGGTGAGAAACAAAATAAACTTCTATATTTATCTAATCATATTTGAGATATTCCATGTTTTAAGATAATTACTTCAACACATGAATGACAAACAATTTTCAACCACATTAAAATAAAATTAACACAAATGTTAAAACCAAATCATTCATAAACCAAATCAAAATAATGTACCGCCATCCATGGCAAAAACAAAGTAATGAAAAACCGGAATAGTAATGTATCAACCAAACATCATCTCAAAACCAAAAGATAAAACAAAGAAAAGAAGTCTTCAAGTATTTGGCAACCGCAAATCCAGAACTTGAAGCTGCATCATCCTTCCTTTGTGGCGTTGCCTACAAAGAAACACATGTAACAAACCATAATTAGTATTCATTAGTTAAATCCATCCAAAAGGACTAAACCAATGCTAATATGTTTTACATGTTACATTTAGAGACATACCTTCATCATTCTTTTGTTTCTTATGCCGTCTCGGAGGTTCCTTTCCACTTTCGGAATCACGACTCGTTTCACCCTCATTCTTGGCCTTCACTCTATCGCGTATCTTCTTCACTTCTCTTGTCCACATGACCACATTTTTCCTCTCATTGTCGACCTCAAGTAGCTCTTCGAAAAGAGCTTCCACATCAGTATGGTCGACTTGAAATTTGATGATCTCCATGCGAAGAGCAGTGAAAGAAGCCGATAGAGAAGCCAAGACAATGTCACACTTGACTTTCCCAGAAAGTGTAGCGCCATATGATTCATAAGCCAGAAATAAGTCGCGAAATTCCATGACATAACGTTCCATGTCATCATTATTCTCAAATTTCTTAGAGGATATTTTTCCGAAAGTCTGGAACCTTAGAATATGGTTTCTTACATCCATAGGAACTATCTTAGAGGAAGTAACATAATTAAGAACTTGATTGCAAAAAGGATCCATAGATATATCTGAAACCAAATAACACAAGTTGACAGTTAACAACTCGTTAAATAAGAATAATTTATGTTATCAATGTTATAACCCTTTGACAAAATAACATTGAACCAACAAACGAGTAGCCCAAAATTTTTATACAAGGGTCACATAGGCGACCGGCCAAGTATAAAAATTTTCGACCATGACACACAGTCAGTTTGTTTCTTCTTATCATCACATGGACCCTTGTGAACTAAAAAAATAATAACTCGTACCATAACCGGACCCTACTTAAATTGAGAAGTGACCTCGTAGGGAGAATTCATCAATAAATAGCTAAGCTATAACCATATTATTCATCTAACCAAGTTTATCTACAAGGTAACATAGAAAATGAGAACTGTGCCGGTATTGCAGTTGCCCTCTTAGATTATCTCACTTAAAATTTCCACTGAGGACCGAGTTAGAGCCCGCACGAGCAAGCCACGTAGGGTGGACGTTTACTCGTACAACTCCTACTCTCCTAAAGAATATTCTAAGTTATTGAGAAATTTTACCGACGAATATACGGGTAAGGAGGTCGAAATCGTGCAGGCCACGTAGGGTGGACGTCTACACGATCCTATTCCTTGCCTTGACTTTGCCTAAAATCAAATATGGAGGTCCCCAATTAATTATAGCCAACAATACAAAACACTGAAACTAAACTCAAGTGGTAAGAAATTAAAATTTGTTGGTTAGAAATTGTACATTTATGACATTATGTAATATGATTTACTAAAATCTTCGAATTCTTATCAAATAGAGCAGTCAATCCATAAAAAAAAATATATCAAACCCTAATTCAACTATTAAAAAAAAACAAACACACAACACATACTTTCACACACATTCAAAAGAAATATATTGTATTTGGGAGACAAATCATCCATTTACTCCACTTTATTCCAACAAAAAATTAGTTTCTCTCACATTTAAATATATATATATATTTATCTCAAAGAAAATAACTCATTTTAATCCTCCATATGTTTCCACATGCTTATGAAAGCTGCCGCCACATAGTCAAACATCAATATACCAATTCCAAGAATAAAATCAACGAAATAAAAAAAGATTTACGCAGAGGAAGAGGGCTGAAAGAGGGTTTTCTCATAGCAACGATTCTTCAAAGGCTCTGCTGCTGCTACTGCAATCTACGGTGGTGAAGACCCGGCAAGCACGGAGGACGACAGTACGCCAGCGCGAGGTGGTGAAGTCGGCCGCTGCACCTCTGCCGACAGAACAAATCCGAGATCGCCGAGCCACCTCCGACGACGAACAGATGCGGAAATCACCGAGCCACCTGGGCCGCTCCACCGCTTCGGAATCGGCGAGATGAGCTCGACCTAGCGGTGGCTCTTCCGCTGCAACTTCTCATAAACCTTCACCTGTTAGAAGCTAGGGCTTAGAGAGAGGTAGAGAAGAGAGATAGAGAGAAAGTTTGAATTAAGCAATGAGAGAGGAGAGAGGAGTGGGGTGGGTAGAAAAGGGGTAGGGTTTAGAAGAGAGAAAGGGTATCTTTGTCCATCTAAGTAAAAATTGGGCATTATTTGAGTAATTTTATGTTGTGATCAAAATTTGATTTGTTAAGCTCTTAGTGGGCAAAAACATGCATTTCCTCTAAGTATTTCGTGGATATACATATATTGTATGAATATCAAACCGCCCATTATTTTTCTGTAATAGAAAAAATAGATAAAAAATGTCAAATAAATAAATAAATAAATAAAAAGGAATTGTTAAAACAAAAAAAAAATGAATTCAATCTAATAATAAAAAAAGGTTAAGAAGAAAATTATTTATTAAGCAATTGTGTTTTATTTAAGTCATCCGTTATTCGATATAAAAAAAATATGTTAGGATCAAAGAGTGATATCCTTCTTCGAGCAATTATAAACATTTTATAATGTCAATTAAGTCGTCGGTTGTACTATACAAGTTACAACAATTCACTAAAAGAAATGTTATAGGTCAGAATTGTAATATAAAAATAGATAATAATGAAAATATATAATTCTCATGATAGTTATATTTTCAAAGGAATGTGGTTATATTTTCAAAGGAATCTCAATTCACATGTTGTTCATGTTTTTAGATAAAATTTAGAAGAGTGATGTTATCCAACCATAATATGACTATTATAATCTTTAGTTCTTTTAGTAATTAATTCTTTAATATGTACTAATAGTTTACATACCTATGCCAAAAAATTCAAAAATTATACCAATAATTGATACGAAGCTCGTACTGTCATACATTAGTGAAGATAGTGTTATTACATGAGATTAACCAAAAGTGATTATAAAATTTTTATTCATTCGTGCCCATAAGAAGACCATGTAAGAGCCAAATCTCATTAAAAAGAATAGATTAACTTTAACTATCATAAAGCATATCTATATAATCTTTCTGTTTTTCTCAAAGTGGCTAACTTATATTCAATATGTGAGGTATAAAATATATAAGTGAGTCACTTCAGAAAAAATAGAGAAGTATGAAGTAAATTTAATCACCGGCCTACTAAATAAATAAACCAAAAACTTGAAAAAAGAAGTAAAAATTGAAAAGAAAATGACCAATCGAAGTAACATTTATTATTGTTATCATAAATGTTGGGTTCGGCGATTTTATTTTTTTCCTTGCGTGTTAGCTAATTTTATCTATGTCCCTATTCATCTTCCAATAAACAAACACATGAAATATGTAAATAAAAAAATAAAATAAAAGTTTTTTAATTTCCATGTAATTAAAAAGTGATTATGCATAAGCTGTTTTTTTTGTATGGGACAGCCACCGTATAAATTGGCGTATTTGTTTATCATTGTTAGCAATAATGACTTGTTAATACCCTTGATCCTTGTCAATGACTCATTTTTTTATTTTTTTAATCTAAATAAAGTTCGATTAAAGTAGGCTTATCATTAAAATGACAGCACCACAAATAAGCTTTTTGAACCTTTGTGGCAAAACAATTAGATTTGATTTCTTGAAATATCTTAATTTACAACATTTTCGGAGTTATAACATTTTTCCGTTCATAATTTAATTCATCTCTATAAACATAACTTTCCCTAATAAACCAAAATACACGAAAATGGTGTAAAAATTATACATTGAAAGAAAAGGCATATTTTGTGACCAAACATATCAAACAAAAACAAGACACATCATTCCTTTTGTCTTGACTTGAGGCGTAACTACCCATATATTATCGTAACGTGATATCTATCTATTTAGGAAAATAATACTGTAGTAATAATTCATAATATCTGTAGATATATTTAGGCTAAATTGATGCAACATTGCTAGTTAATATAAATAAACATAACTACTAAGTGGGAATGCTTCCATATACCCCCATATACTTAGTAAACACAAAAATTAACCAAAACTTAAAAAAGAACAAATTCTACTCAATTTATTTGAAAGTGAACTTAAATACCCCTATCACTATATTCCTCATCACATCTTCTTTAGCATATTATCTTGTTTGAAAGTGAACAAATTATCTCACATTCCATCAAACTTCATAGCAAAGTTCTCAGAGCCCTAGTTCTGGTGACGGCGTTGGTTTAGCGACGGCGTTGTTACGCGACGACGACGTTGTTGGTTTGCCCTAGTTCCGGCAACGGCGTCGTTAGGGTTTGGCATTCTTCGTTCTGCATTGCATTCTTCGACTTGCGTGCTTCGACTCGCTGACTTAGTGACGGCATGTGGGGGTGATGGTGACATTTTGAGCCGGAGTCGTGGGATGCTGTAAGTTGATGTAGACGTCAAGTTTTTTGTGTTGTAGTTGAGTTTTTTGGGTTGTAGACATGTTCTTCATTTTTTTCTTATGCATTATTATCATTTTTGTTGTATGTATATTACATGTTTATCGTTGTATTGTGTTGAAGGAGATGAGGTCGGCGGCAGCTGTCTGAATAATTTTCTGGGCGTCCCTTTTCCATCGTCCGGTGGCTGAAATAGCCTGCTTAATTTGGTAAGGGAATATAGTGTACGGAACTCATTAATTTTGTAAAGGCAGTATTTAATGAGCTGAAATAAATGCATTTGGTAAGAAGTGAGTCATACATAACATTAGCAGTTGGCATGAAATGATGCATTTCTTACTTGACCATTGCACAACTTTTTAACTATTCGTATTGAGAGTAGAATTTTATTGAGTAAGAACTCATTCTATTCTTACCATGTGTTTGTGCAATTCATGGCATCTCTATTAGTTGTTGTGCATGGAAGGTCCTGGGAGAACGACATATATAATGGTGGAATCAAAGATTATATACCGGTGCCACGTGGTGGTATAAAATATAATGACCTGTTGTCGAAGCTCGAGGTTCGTTTGAAGAAGAACAAGTCTATGCACACATTTGACATAGACGCAATGATCAAATCTGATGACGGTGAAAATATTAGAATGAAGGTTGCGGACAAGTTTGAGTTGTCCTTTTTGATGGAAATGAGGGAATTGCCGATTCTTTATGTGGATGCTTGCCCTAAGACGAACACATGTATCCCAAATCCCATCAACGACGATGATGTGATAGGTTGCACCACGCTTGCCACAGTAAATACTTCAGATGAAATATGCACCTTTGTGAACATTTCTGCACCGTCTCAGTGGATTATAGCGGGCGTGTCACAACAGGCATGCATTGAGCACGAAGAAATTCTGTTGTAAGTGGAACCTGTGGATGCTGGACAACTTCTACGTGGGGCAGCATTCTTTAGTAAGGACAACATGATTTCTGCAATACATGCATACCATTTGAAAAATCATTCAGAGTTTCGAACGCCCGTCTCAGATCAAAAGAAAGTCCACGTTGTTTGTAAGGACGTACTATCATGCCCGTTCTCACTGCGTGCTAAATCATATGGCCATGCATGGAGAATATACGAATGGGTGACCCACACATGTTAGAAAGATTTCAGAACGGGTGCTGGGCATACTGTGTCTTCAAGAGCCATTTCTGAGTATATTGGCCCTAACATGACAGAGGATAGTTTTGGGGCCAAGGACATTCAGGGTCAGTTTTTAAGGGATTTTGGAGTTAAACTGAAATACCCTACTGCTTTAGCTGGTAAGAATCGAGCTCTGAAATCGATTTATGGAGATTAAGAAAGTCTTTGCAGGTATGCCGTATCCCATTTCTTACCATTAAATGATAAAAAATATATCATTTCTTACAGATCAAAGATAAGAATTAATCTAGGATTCCGTAATTCTTACCACATGGTTGAAAGATAGTATTCTAGTGCTGTCTAGAATAGTATTTATGCATGGTGGAAGTCAAGAGGAAAAGGCAAGAACACACATAAATAGAAGCAAGAATACATTTTTAATAGTAAGAATTAAAATGTAAGAGTAAGAATTGAATTGACGAACACCAAAGATAAGAATTCAAAAGAGTAAGAATTCAAAATACAGAGATAAGAATTGAAATGCACGAGTAAAAATTCAAATCTAATAATAAGAATTCTTACCTAATAGTAAGAATTCAAAATATAGAGGTAAGAATTGAAATGAACGAGTAAGAATTCAAATCTAATAGTAAGAATTCTTACATAATAGTAAGAATTCAAATCAAATAGTAATAATTCACATAAGAAGAAGCAAAAATAGTTTTTAGGCATGTATAGAATAGTTGAAAGAAAGAGTTCTATTGCTGTCTAGAATAGTTTTTAGGCATGTGTAATTTTTCTTACGTGGCAATAATATATAGGAATTTTTTTTGTTTTCAGATGCTTGTAAAGTACCTCCACATGTTGGAAAGTATGAATCCTGGATCAGGGTTGATTTACAGACACTTGATGATTGTACTTTCCAGTATTGTTTCTTTTCTATGGCTGCATCCATTAGAGCTTTTCGTGCGTGCCGTCCTGTCATTGTCATTGACGCAATGCATTTGAGGGGAAAATATAGGGGTGTTATGTTCGTTGCAACTACTAAAGAAGCAAATGAACAGATAGTGCCATTGGCATTTGGTGTCGGCGACAAAGAAAATGACTCATCATGGACATGGTTTTTGGAGCACGTTCGCGAGAGTTTTGGATCCCCAGAGAATTTTTTGATTGTTCAGATCAACACAAAAGTATAAAGAATGTCGTGCAATCCGTGTTCCCAGGTGCGAATTGTTATCTAAACTCTATGTATATGTTACAGATTAAACATATTTCTTACCATATATTAGTGTACATTTCTTACTATTAGTTGGTCTTAATTCTTACCATCAATAGCAAAAAATTGCAATTAGTACATGTATATAGTAAGAATTATGTATATTCTTACTCAAAAATATTACTCAAGTGGTCGCACCACATTTTTAGGTACAGCTCATGGTTATTGCATATACCACATTCAGGGAAACCTACGGAATTGCAAGGACGGGGTGATAGATTTATTCCATGCCACTACAAATGCGTACAAAGAAGAAGATTTCTTAGAGCATATGCACAATATGGAAAAATCATATCCGGGTGCACATGCAAAGCTTATGGGCATTGGCCCGATGAGATGGACATCCTGCAAATGTCCTGTGAGGCGGTATGCTTTTGGAACATCGAATGCCGTTGAGTCGTTAAATGGGCATTTGAAATGGGCCCAAAAATTGCCAGTTGTTTCCTTATTGGAGTACGCACGTAACATGATGCAAGCATGGTTTTACGACCGTAGGACAAAACTGGGTTCAGAGTCAATGAGGTATCAGAGACTGTAGAAAAAAGATTAGGTTTTGCAATCGCGAAAGGCAATTCCTATCGAGTTGAGCCTATTTCTGATTTGAAGTTCAACATCATATCAGGTACAATGGCAAAAATTGGATCAGTTCTTACAAAATCACACACATAATCAGGGATAGTATGAAAAATATTCACAAGTAGGAATCAATAATAGGTATGTATCAAGCAAAAAATATATAAATTCTTACATATACAGGGCGAGATTTGCATGAGTTCTTATCATATCAGAATCATTTCTTACCATATTTGCAAGAATTACAAATATGGATGGCAAGAATTTACTCGGTTTTTACGCATCATATACGAAAAATATTCAGAAGTAGGAATCAATAATAGGAATCATTTCTTACCATATCGGAAACATTTCTTACCATATTTGCAAGAATTGCAAATATAGACGGCAAGCAAGAAATATCTAAATTCTTACATCTAAAGGGCAACAATTGGATCATTTCTTATCATACCGGAATCATTTCTTACCATATTTGTTACCCGAGTTGAGCCTATTCCTGATTTTAAAGTTCAATATTATATCAGGTACGAAGAGCAATATTGTGGATCTATATACCAGGGAATGCTCATGCTAAGTTTTCCAGATGGATTTAATCCCATGTTTGCACGCTACTGCAGCTATAAGGTAAAAAAGTACATGATACCGTCTGATATGTATGATTTTCTCATTTCTTACCCATGTACCTGACATACTTGTGATAAGTTTTTACATTAGTAACCAATTTGTTGATTCTCTTATAGATTTAAAAAGCAAACTCCATTGGCATTCGTTCATTCATATTATTCGACTCGGACGTGGCGTGAGATTTATGCATCAGAGGTGATGCCCGTCCCCGACCTTGCCGATTGGCACGTCCCCCCCATATTGAATCTAGGGTTGTTAGTACTCCCAAAAACCCTAGGCAAGCAGGACACCCTAAGGAGAATAGGATACCTTCCGGATATCCCATGCCACAACAAGAAGGCCCAACCAAACGAGGAAAAACAAAAGAAGTGCCAACCGAAGAAGTCCTCAAAAAAGGAGTCAGAGCTTGTTCCCAATGCCACAAGAAAGGGCATTACTCAAGAACATGCAAAGCATTTATACAGGTTACACAAGAGGAAGTAGCTGAGAGTAGTGAAACAGGTGCGAAACGGCGTCAGAAACCTAAGAAATGTACCATTTATGGCGTTGTCGGTCACACTTGCAAAACTTGCACGGATCCTAACAGGTTTGAGTAGTAGCTTGTGTAAGAATTATGTCAATTCTTACTATAACTCTCTATATGGTAAGTTTTTGTCATTTGTCATTTTTGTAAAAATAATGTCAATTCTTACGACACAGCCTTAAGAATTGTCATTGTTTTTAAGTTTCAGTTGTGGAATCTACCCTGCCTGTTTAATCTTCCGTGTGGGAATATGTGTAGTTTTTTGTAAAACGACAAATTATGTATTAAAATAGTTAAGATTATATATGCAGTATGTATTAAGTTTTTGGTTTTCTAAAAAGTGCAGTAAGAAATGATTCCGGTATGATAACCCTATTGGGAGGAAGAAGTTCGTTCTGCCTTTCCAGAAATCTTGCTCTCTATAGTTTCATGCTTTTGGGTCGTATATCTTAAGCTTCTGCTCCTTTAGTTTGATCTTTAGTGTTGCCCAGTTTCCATCGAAGAAGCATATTGCTAGAACCTACATGCATACATAAGTATATAAGAGATGATGACAACCCTACCACATACATAAGAATGGAATTAATACACCAAAGATAAGAATTCACATGAGTAAGAATTCAAAATATAGAGGTAAGAATTGAAATGCACGAGTAAGAAGTCAAATCTATACAGTAAGAATGATTACCTAATAGTAAGAATTTCAAAATATAGAAGTAATAATTCAAATGCACGAGTAAGAATTCAAATCTAATGGTAATAATTCTTACCTAATAGTAAGAATTCAAAATATGGAGGTAAGAATTCAAATGCATGAGTAAGAATTCAAATCTAATAGTAAGAATTCTTACCTAATAGTAAGAATGATTACCTAATGAATTCAAAATGTAGAGGTAAGAATTCAAATGCACGAGTAACAATTCAAATCTTATAGTAAGAATTCTTACCTTATAGTCAGAATTCAAATCTAATAGTAATAATTCAAATGCATGAGTAAGAATTCAAATAGATGGAATTCAAGTCTAATAGCAATACGCAATAGTAATACCTAACAATAAGAATTCATATCTAATAGTAAGAACTAAGAATCGATGAACACAGAGGGCAAGAATTCAAAATGCAGGGGTAAGAATTGAATAGATGGAGACTGAAGGTAAGGATTTAAATATATCATAGTAAGAATTCAAATATAGTAGTAAGTATTCATTAATTAATTATTTTACCCAAGCATAGATTACCTCTTTAATCACTTCATCAGTAGGGTATTTTCCTTTCTTCACATTAACATACGAGTACTGCATGAACCGCGGTATTTGGGCATTGGTTGCTTAATACCAACAGCTTCACCGAAGGCTGGGAGTGCTTCAAAAATCCAAGTCTACACAAAAATGATGCCACATAATAAGCGTACTAACCAGAAAAATCAATAAATAAGTAGTGATGTTAAACTCACCGAGAATGCCAAGGTGTTCCCCTTCAGTGTGTAATTCATTTTCTTCGCTGTGCATGTTTTCTTAACTCTCTTCACCACTGCCATCATGATTTGGTAAGAAAGGCTACCCCATGGGAATTCTTCCCACTCCTTAACAGGTAAGAAAACAGGAGAGACAAAAGTAAGAATTGGACTATTAATGTAAGAATTGAGCAAAATATTTCCAAAGAATAACAGAAGCAAGAAATGTATATGTTTTACCTTATCATCTTCTATCAAATCCCACAACCAAAGTGGGATCTTCTTCTTTGTAGCGTCAAATCCCAAGGCAAAGCCCAAGGCCAGCAGGAATTTGGAGAGCCTCACATAGTCATCTTAACTGGCAGGAACCTTAGTATTATCAACCTTAAAATCTTTGTTGATGTAGGCAAGTCTCACATCGTGAAGCGTTGTTGTTTCATCTGCTCCAAACAGCCTCTCAAACATGGAATTCAGGGGCAATTCGTGTTTCAGGTAGGGGTTGAAGTTTGTTGGCCCGAATGAATTTAAGCCCACTCACAAAAGCATATTCAACCCTCGAGAACCACACTACCTTATCGCCGAACTTGAAGAATAAAGAAGTAGGATCAAAGTTTGGTTTGGGAGTCACTTGATGGCACACCACGTAGTGGAGCATAGTGCAGTACCTTGTGGTGAAACCATCGAACCTCGTGTACTCCCTCGTTGCTGATCTTCGAACCAAATCAGACTTAGCTATTGGCAACGTCGCAGCAATGCATTCACGTCCCCTGCCATTGATTCATACCCGGCGGAGATTAATTTATGTGGCTTATGCAGAAGCTGGATTCTCTCGTATTCCCATTCAACCTGATACCAATACACACAATCAAGGTCATGCACAGTCGACTGTAAGAATTCGAATGCATTACAAGAATTAACCATTTTATTATTTTTTTACCACAAACACACAATTCTTACCTCAAGGTTATGTCCAAACACATAATTCTTACCGCAACAACATTACCAACATAATTATCACCAAAAGGTGACGCCCAGATCTACAATTCTTACTACAAGAGCAGAATTCTTATCACAAACACAAAATTCTTACCCTCATATTAATTTTCTTACTCCATTCACACAATTCCGACCACAAACACACAATTCTTACATAGTAAGAAACTAATGATCTAGCATATTAATCAACCATGTTTCCAAAAAGAATCTTCGATCTAGTATATGCTATGGCATATAAAACATAAGTATGATTCACAATTTTCTATCCATATCTTAAGCATAACATATTTTCTTGCCACAAACACACAATTCTTACCCCATACGATAAGCATAACATATTTTCTTCCTAGTAACCCACAATTCTTACTGTCATAACAAACTAAAACCTAATAGGAATCTAAGACCTAGCATATTAATCATCAACTTTCTGCAAGAATATCCCGAATTTGCTTCAGCTCTACAATGTTTCTCAAACACAAATGCAAGTAGAATGAGATAACAAATTACTGTAAGAGTTACCCAAAACATAGCAAACCAATTTCAATAGACACCTTAAACATAGCAAACCCTAGGGTTTAAAGCTTAACCAACACAGCAAAAGACAGACAAATTAGGAATCACACATGCAACTATAGGAGAAAACCCTAGTTTTTTTTCACCTCTGCTTCTATAAATGGGAACCCGCTCGGTCGATGTTCCTCCGCATCGCGTTCATCGTTCTGATTGTCATCGACATTTTCTGCCGGTGTCGGCGTCCTCTTTTTCTTCTTCTTCTTCTTCTTCTTCTTCGTCTTTGGCTCTTTTGGAACTGGTAGGGGTGAGCAAATTAATCCAAAAACCGAAAACCAAACCGAACCAAACCAAAATATTTAATTTGGTTCGGTTAGTTTTGTTAATTTAGTTAATTCGGTTTAAAATTAATTATTTTTTTAGTTTTTCGGTTTGGATTGGTTTCATTTTCTCAAAACCAAACAAAACCGAAA
The DNA here is from genome assembly GCA_001642375.2 of Mentha longifolia. Lineage (NCBI taxonomy): Eukaryota > Viridiplantae > Streptophyta > Magnoliopsida > Lamiales > Lamiaceae > Mentha > Mentha longifolia. The sequence goes on along the minus strand of CM038113.1, from coordinate 16,951,507 downwards.
AAACCAAATTATAATATTTGAATTAATAATATTTATATACTACTAAAATTTTAATCGTATATGTTTATAGTATTTCCTAAAATTGGTCACTCTAATCTTCTTATTTTCATATTTAGTATTGGTGTTTTGTGACTTTTTGAACACTGAAAACTTCTTATATTGTTGATTTTGGAGAAAACTTCATAGGAATATCGATTGGTTTATGTAACCATAAGGCGATATTGTGGATAAAAAGGAACATTAAAGCAGGAATGTTGTTATGGCGGTTCATTCACTAAGTTTGATATGCCGGCACCTTTAAAGTACGTGGTGGGCATTGTCTTAGTGATCCTCCCACGGTAAAATCTTTCAGTATAAGTGGGAGAAGATGTGAATACAGTGATACCATATAGTTTTCTATAGACACATGGGTATACTAAAAGTTTTTACTTTAGTATAAGTGAGAGATTGTTGGGGTGGTTGAGTATAAATAAAGCAAAAACGTATTTTAGTATATACGACAAGTATTCTACTGGTTACAATCACCTATCTGAATAAATATATTAATAAGAATAAGGCCAATATCTCATGTTTTAGAACACGTGGATGGCTCGGGTGTCAGGGAGATCACGCAGCGTTCGATAATAATTATGAGATATAAACAGTGTCGCAGTCGAGATAGCTAGGGCAAGCTAGCATTAACGGTAGTGGTGGGTCTCAGTCACTAGTTATTGCTAGGTACCGTGGAACGTACTGACAGGATCGAGTGAGATAATGTTCTTCTTATACTGACCCTAGCAATAGGTGAAGAACTAAAGATCTCGGCATTTAGAGATATGATCTTAATCTCGATATGCTATTAGATATATATGTGTTGTTCATTGTTACTTTGATTTGCAAGATAACGGTCTATCGCAGCATCCCTGATGACTTGCATCTTGGGTAACATGAGGGCACATAGTATGTCTAATTAGTTGTATCGAGACACCGTGTCCGTATTAGGTTGAGAGATATCCCCTTAGGGAGTTCACAAGGTTTATTATACCAAGTCATGCATGCTGATTAAGTTCAGGTATAATAATAAGGGGTGAACGGGTACTACTTGAGGAAAATAAGATATTAATTAATTAGGAGCAGTTAGAGGAGCTCTAATTAATTAATGTATATCGGAGTTATTAAACACGGGGATAACTCTAAATAAAGTATCAGCCCCAATCTACAAATTGGGACAGAGCGGTGATTCAGTTGTGACTCTTTAGTGGAATGCGTCACAGTTCTAATGAAATAAATGCTATGGGTTGATCATGGAATTATTTCATTAGGTAAGGTTAAACTCTGTCTGGTACATAGATCCCTGAGATGACCCAAGAGCTATTCAGGAAATGAATTCAAGGTATTATTGAGGAATATCAGTTTTGGACTGAAAAGAGGCATTATGGGCTTAAGCCCATGATGTGGCGCCTCCAGTAATGTAGGTGACGCCTGTTTTCTCTTTTGGTATCCATCTGGGCTCAATAATTGCACTCTGGTTAAATATGTAATATGGAATAAATTAATATCTAATTAATTAAGATTTATTCTTAATTAAGGAATTAGATAATTAACATATAATATTTTCCTTATAATAATTAATATTAATTCTAATTATTTATTTAATTAGAATTTGTTCCAGTAATTATTAACTAAACCGGACTTTATTAATCAAAGCTCGTATCATAGTGGAGAAGAAAAAAGAGGCGCCACCTCCTCTTATAAATAAGGAGGAGGAGATTCTCAAAACCCTAAGCTTAAGCAGTAGGGAGAGACGCCGTTTTGAGAGTGCAGAAGGGAGTTCCAAGTTCCAAAGTTCCGAGACGCCCACACAGTCAGAGAACATCGAGGAAAGAGATCACATCCCAGTAATCTAGACCTGTAGATTACTCCGTCTGCAAATCAAGAAGGTATAATTTCTAAACTCAAATGTATGATGTATAAAATTATCACATTCAATTCGAAGATCTGGTGGGAAAAAGGAACGCTTTCAAGCAGCGGTTCCATCATCTGGTATCAGAGCCACGGTTCAAGAATTGGCTCTGTGATAATTTGATTAAATGTATGTTCATGCATTGGAGTCAATAATGCTATAACTTGTGCATTCTGCTATCTGGAAACAACATATGTTATTTTTTATCCCATTTTTCATCATTTTTTATGATTTTTTTAATCGGTGAGAAATAAGGTACCGATTAGAATATGATTCATTTTTCTGTAATTTTTTCCATGTATTTTTCAATTATTGCTTGTAATTGCTGCAAATCGGAGTTGGAAAAAGTGAAGAACGAGGGCACAAAGATTGAGGGACACAATGGTGATGGCTGCATGAAGCTGCGCGTCGCGCACACGCGCTTCATCCTCTACCAACGGCTGCAGCCGTAAAGGTGTGGTTTGGGGCACCTCTTCCTATCATTCTCGATGGCGGAGCCTAGGGTTTAAACCCTAAGCTCGGTCACCGTCAAACAGGCAGTGGCGGCATCGGGATCACGACGGGATAGTGGCTGCAATACGGCGGCGGTGGCTGGGCCGAAACCCTTAGGGTTTCGGCAGTGGGTTGCTGTTGCAATGCGGTCAGGGAGGGTCTACGGATGAGCCCAGCACTATGATGGTGCTGGGCGGACTTGTGCTGAGGCAGGAGTGGTAGCGAAGGACGGCAGACGGCGGTGTTTCGCGGATGAAGCAGCGACAGCGGCGGCTGGTGGAAATCTATGGTTTCTGACCTGCGCGTATGTTGTTGTGGGCTCGACCAGCTGCACATGGGCCCAGTATCAATCCAGGTGCTGGGTGGAGGCAATGGCAGATGTTGACAGAGGTGGTGGCTGCGGCGGCAATAGTGGTGACGATGGGCGGCGGCAAAAATTGCCAGCGTGCAGACCCGTCGTGTACTGCGGCTGTTCGAGCTGCTGCTGCCCATCGTGTCTCGACGTCGGCACTAAAGAGTAAAATGGGCTGCTTTGAAATGATTCTTAACTGGAAATGATGATTGTGTGCTGAAAATGTATTAGGAATTCTGAATTTCACTTCGAAAAATCGAAAAAGTTGATTAGAATTATATGTTATGGTTAGAATTTTATACATGTTGGTTAGAAAAAGTAACATTTCTGATAACCTGAAGGATGTTGGTTAGAATTAGTTGTTTGTTTGCTTTGTCGTTGGTTAGAATTCTAAAATTAAAAAATTGGGTTGCATCTTGGTTAGAATATTATGTTTTGGTTAGTATTTTGCACATTATAGTTAAAAAATCTTCATTTCTAGCAATCTGTAATTTTGTTTACTATAATGAAATGGACATTTCTTAGATGTTGATTAAACTTTTGTGTTTTGGTTAGAATTATGCATATGTTGGATAGAAAATCTACATTTCTGACAACCTGAAATATGGTTTCCTATAATGAATTATCATTTCTTAGATATTGGTTAGAATTTTGTGAATTTGTGTATTTCTTACTAGTAAAAAATAAAAATAAAAAACTAAAATAGTGAGAGAACGAAAATTGGAAAAAAAATTAGAACGAAAAAAGAAAAAAAATTGAGCACAGATATTAGAAAAATAATAAAAGAAAGGAAAATTTGAAAGAAATAAAATGAAAAAAGGAAAAGAGAAAAGAAAGGTGAGAGAGAAAGTGTGTGTGTTTGTCAGCAAAAAGAGGAGGAAAGAGAGAAAAAGTATGAGAGAGAGTGTCATAAGGGTATTTTGGTACATTAAATGAAAATATGAGCAAATATTTAGTGTTTTTATGTGGTGGGCAAAATTTATGTTTTTATCCTCAAAAAGGATAGTTTAATTGTTGTCTCAAATACTTATCATATTTTATCTATCTTGGAGAGATCTCAATCAGTGATTAGTATTGAGATATACTCCCTCCGTCTCAGTTCAATTGTCTCATATTTTGAATATATGTGAGGTATAAAATAATAAAGTGAGACAATTGAACTGAGACGGAGGGAGTAAAATAAGTTCAATTCTCTACTATTCTCACCTATCACTAATCTATGTTTTCTGATATGGTAACATTAACATTACTTTTTAATTTTTTACTTAAAATTACAACATAAAGTGATCCCGTCAAATTTCGACGTATACTAATATAGTAGAGTTATTAGCAAATAAATCCCTGAACTTTCACCACTTTCATGGTAATTGTATGAACTTTGACGTGTGTTAAATAAATACCCAAACTTTTTGACCGGTTCAATTTTGGGCCCAAAATATGTTTCCGGCAAGAATTGAGGATTTTTTTTATTTCGCGTGACATTTATTAAATGACGTGGCCAATATTATTAATAAACATGGCATTTTAAAGTGACGTATAATGAAACGACGTCGTTTCATCACAGTAAACTGAATTAGATTTTAGGCATCGGGCTTTTCCCATTTCATTCCCAATTTTTCATTCCTAATTTTTCTGGTGGCGGCAATCCGATTACAGGCGGAGGCCTCCTGGAGGTGCAGCTGAAAAGCCCACTCCGACGAGCTCCGGTTCATCCCTACATGCTTGGATTGGGCGCTGCTGATGGCGGAGGACGAGAGCCCGGAGGCTACCTCGTCGTCGTCGTTAGCGCTGCCAGCGCCGCTGCTGAGCGAAGGGTGGGAAGGCTAGAACTAGTCCGTCTCATCTATGGAGACCGCTCTATTAATCTCTCTATTTGGGGAGTCCATCCGGATTCTTAATTTGAATTTGAATTTGATATGAAGAAGAAGAAGGTTGAAACCATAATTTATGTGGAATCCAAATCCAAACACATGAAAAAAAAATACAATCTTGCACGCAAAAACGGGCCCAAGAATCCCTCTCACCATGCTGTAATACCCATAAAAGTAGGGTGAAAGAGAGTCAAAGAGCGCCACCGCCTTGTCAGAATCAAGGCGCCGGTACCGGGCAAGGCTCCACGTGTTCTGGCATGCGGCGGTTGTCTCGGCGAGGGCGGCAAGGGTGGCAGGGTGGTAGGAGATGAAGAGGGCGTCGGTGGGGATGAAGAGGAGGTCGTGGAGGAGATCGATGGAGAAGTAGGCAATGTTGTGCTCGAGAACTGTGCTCTGTGTTTTCAGGTGAAGAAGGGGATAAATGATGACATTCTATTTATATTGGAACGGCGTCATTTAAGTCGACGCCGATCTATGCCACATAATCAACTCCAGTTGCCACGTTGGAGCGAACTCGTCGGAAAAAAAATTACGGTCCCCTAATTGTACAAATCAAAAAGTTTGGGTATTTATTTGACACACGTCAAAGTTCATACAATTACCATGAAAGTAGTAAAAGTTCAGAGATTTACTTGCTAATAACCCAAAATAGTATAGTTACAAACCTTGATATCTTACTTGCTTAAAATTACATGGTCTTATATATATAAGGTCGGGATCCTATATGAATAAAGTCAGCCACAACTATGGAAGGTTTTCATTGATTTTATATCTAAGTTTCCATAATTAATTTCACGCTCCTCCAATGATTTATAAATATGTAAATAATTTAATACCTCAAACCAAACATAATATTGATATCTCATAATGTATTAAATATTCTAATCATAGATATCGAGTTTTATCTCTCCTATTTCATCCAAACGGGCCCTTATTAAATAAACTACTACCTTCATCCCCTTATTGTTGTCCCATTCAAATGGGAATGAGATTTTAGGTGAGAGTGATTGGTATGCCACGGAGGTGACTTACTTGATATTCTTTTTCTATTTTTAGGTTGTGCCAATGTTGGGAACCCCTGCAGTTTGATTTTGATGATGTTTTCCGAAACCACACTTAGTTTTATTTCATACTTACTTAGGTTGTCAAGAGTGACTTGCCCTGTTGCACAGGTCGACTCCCTAGTTCTGTTATAGGTTGAACCTTTGTAAAGAACAAATCGTGTTTGACGATCTGATCTATAGCCTTCAACCTGTTCTCACTCTTTCCTAGTCAACCTGCAGTATAAGTTCAGCTGACCTGCTCTGAAGAGTTCAAGATCCCTGGAGTTCTACAGATCCAAGGTCAAACAGATTCGCCTTCACGAGTCTGGACGACCTGTCCTCTGGTACATGTTTGCCAGCTAGGACGAAATCTCCCAACGGCTAGAAGTGAGTCAGCAGTACGGCCTCTCTGGCATCACTGACAATTTCCAATGGCTAGATTTCAAATCTGCGCCTATAAATACTTCAAGCCTCTCAAACACGGGAAATTAATCTTTCAAGCCAAAACTCTGCAGAAATCTCTGAAGCTCAAAGCTTCACTTAACGCTCGAAACAAGACAATTTCCCAAGTGTTAAGTCCATCAAATTTCTGATTTTGGAATCATTGTTCTTAAGTGTTCACTGCTGCTTAAGAACACCTTGTATTGTTTTTCTACACCCAAAGTCTGTAAACTCTGAAAGTGTTAGAAAGGTTGTTAGATCTCTCTGGTGTTAGGTTTGGATTAACTTAGCAATTTAGAGGTCGAGTTTTGTCTCAAGTTTGTAATCTCTTCTAGAGAAGTTTGTAAGGGTCATGACCCAAAACTCGTGTTTGGATTTCGTCGAGGTTAGACGAAATCTGAAGCTGATTCTCTATCAGTCTAAATAAGAAGAGAAGTAAGGAATTTCAGCTACGACGGTAGCTGACGTGGACGTAGGGAAGGTTATCCCGAACCACGCTAAAATTGACTGTGTTGATCTCTCTCATTTATCTTTTGCAGTTCATTTATTACTTACTCTCTGACCTACATATTCAACATTCAATTCTTCATACAAACTTACAACTTGTTGTTTCAAAGAAAAGATTTTCTAAGAGTTGTCAAACCTACTCACCAACTTCTGCACTGCATAGTCAACATGTTGGCTCATCTGTGAACATGTTCTTCAGTGAACCTGTTCCAGCTCAATAGGTCATCTCACTCTGACACGAGTTGACTTGTCTAGTCAAACTGTTAGTCTTTTGTCTTAAAATCAAAACATTGGCATTTGGTGTATTCCCTCCCCCTACACCAAAACACTTTTTCTGGGACCAACAACTGGTATCAGAGCGGTGGTTCTCTTGACCATCGCATCTGAATACTAAAAGTTTTCAAAAACTTTTGGTCAAAATTGAACTTGATCAAGAAACTCTTTTCTTTAAAATTTTCTTCTCTTTTCATCATGATTGCATCATCACTTCGCAAGTACAAAAATTTCATTGCAGATGCTATCTCGGAAGTGAATGTAGTCAACTTAATTGAGCAAGCACTTTTTGCCGATGAAGTTGATGAAAATGATGACCTTGGAGAAAACTCCTTGAATACAGCACCAAGCCTAGAGAATACTCAATTAGTCCCTAAACTTGAATCTATTTCTCTTTCTAACGACGATCTTGCAGGCAAGAATTCTCCCGAGATGATCTGCAGGGACGAATTAATTAAACAGAGGAATGACTACGAAAAGCTCTCAACCATGTTCAAAGAGCTAGTCATCATCGGAAAGGAACTGGAAGAGGAGAATGAAAAATACAAGCTGGCCTTAAAAGAAAATTTGAACCTTATGATGTTGTTAAGGAACAAGAGGTTTCAACTCTAAAAGGACAGGTTGATCAAGCTGCATTGAAAGAAGAAATTCTAACGAAGTTACTCTCTGAGAAGGACGGAGAAATCATTTCTCTATCTCAAAAGTTAGCAGACCTTCAACAGAAGGTTAATCGGATGATCAAAGGAAAAGGCAAGCTGGAAGAAATCCAGTCTGTTCAATGAAATCCTCTAATCAAAACTAATTTAGGGTTCAAATGTCAACAGAAAACTCAGAGTCATTCTGTTAATAGGAAGATTCAGCTTGTGAAGTCAAAAGACAAACAAGCTGTTGAATCTACTCAACAAACTCTACCTGACAAAAGGGTCAATCTGAAAAACCCAGTACGTCAACCTCAAGCTATCTTGATCAAAGAGCACAAAGCATCGAGCTCTAAAAGTCAACCTGCTGTCAAAATCAATGATCCTCCAAAGAATAGTGATCAACTTATTCCTATCAAAGGTCGATCCAAGTATAAAAAGAAGCAGCGAGCTTCCAAACCTCAAGGGAGACGACCTGCTTATCATAATCTCTGTGAGGAATGGTGTCACGCCCCAATTCCCGAGGGAATGCACACGCGCCAAGGGTGTGACTAGGGGTTGGAATAAAGAAGTGGGGATAGAAAGGGAATTCAATTCATTTCGACAATCGATTGATACTTTCCGAAAAGTTGGGAAGTATATATTTTGCAAAGGGAATATGCCACAATAAATGCAACGACAATATACCCAACTTAATAACATATCATTATACTAGGATCGCATAAGATTCGATGGCTCAACGAATCAATATAAGTCCATCATTTCAACACATAAAGTCGAGTTCAAGTTCTCGGGTATAGATAGTAAATAAATTCAGAGTGTATATCTCTAGTTCAAGACAAGAAATACATTTAGCGGAAGCTTAATAAAAAGAGATTCCTAGCCTCAGCTTCGCACCGTCATTCACAGCTGCATCAACCTGAAAACATTTGAAAACATTTAGGCTGAGTACTAATGTACTCAGTGGGCTGCGCATTTTATCAATAGCTTAGAAACATAGCAGTTTATCCATATCATAGGCATGACTTAGAGGTTTTGGAAAACAAAATTCAACTAAGCATGCTAAATCAATTTTACTTGTGTTGCAGCTTCATGTCGCACTCTACAGTTACTCTTACTGTGATTCCGGACCTCTAGCCACCGACGAATCCATATATCCAGACTTCGGGTCGAAACCGGAGAGTCTATTTGAGCTGGTGAATTCCGAGTCGAAACTCAGGAATTCCATTGAAATAGTATGTGAGAGAGATCAACCAATCACATAACTACCAGGGGAGTGTACACGATTCAAGGCTAGTTTATAAGGCTAAGCGATGAATCTCGATCGATTACTTTCAGAGCATTAAACATGTAGAGCGCGCATTAAATATTTTCATGGATAACCAGTTTTTCATCATTAAAACCTTGAGCATACATAACTCATATACTTTGGAAAAATAAGCCCACCTCTTGAAGCGTAGATAGAATGGCCGGTCTTGATAGGCAACGTCTAATTTAATAACCTCGTCGAACCGAACCTATTCATAACGATATAATAAGAATTCTAAAATTTTTAAAGTAAATCTAAGGGAAATATATTCGCCTTCTATTTTCTTGATTATAAATCTGTTAGGGTTAACAGATTTGTTTGAATCCTTTAAATCTTTTTATTAATGAATAATCATTTTCTTATTAATAAACTAGTACAATTAAATAATTAATTGGGTTCAATTATTCATTGAATAAATATTCCAAAATTAGGATAAACTCCGGAATATATTTTTGGACTAATTAAAGCTTATCAATTAATTAAACGTTAATTAATAAAGAGAAAACTTAGTAAATTAATTAAATCCTTGATTATTCTTAACCCATTTGCATTTTTCCTTTAATAGACTTAATTAAAACGGGCCCAGCCCATAGAATCATCAAGAAACTATCGGCCCACATGCAGAAGCCCGTTTTCAACTCCATGCTAAGGCCCATTCGAATTAAAACCCAGCCCACTTTTAGTCAAAGCCCAGTTGGAGAAAAACCATTCTTCCCCAATTCTCTTCAGCATCATCACACAGACGCACACACAAATCCGCTCTCCCTCTCGAGCTCGTCTTCTTCGTCGTCCCTTCTTCTTCTTCGGCGGAAACGCCGCAGCCGACGCCGTCGCCATCACCTCGCGCCATCTTCTCCGCCATCGATCTCTCCTTTACTCGAAAACCCCAAATCGGATGCCCAAATCGAAGCCCCAATTTCAGAAGTCGATCACCCCTCTTTCTCTCCTCTGATTCACCGCCGGTGAAGGACGCCGCGGCCGTAACAACCATCGCCGCATCCACCGCCTCCTCGTCACGATGGTGTCGACTTGCTAAACCGCCACCGCTGCTTCAGTTGATTCCCATCGCCATCGCCGCTGCCACATACCTGTTTCAGCATCGCCGTCAGTACCAAGCCCCGTCGCCGCTGCTGCTCTTTTCGCAGCCAAAATGCCGCTGCTGTTTTCGTGATGTTTTCTCCGAGAGCTCAGCGCCTTCTCACCGCCGTGCTCATGCCGTCAGATTTCCTCTGCCGCGCCTCCGTTTCGATGCCGACATCGTAACTCCGGCGTCGCTGCGTTCGCCGTCCTCCGAAGATAGTAGCAGGGGACGAGTTTGGCACTCCGCAAACGCTAAGTTTCCTGCCTTCCCTTTCCCCATTTTCATTAATACCGTAGTCATGATTCTAGGATTCTTGTTCCTTTAGTGGTGAGTTAGAAGTTGCAGCATAGCCATAGATTATATATATAGGTATGTAGATGTGTAGTTCTGGTGTTCTCAGTTATTTACTTGCAGATTATGCATTCGTAGAGAATATTTAGGGTGTTTTAGCTTATGGATTTTCATTTTGAATTCTTGGTGTTGGTTTCATAAACGTAAATAGTAGTTCATGAGTATAATCTCATTTTCGTGGTTCTTTTCCTTTGATTTCAACAACAAGACATGTGGTATATATATATAACTGTAACTTGGGATTTCATGTTGAAATATTGAGTTCAAGACTTCTTGTTTTTGTACAAAAACTGAACAAGGCTTATGTGAAATGGTATTTTGCTTTATTTAAAAGGTTTCAGTTTCTTGATTCAGTTCTTGATATAGTTCTATAATTCTTTTAAAGCATGAAGAGAGTATGAAAAGAAGTGAGGGCTGGAAATTCCTTACTGTGAATAAACTTGGAATGGTGGTTATGGGGCTGTGATTAGAGAGAATGATGAGCTGCAGAATGCTTCCTTCTTTTCCAGCCTTATGCTTCTCCTGCTCCCTCCTTCTTTCTCCTTTTCTTTATGTTTTCATCTTCTCTTTTGAGTGAGTATTTATGTTTGGTTTGTGCAGGGGAAAGAAGTGATGAAGAGGTTGAGATAATAAGGAATAATGAGGGGAATTGTAGATGGTGTAGTAGCTGCAGTAGTAGGGGTGCAAAAAGTCTTCATGGAGTAATTGAGATGAAGCTTTTTGAAGCTCACAAAATCTCTTAGCAATATTTACTGAATTTAGGAGTAAATGTAAGGCTGTTTTGTTGACAATTGGAGGCCAAAGCCGTGTAAAAAAAAATTGCTCTTGCAGCAACTTTAATTTGTAATAGTGTATCTATTTGATTAGTTAGTCTAGGTTGCTATTTTAATTGTTTTGCTGGGCCAAAATATTGGGCCCCTTTATGTTGGGCTTTTAATTATTTATTAGCACTTGTTGGTAATAGGTATGATGGGCTTGACCCAACTTTTTTTGTAGAATAAATATTGTATTTTTGGCCCAAATATTTAGAGATTAATTAAGTATTCTTTGGTTAATTTGTTTAGAAATATTATACGGGAATATAATATTGAATTCGATTCGTTAGTTCGCAATAAAAATTACGAGATATAAATATAGATTTATATTTATTTTTAAATTGTAAAGTGAAATGCAATTTCATACATCTTAAACAATAATAATTATATTCGTCATAAATAGAGACAAGGCTACGCAAAATTTTTGAATTTCTACACGTTTTCTATTTATTAAAAGTCGGGATATTACAAATGGCCTCAACAACAATACTATGGCTACTATGAGCCATTGAATCACCACCGTCATTTCAAGCCACCCTATCAATTTAACTATCCATTGGCTCACTATGGATATCATGAGCAACCAGTGTATCAAAATCACTATCATCCTGCTCAACAGCCCTACTTCCAATCTGATATCTTTGAGAACTCATTCTTTCACAAACCTCATCTTCTGTCCACAAGACAGAGAAGGCGGAAAAAGAAGAAAGCTCATGTTGTATCAAAACAACAACCTGTTAAAAATGCATCAACTCTCAGATGGGTTGTTAAACGCATACTAGAACAGCCCATCATAAAAGTTGACCTGTCTACAAACATTACAGACTTGTCAACTACAACTTTATGAAGCTCCTCGTACAATTGTGAGCTCTCATCCTGAACTTCTTCAGATGAGATCACAAACTGTATCACGATCTGTTCTCAATGGCTCACTTCATGTTTCCTTGTTGATTAGTCGTCATCCAGATTAACTCTTGGCTAATGAGTAAAATACTCTTCTATCTTAGTTTCTCGTGCTGATATATGGAAGGAAAATATTTTTTTTTTCTTACCACTCTTGTGCAAGTTAGATCATCTCTGCATGAACCTGCTGAGCCTAAATGTATGCACACGAGAACAGCTGGCACTGACGTAAGATATGCACGAGAAGAAATCCTGGCCTACATCCGAGCTCAACTGATTCATTTATTTATTAAGCTCGAAGCAATCTTGACAGATCACCAAGAGATTCACTCACCATGATGTGGTGACAGATGCTCTGTAACAGGTCATCCAAACCAGTTCTGCATGACTCAGGTCATGAAGGAACTCTTCCTAATCTCTGGAACTCAACAGAATCACTTTCCATAAGTGAACATGTTCTCTCTCTCGGACTGATCATCATTTTAGGAGGAATAAGAGAAGTCGTATCAACTTCCCTTGTCATGATTACTCCTTTATCTAGACTTGTGTCATACTTAATTGTCATTATTTTTCTGACACAATGAAAAGTCTTGAGAATTTCAAAGGTTCTGTCAATCTGTCAAATCAACCGTCTGCTCAGTACTAAAAGCTATGCGCGTGTAACACACTCGCTATCCAACTTGCAGCCACTCGCCTATTTTCCTGCTCTCAACTTGCACGATCTAAAACCACTCACGATTCCCCAAGAATCTCAACCGTCGAGTCAAAACCTAGTATAAATATGTGGAACTAGATTGAATCTACATCTTTCCATTGAGCAACCCCTCTCAGCAAAAAGATCTGTAATTTTCCTTTTCAAAACTCTCTTCAAAGCCTTCTTCAAACTCAAATCTTTCTTCAAATTCCTACTCCCAACTCTCAAAATGTCTGCAGAACTTACCTTCGATCAACAAACCCGAGAAATTGAGTCCAATATCTTCTCGAGAAAGTTGTCGTTCTCGATAATCATGGTTTCACCAGCGTAAATCCGATGTTTGAGTCCATCGCTTGATGCAATAGGTTCATCAACATCATAACTGCTAAGCCCTCCCATCTTCTTTAAAAATATGTCGCCCAGTTCTACTGCTCTCTGGAATCGGATGGTTCCAACCCCTCGATGCGACGGCTCTAGTGTTGCAGGAAGGGGAACAGGCTCAGTCGGTCTCTGTGTTGGGCCTCCTGCTCAGAACCTTCAGTCTTGTGGATATTGGCTCTATCTGCAAGATTAAGGACATTCCCGACAACGCCGCACAGAGATTCTATCAGTAAGCCCTCATAGAACCGAAGAGTTCGTACAACCTGACGACTCTCAATCGGAGGGAACTAAAGCAGGAGTACCGAGTTCTTTTTGAATTCGTCCACAATGTGCTCCTCTCCTATGCTGGTTCCAACGAGTCTGTCACTTTGAACAAGCTCAAAGTGATGACTGCTGTGATGGAACATCTTGATGTTAATTGGGGCAAACTGATTGTGAATTTGTTCCTTGAGCAGGCTACCTTCATCTCTCGAACTTTCAAGAAAAATTAGTTGGTGAAGATCGAGGCGAGGCGCAATCTTCACCATGGAACAAAGATCAGCTTCATGCTGATGACCATCCTCACCAATCGGGTCTGGTATCACGTTGTTCGAATTCTTCCGGAGCAGCTGGTGCCGCACTCTCGTAGGCAGATGGAAATGCTTCTTGGAGTGACCCCTCACCTAGTCTCCACTTCAAGTGAAGCTGCCAAAGCTCTGCTGCTGGAAATGATTGCCAGCAAAGCAGCCCCAGCTCAGGCCACTGTTAAAGAAGAAGAAGCAGGGCCATCTTCTTCTGAGAGGAAGGCAAGAGGAAAGTCAACCCTCTTTCTGATTCCTTCGGGTCAAGGAGAGTCACTCGCTCTCTTGCTTCAGCTGCTAGCTTGCAGTTCTCCTCCTTCACCTGTCTCTCCCATCCTTGAGGTCAAGGTGGATGCAGCCTCTTCAACAGGGCAACCTGAACCTGCTGCTGCTCCATCATCTTCGCCAGTCAGCAATCAAGTTGTTCTCGAAGAAAGAATTATGTCTCTTGTCAAGGCTGAACTACGCTCAATGAACAGGAAATTCAATAGGCTTGAGCATGCTGAAATTCAAAAATAGAAGTTCATCCATGAAAAGATTGATAAGGTGGACGAAATTCTCACTGCAGACCTTCGGGGACTGAACGTCAAGTTCGACCAGTGCATCTCTCAACTGCAAGAATATGTTACCTCCCTCACCCAGGTGGCAACTGAAAATGGTCTCAAGAAGCTTGCACCTGAAGTCATTGCAGCTCATAACCTAGCCACGTCCATTGAAGTCTCTGCACTGGAAATTCACTGTGAAAACTATGTGGATACACAGGTTAAGGCTCTTCGTGCTGAAAATACAAAGCTCTGGGAATTCATCAGAACTCACATTGACTCTGTCAAGAAGGGTGATGGTGGATCTACCTTGGCGGAGAAGAAGTCCTCATAGGATAACGCAAATTCTTCACTTAGAAAGGACCTGTAAAGGTAAAGGAGCTCAGGATCGAGAGAAGTCTATCAACAGATGGGCTAGAATACTCTAAAGAAGAGATAATCCAAGATCTATACATTAAGAGCAATGCTTGTGATCTCTATATCTACAGATCTTGAGAAAAGCAAGAAACTGAAACTGATAAGTGAAATCAGTTTCTGAAGAAAAGAAGGGCATAGAACTTATGTGTATCTCATTTTATGTTATCTATCGAATCATTGTGCTATCTATTGTAGTTACCCTGATCTAATATATAATATAATGAGATTATTTTTTGCCCAGAGACAAAACCTCTTTGTCTATTTTCATGTCTTCTTAAACTAATCCTTGTTTCTATCTCTGTGATTAGCTGAATTAGCACTCTTGATGATAATACTCATTAAATGAGATAGAACAACACGTTTTGTTATCTTTTCCTGTTAATAGATATACTTGTCTATTCAGCATTAAAGGTACATGTCATGAGCAGATCGTATTCCAAATCCTACTCACTCCAAGACCTGCCGCTGTTGTTCTGACAAAAGAAGATCATCGGATCTCAATAGATCTCACAGCAAGGGGGAATTGATGATGATTTTTCTAATTACTCTCTAACTGTTCTGTTGCAACAGCTTAGAATCTTTTTTCTTCACTTCTTCCCTTTTCGCTGATTGTTGTGAACCCTCAGTTTGGTGACATTTCACGAGACCATGAAGAGATTGAATGTGCCTCACTCTTAGGAATCAGATCATCATACAGGTGATAGACCATGCTCACCAGTCGACCTATCGATCATCTGATCACACCATCAATCTTATCAAAGCCACCAGCTTAACCTTAAGGGAGAACCAATGATCCATTCAAATCCTTGTTTAAATTTCTTTTCTTTCTTCAAGTACCTCAATAATCTTGTTATCACTAACTCCTTGAGTGTCTATTTTTTTTTTAATATTGCATAACAGATACTCATACCATCGATCTCCAATTCTCTACTCCAACCCTTCCACTGTTGCTTGGCTTTTCTGGTGTTCTGCTCCTCTCCCTCAAAATTGAATCTCCTATCCCACATGCCTCATCACACCTTTTTGACGATATCGAAAAGGGGAAGATTGGCAACATTGGAAAGATTAAGGGAAGATTGGGAAAAGGGGGAAGTATGGCAATAAAAGAAAGAATAGCAAACAGGGCGAAACATATCTCAAGGGGGAAAGAAGCTCATTTTAAAGAAAAGAAAAAGTCTTTCAATTGTATCGAACTCAAATTTCCTTTATAGTTCTTGAATTCTTCTTGTAAACTCCCTATAGGAATTTATTGTAAAAGTGTTGGGTTTCGACATCATCAAAAAGGGGGAAATTATTGGGAACCCCTGCAGTTTGATTTTGATGATGTTTTCCGAAATCACACTTAGTTTTATTTCATACTTACTTAGGTTGTCAAGAGTGACATGCCCTGTTGCACAGGTCAACTCCCTAGTTCTGTTATAGGTTTAACCTTTGTAAAGAACAGATCGTGTTTGACGATCTGATCTATAGCCCTTCAACCTGTTCTCACTCTTTCCTAGTCAACCTGCAGTAGAAGTTCAGCTGACCTGCTCTGAAGAGTTCAAGATCGCTGGAGTTCTACAGATCCAAGGTCAAACAGATTTGCCTTCACGAGTCTGGACGACCTGTCCTCTGGTACCTGTTTGCCAGCTAGGACGAAATCTCCCAACGGCTAGAAGTGAGTCAGCAGTACGGCCTCTCTACCATCACTGATAATTTCCAACGGCTAGATTTCAAATCTGCGCCTATAAATACTTCAAGCCTCTCCAGAATCAAACACGGGAAATTAATCTTTCAAGTCAAAACTCTGTAGAAATCTCTGAAGCTCAAAGCTCCACTTAACGCTCGAAACAAGACGATTTCCCAAGTGTTAAGTCCATCAGATTTCTGATTATGGAATCCTTGTTCTTAAGTGTTCACTGCTGCTTAAGAACACCTTGTATTATTTTTCTACACCCAAAGTCTGTAAACTCTGAAAGTGTTAGAAAGGTTGTTAGATCTCTCTGGTGTTAGGTTTGGATTAACTTAGCAATTTAGAGGTCGAGTTTTGTCTCAAGTTTGTAATCTCTTTTAGAGAAGTTTGTAAGGGTCACGACCCAAAACTCGTGTTTGGATTTCGTCGAGGTTAGACGAAATCTGAAGCTGATTCTCTATCAGTCTAAACTAGAAGAGAAGTAAGGAATTTCAGCTACGACGGTAGCTGACGTGGACGTAGGGAAGGTTATCCCGAACCACGCTAAAATCAACTGTGTTGATCTCTCTCGTTTATCTTTTGCAGTTGATTTATTACTTACTCTCTGACCTACATATTCAGCATTCAATTCTTCATACAAACTTACAACTTATTGTTTCAAAGAAAAGATTTTCTAAGAGTTGTCAAACCCACTCACCAACTTCCGCACTGCATAGTCAACCTGTTGGCTCATCTGTGAACCTGTTCTAGCTCAACAAGGTCTCTCTCTGACACGAGTTGACTTCTAGTCAAACTATTAGTCTTTTGTCTTAAAATCAAAACATTGGCATTTGGTGTATCCCCCCCCCCCCTACACCAAAACACTCTTTTTGGGGACCAACAACAACCAATTTTATTAGGACATCCCAAAACCAAAATGAAAAATGGGACAACAATAGTGGAGTGAAGGAAGATACAATAACTAGTGGACCACATCATAAGATAATATTTTCTTCATTTTCTTATCTTTGATTTCTTTTCAATTAAGAGAACGTAATCTAAATCATGAAAGTTTGTATATGATTAGTTGTGAGAAGTGACACATTGCTTTTGAAGATTTCTGTAGATACGATTCTCTCACACTAAAACAACATATAATTAAGATTTAAAAGGTCACCCACATGGAAGATATTATTTTTCTTCTTTCTTTCAAGGGATAAGGTACAAATATCTCCTTAATATTTTTATGAAAAAATAAATTGCCCCCTGAACTTTGTTTTGGTACAAATAGGACCTTCATCTTCATTTTTAAGTACAAATACTCCCTTAAAGTTTTTATGAGAAAAATAAATTGCCCCATGAACTTTGTTTTGGTATAAAAAGGACTATCATCTTCATTTTTAGTAATACTATATCTCTTCCATAACAAATTGCCATCTAAATCTTGAGAACCCTAATTTTCAAAAAATAAAATCCATAATCTGCTCACCTTTCTCTCCGGAACCGACGATGCCATTGGTGACTTTGCTAACTCAATGTCGGCACCGCCTCCTTGTTGTGCCTCAAACTCGTCATGTCGACCACTTCTTGCACGAGCTTGGTTATTGGGGGCGGAGAGAGACGCTCGATCCTCATGCCCACCGTTGTGCTTGCTTGTACAAAAAAAATAAAATCAGAGAAGACGGTTGTGAGTGTTCCGATAGTTGGTTTGGTGAATTGTTCCTAAAAATGAAGATGATGGTCCTTTTTGTAGCAAAACAAAGTTCAGGGGGCAAATTTTTTTATTTCGTAAAAATGTTAGGGGGGAGAGGGTATTTGTACCTAAAAATAAAGATGAACAAAGTTCAAGGGCAATTCGTTTTTACATCAAAACTTTAGGGGTATTTGTACCTTATCCCTTTTTTCAAATTATTGCAAATAATTTATCAAATTCCGCATAATTAATAAACCAACATGATTATTCATCCGATCTACATTTATTGTATTGAATATACTGACCTCCAGGTTCTTCTAAGCAATATTTATAAGCAACATGATATATATATATATATATATATATAATATAATCGATGATCTGCCTTCTTAGTTCTTACACTAAATGTCATACACATCAATGAAACAACCATAAAGTATAATTAGAAATAATTAAGACGTGAATGGAACCTCCACTCGAAATAGTAATTTTTCAAACAAAGCCATGATCTGTAACTAAAGATATAAAATGAATATCAGTGATTAATTATAAATGGAATATGAATTAATTCATTAAGTGTCATTATTAACGAGAGGAATGTTACGTTGTTTACTATGGGCACAATTAAATAATTTAATGTGCCCATAAATATTTTCGCGTGATATATGTTAAAAAAAATTAAAATATATACTTTAGAAATAAATCTTACAAAAAAAAAAAAACTAAATTCTACTAAAAATAAATAAACTTTAAATTAAAAGAAAAACTTTCGACTTGACATTACCACATTAGGACACATCAGATGTGTCTACAATGAGCATTGAAACATTTATGTTATTAATGATAAATAAATTTGGATTTCAATGCCTAAAGAACCATCTTGTTGGGATATTATGTTAAGGAGGAACTTGAATCAAGTTAATAAACAATTTGTTTTGATTTGATTCCAAAACTCTCTTTAGAATATTTCCCTTATTATTTTTGATGGACTAGACAAGTTCTACTTAGCAAAGCTTGCATGTTAGGAAGACTTTGGTTTAGTCTAGAAGCGCTAAAGATGAAGCAGTCAGAGTTCGCGAAGCGTCAGGAAGCAAAGCGGCTCCAGCAAAAAAAGCATCAGCAGTAAAGTTTGACAAAGCGTCGCTGATCTAGAGCGGTACTTAAAGTGTCAATCAGTGCTAGTGTGATAAGTTTGACTTTCAAACTTTCGGATGACTGACACCTCACCGCCTAAAGCTTACGTGTCAACACACTATTGCACAACGGATGCGGCTACAGTCCGAAAAGTCAAGGTTAGGTGAAGACTACCACACCCCTAAGTGCGGCGGACATCCCTTCCTAATTCTACAGTCTGAAAAGTGACTGACACGCCAAGTTATTTGGAAATTAAAGAACACGCAACCTCTTCTCTCTCAACGGGAAGTAGGGTTCCTTACTATAAATAGAAGGAGTTGCACACACTAAACCTAACGCACGTACAAACAATTCAAGCATACTACTCGCAAGAACTCTAGCAAATTATCCTTTACATTCTTTTAGTTCTTTCGAAGCGCTTCACTTTAGTGTGTCCTCAAGAAATATATTTCTTGAGTATTGCAACTATTTTCTTTCTAGGTTCAACCGCATACATCCATAACCTAGCTTCGAGAATCCTTATCCCTTTACTTGTGATCTTCATTATAAAGGATTATCATTTACGAAACCCAAAACCCCAAAACCAAGTCTATCGTGTTAGTATGAGTTGTAAGGTTGTAAAGTTTTTGTAGTAAAGATTTATTGTTGTAAGGCTTCTCGAGAGCCAGTGAATCTCTGAGGATTCAAGTGCAAGTTTGTTACTAGCCTTGAATCACTTCCCATTGGAAGTATAAAACAAGGGATACCAAGTGAAGGTATTCATCCCGTCGTGGATAGAGTGGACGTAGGAGAGGCTCTCTGAACCACTATAAATTGTTTGTGTCTCTTGACTTTTAAGTTATTTATCACTTTGATTATTTTCATACACACACACGCGCTTTAATTATTATGTTGGTTTTAATTGCAAGAAAAGCTTTAAAGTCTCACCACACTCCGCACAATACTCACACGAGTGAGAAGCTTCGAAAGCCTTACTAGCATTCGAAGCGTCTACTCGGCAAAAAGGCTGAAAAACGAAAGAGAAGTTAAACACTTCTCAACACACGTATTCACCCCCCCCCCCCCTCTACGTGTGTTAGTCACTTTCGGGACCAACAAGTGGTATCAGAGTATGGGTTCTGACTGACCTCTGTTTCTAAATACTGATAGCACGAAAGTGTTATAGTAGGTCTACCTGAACTGATCCTTTCATAAAAATTGCATTAAAACCAACAAAACCTCACTCACTGCATACTGCATTTTTCTAACTTCTTTTTAAGATGTCTTCCTCAGCACAGCTTCCTCAGTTCTTGATTGAGGGCTACACCATGTGTAGCTTCCGTGTGGAGTCCCACCTCGCTTCACTTCATGACCGCATGCATGAAGTGATAGAAAAAGGACCCATCGTCATTATGAAGTGTGCCACGAGGAACAGAGAAAAGGAGAAAATCGTAGATTTAGACGGCAACGCAGTTGACGAGGATGAAAGTGCTTCCACCGATGTCTATATCGTAAAGCCAAGAGATGAGTACACGGCCAACGATTTCAAAGCTGATAATCTAGATCGTGTGGCGCGCAACGTGATCCAGTCAACCATCTCCGACGCCTATCTTCCAAGAATCATGAAATGTAAAATGGCAAAGGAGATGTGGAAAACTCTTGCCCTAATCTCACAGGGCACGGAGAAAATAAAAGAAAACAAACTCTCTGTACTGATGCAGGAGTTTGACGCTCTCACAATGAGGAACAACGAGAGCATGGAGTCTTTTGAGACTCGAGTTCTGGGAATTACCACAACTGTGGCTTCCCTTGGAAAGGATCTCACCTTCAAAGAGATCAATCAAAGGGTAGTTCGCGCTCTGTCTGGAAGATGGCAAGCAATGAAGGAACTCTTCCTCTCATCAAGAGAACTGGGAGACATGTCTCCAGAACTGATGTTCTCCGAATTTAAAGTGCTCGAGTTTGACCTAGTCAAGAAAGTGCTTCATAAGGACGAGGAGGAGCTTCCAGCGAAACCAAAGAGTCTGGCTTTCAAAGCCGTTGTAGAGACTACCACCACTGAAGCCGATGTTTCCAACAGTGATGTTGCTGATATGTCGAGAGAAGAACTGGAGGATTACGCTATCTTCCTAGTAAGAGGGTGTAACAACTCCAACGCTAGAGCGGCCAAGTATAAAAGATTCTACAAATCTCAAGGCCAGAACTCGCGCTTCACCCCCCGTGATGGAAAGAGGGATGACAAATCTGCAGCCATCCCTAGAGATAAAGCCAACATTGAGTGCTTCGAGTGCCATAAGATGGGGCACTACAAAAGTGAATGCCCGAAGCTCTCAACCAAGGAAAAAGACGAGGTCAAAACTCGCCGTGAAGACAGTCGTCGTGCTCTCGTAACCGACGCTCCCGTCAAATCCAAAAAGCCCATTGACCATGATGGAGATCAATTTACTGATGATGAATATGATTATGGCTGTATGCATAGAATGGAGGAGGTAAAAATTTCATAACCTAATACTCTTCCATTATCACTAGGTAGTGAATATGGTGACGGTGAGGATGAGACTTTCAGCTTGGAAAGTGATCTCTTTGACGACTATTTAGAGTTGCTCAAAAATCACGAATCCTTGCAGGAAGTTCTTGTTCGGTTCAGAAAAGAGAACGACATATTAGCCAATACACTCGAGTCCAAGGAAAATGACCTATTCAAGTTGACGACTAAGTTCAATGATCTTCTTGAACGCCACCAACGTACCATATCCACATCCAAGGAAAGCAAAGCCACTCTTGATCGTCTCAAAAGTGCTTCTGTAGCTATTGAAACGATTGAAAGTTCTTTGAAACCCTCAAAAAGTTTAAAAGGAATTGTTTTGGTTCTATCCTCACAGCTCTATCGGATGTTAGTACCGAAGCGTCGTTGAAAAGCTCCAAAGCTGATCAACACGCTACTAGCAAAGGAAAAGAGTTAGTCGGGTTTATGGCTAAAACTTCAAGGCAAGCTTCGAAAGCGCCTTTGAAGGTTCACCCCGACGCCTCAAATAAGTCAAAGACTAAAGAGCTTAAACGCTCTAAACAGCAATTCAAAGCGTGTCCAGTCTGCGACAAACCCGAAGCATCAACAAGAGCGCAAAGGCTGACTTGAATAACTTCACATCTCATGGAGGGACTCAAGTATGCTTTATCCCTGACTCTTCACATAACTTTCATGATCGTAGTCTCATCGATCATTTTACACAAGGTGAAAACATTCCTTCATGCTCTCAGAGAAGAAGGAACTGTAAGCGCTTTTACTATTACACACACGATTACACTCAGGGTTTTCCCATTAAACAAAGCCCTATTTGTTTCGTTCAGGATCTCGAGAAGGGAGTCACTCTCTCGGTGAATCTAACTCGAGCTCCTAAGTCCACTAACATTAAGGAACCCAATGCGAATTGGGTAATTAAAAATTATTGATCTTATAGATCAAGGCGGCGAACTCGAAAAGCGCAGCCCAGAGGAAGGAAGAAGCTATTTGGTACCTAGATAGCGGATGTTCACATCATATGACGGGTGAACGATCTTTCCTCAACGAGTTCGTTGAGAAGCCTGGTCCAGACGTAATTTTCGGTGATAATACGAAAGGTATCACCATCAGATACGATACATTTAGCATTGGAAATATGAGACTTCCTAAAGTCTCATATGTCCAAGGCCTTAAGCATCATTTACTTTCTATTTCCCAATTCTGTGATAACGGGTTTGTGGTAGAGTTTATCTCTAACCAATGTGTTGTCAAGAACAAAGAGTCTAAGTAGGTTGTTCTTACAAGAATCCGTAGGCAGAACGTGTATGTAGCTAACTGGAGCAGCTGCCAAGTTAGAGCGTGTCTCGTTGCTAGAAGCACTTCAGAAGTTGGATGGTTATGGCATCGTCGCCTTAATCACCTGAACTTCAAAATAATGAATAAGATCTCCCGGAAGAGTCTCGTTTGAGGCATTCCTAATGAAGTCTTCAACAAGGATATAGTGTGCCAAGCCTGCCAAGAAGGCAAGCAGATCAAGAAGTCCTTTCAAAGCGTCGAAGGACATGGCTCATCCCGAATTCTAGAGCTCCTTCACATGGATCTCTTCGGTCCTATCACACATGTCACCTTGAGTGGAAGAAAGTACGCTCTTGTAGTCGTGGATGACTTCTCACGCTACACTTGGGTACTAATTCTACTAAAGAAGAAAGACACGCTTCGGGAGCTCCCAAAGCTCCTAAAGCAATTGACGGTGGAGAAAGGGCTGACTGTGATGAAGATACGCTCCGACAAAGGAACTGAATTTCTTAATCAATTCATTGAAGCGTATTGCACAGAAAATGGGATTCTACATCAGACTTCTGCAACTCGCACTCCACAACAAAACGCGTTGCAGAGCGCCGGAACAGAACCATCAAAGAAGTTGCACGTTCTATGCTCGCAGATGCCCAACTACCAAAGAAATTATGGGGAGAAGCAACTTTCACTGCTTGCTACACCCAGAATCGAACTCTAATCAACACACGCCATGACAAAACCCCATATGAATTGTGGAAATGGAGAATTCCTACTCTCTCCCATTTACATATTTTTGGTTGTAAGTGTTTCATTCACAATAACGGTAAAACACAATTGAGAGCGTTTGATAGCAAAGCTGATACGGGAATATTCCTTGGATATTCTCCTACAAGTAAGGCTTATCGCGTCTACAATTGTCAAACTCTTGTTGTGGAAGAAACACCCCATGTTGTTTTTGATGAAGCTGCTTTCAAGACTCTACAGGTACAGATAAATGCTGAAAGCTATGAACGCTGGACCTGGAAGCGTAATCAAAACTCCTGAAGCTTTTTCCAGACCAATAACGCGCTCCATTTCAAAGCAAGTAGATTTGGTGGACGCTTCAGTAGAAGAAGAGCTTGAAGACGGAGTTAAAGTGATGGAGCAGGATCTCAATAAGCTCTCTCTCGATAAGGGGGAACCAAACTCGGGAATAGCTGAGTGATCATGTGTACCGGCTTGTCAAAGCTGTTTATGGCCTCAAGCAGGCTCCTAGAGCGTGGTACGAGACTCTTTCAAACTTCCTTATTGAAAGAGGCTTTCAAAAAGGGAAGGTAGATCAAACCCTCTTCACTATCAACGATGGTGAAGACATGCTTTGGATACAAATCTACGTTGACGACATCATCTTTGGCTCTCCAAATCAAACCTTGAGTGACAAATTTGTGGGTTTGATAAAGAGAAAATACAAGATGTCTATGATGGGGCTAATGACATACTTTTTGGGATTGCAAGTGAAGCAAACTAGTCAAGGAATCTCATCAATCAAGCCAAGTACACTCGTGATATGCTCACTAAGTTTGGAGTTCAAAATTGCAAAAGTGTTAAGATTCCAATGAACACAAACTTCAAGATAGATCCAGACTTGGATGGCAAGTCAGTCAATGCTACGGATTATCGTATGTTGATTGGCTCTCTGCTCTATCTTACTGCTAGCCGACCCGACATCACTTTTGTTGTGGGCGTCTGTGCTAGATTTTAAAGCAATCCAAAGCAAAGCCATTTGGCACATTCTTTGACACCTTAAAGGGACCATCAACTTAGGTCTTTAGTATCCGGGGGAAGATGATCTCATGCTTAGTGGATACTCCGATGCCGATTTCGGTGGATGCAAAGTTGATAGGGAATCTACAACTGGAACATGTCAATTCATTGGTAACAAGTTGGTTTCATGGTTTTCCAAGAAACAAACAAGTGTTGCCACTTCTACCACCAAATCGGGTTATATAGCTGCGGGAAGCTGTTGCTCACAAATCCTTTGGCTAAAGCAGCAATTGAAGGATTATAAAGTGGAATGCTCGGAGGTTCCAATTTATTGTGACAACACAAGCACAATTTCCATCACCCACAATCCCGTGCTTCATTCAAAATGCAAGCATATTGAAATTTGTCATCACTTTATTCGGGATCATGTGGAGAAGCAAGATGTTAAGGTGGAAAAGATTCCAACTGAGGATCAGAAAGTGGATATTCTCACAAAGCCGCTTCCTCAAGCCCGTTTCAACAAATTGTGCCTAGAACTAGGGTTGCTAGACCCTGGTGAGGAGAAGGTGGAGAAGGCAAAGCGTGTTCCCTACCTACTCTCACGCTTTCCTTTCTGGGAAAGATTGTTGGGATAATTGGTTAAGGGGGAACCGGTCTTTGCAAGAGGTGTTAAAGAGAAGACTTTATCTCCCCTTACCAAGGATGATAATTAAACCGAAGGGATGGAGTTCCCTTTTGGAGCATCGATCTCTACACGCTTCCATTTTTATGTGAAAGAACAGTTGAGTGCTCTTCCTTGATGAGTTAATCTCGGATTAACTTGATTAAGGTTGTTACTCGTGCCACGGTATTCGTAAAACTTGTTCTGTCTTGTCAGAGCGGAGCACTAGTGGTACCTTGTGGATCTCTTGAGAGTTCAGCTTTTAAGTCTAGAGCTTGGTACAATCTTGATGTTCCACTCCCAAATTTTTCAAACCCTTTCAGCTGAAGAAACATGGAAGTGTTGAGTTGATGATCCTCTTCAAGTTAACATACGCGTACGTAATTTTTGGGACGTATTGTATGGAGTTGCCTGAATGGTTATCACCTCAACTTTCACAAGCTTTCATGGTGGAAATGGAGCCAGAAGTGAAGCGTGTTGAAGACTCTCACCACTGCTTATTGTGAAAGCCTCACTTGTTTTGAATAATGTGAAGCACCAACTCTACAAAGGTTAGTGTCTACTCTCGAGAATCTCGCTTCATGAAAATATGAGATAGCATGCCCCAGTAAGGAAGTGAGTTCATAGCTCTTTCATGGATGGTGTGAATCTCATGCCCAAACGGTGCATCCCTAGTAAAGCATGATGTAACTCATATCACTTCATTGAATCTATAAAGACACTCGTCCCCAACTGGGTCCCTTGAGGATTTTGTAATCTCATTTCTCATATTATCGAATTCACGAGATAGACCTACCCTAGTAAGAGAAAAAGGACTTTACATTATTCCATCTCTCATCATAAGTGAAGCGCCTCCCCTACAGAGTTGACACTCTCTTCAAAGATAGTTCGAAGCTCTGTTTAAGGGGAAAGCATTTTTACTTTGAGAGAAAGCGCCTAAATGAGAACAGATGCTCTCACACTTTCAAAGCGTGCAAGCGTTGTTCTTCAACTAACGCATTAACATTTGAGCACGTGGATCGTCAAAGCGTGGTATCAGTCAATTACAATATTGACTAACTGGTAAGTCTTCTTTCGCGTCTTTCAATTCAAGTAAGTAAGTTAACGCAAAGCGTCTTCAAGAACCCTATACGTGACTTACCGAAAATATAAAGTGCTGATAGAGACACTTTCCGAACTAGACGCTCTCGTCTAAATTTCAAAGCGTGGTAATCAGCCAAATTTCGAATCTTTCTAGAAATTAATCTCTCATTAATTTACTTATATGCTATTTATCTATAAAGTAAGATATCAATCAAGTATATGTTGCGTGCGATATCTTTGCATTAAATGCAAGGACTGATGTAAATACAGTACTCGAGACTCACTCACGCGAACCACCAAAAACCTTTTAATCTTGGCCGTCGGACGTTTCGAATTACTTTTCCCTGACCGCACGATTAAAGTAACCGCAGAGCACGATCTTAACCACTCACTCCATTTTCGGGAAGTTATCACAGCCACTCACTGTGACACGCCCCACTACCCCCTTAACATTCTTTAATTTCTATGTATATATATTAGTACTATTTCATTCCATCACCTTCATTATTCATCACTTTTGTCATTTCTATAATTTTTCAAGTTCTAAAACTCACAGAACTTATCTCTCTACTAAATCTTTGTTCTTTTTCAGAAATCTAGTCAAAATGGTGAATGCAAAATGGCAATATGCTCCGAGAAGCCGCTACAGAGAGTTCATTTTCACAGAAGCTCACGTCGATCGTGACCTACTCACCGACGGCATAATCATAAAAAGAGCAATACTAAATTCCGGCTTGGAGAATCTTCTCTTCAAGCATCCAAAATACGTCAATCCGATAGGGGTTGTCGAGTTCCTCTCCAACTTGAACTTGAAAACCTTAGTCACCAAAATCTCACTGCGAAAGTCCGACGAATCTGGCCTAGTTTGCTCAGTTTTGACCGAAATTTTAGAGCTCGACGCTCTATTTGAAGATTCAGTCCCTATTCAGAACTCTGGGGAGGATCCGGAGTCTGCTGGAGATCCGGACATCCAAAAAGAGTTCAGGCGCTTCACGATGGATCCACGCGCCATCTTTATCCGTAAACAGTCGAAGGCGACATCGCTTCGCCCGCCCTTCGACAACATGATAAACATAGTGACAAAGTGCCTACTTTGTCACACCAGTAGCTGGTCCATCATCACGGAACAAAAGATTTGTCTTCTTTCGGCGCTCTGTGATGCCGCTATCAACAAGACGCTTTACAACTGGAGAGCGTAGTTTGTGAAGCAGCTTGTGGAGGCAAGCAAAGCCGTCAAGGAGGTGACGGAAGGCAAGAATAAGGGACAACTTTCCTTCCTTGGGAAGTTGAAATATGGAATGAAAATTTCTATGTTTCTTGAGCATTCATGGCCGGCTCAAGAATGGCCCGTGGAAAGCAAGTACACTCGTGTGCTTTTCACTAAGGCGCTTCCGGGCGACGAGTTTGGAGTTGTCGCTCCTCCCGCTTCTGACATCGAATATACTGAAGCCGAAGCACTTATACTCAAGAAAGAAGAGGAGAAGAAGAGGAAGAATAAGAAAGGTGGGAAGACCACCAAGAAGCCAAAGCGCTCCACGCTGTCAGAGAAATCAGTCCCTTCTCTGAAGGGAAAGCACGGCTTGGTAGATGTAGATGATGAGGAAAGCAGTTTCCTCATCCAATGCTTCAGATTCTGACAGGACGTTGAGTCAGGATCTGGAAGCCGGTGCAAAAGCCGCACATGAAGAAGGAGAGAAGGTCGATGCACCTGATGCAGACGAACAACAGATTGGCACTCTCAATTTTAATGATGGAGCGTCAAGTCCTTCAGTGGATGAGGAGTTGGAAGCCGACGCTTCTCCCACTCCCAAAGCGATCAGCCCGGTAGTGGAGGCTGTCAACAGGGAGCTCTTATGGCTGAAGAGGAAATGCGGGAATTCTTTGGAGAATTCTCTCTACCTCCACCCGTACTGGAGGATATTTCACGCTTCTTGAAGTATGTCCGAAGCCGCGGCACCAACATCTACAAAGTTTGCTAGTTAGTGCGGGCTAACGATCCCAAACATGTGATCGAGGAGGAGGCCTCAATCCTTAGCCACTTCGGACTGGAACGCTTCGATGACCTCATCGATGAGCTAGAGGTGTGGAGGCTCATCAAAAAGAAGGTCAATGAGCTCGTTCCCTCCTTCAGTCCCACCCTAACAACACCAGTTGGAGCCACTATCACAGCAGTTTGAAGAACAGCTCTCGGTTCTTCAAACCGCTCACGACGAAGTGGAGTGTGAATGCGCCCAGCTGAAGACAGAAATAAAGGAGAGAGAGAGCTAGCTTTCTAAAGCTGAGGAGGAGAAGAAGACGGTCTGTGAAGAGCTTTCAACTGCTTCCACAGAGTTGAAAGCGCTGAAAGAGGAGAAGCTGAAGAAGGATGAAGAGCTCTCCACTGCTACCAAAGAATTGGAAGAGTTGAAGGTGAAATTAGCAGCTGTGGAGATACAGTTGGCTGAGGAGAACGAACACGTAGAGTTAGCTCATGATGAACTTTCGAGCGTTAAGGCAAAACTTCAAGAAATCCAGGCCTTACGTTCGGAAGTGGTGAAGCTCTCCACCGAGTTGGACGACATGGAGCGTGTCCATAGGGAGCTCGAAGCCGCTGAAGCAGAACTCTCCAAGACCAATGACAAGGTCGCTCAACTGGAGACAAAGCTGAAAGCGGCAAGAGTAGAAAAATTCGAAGCTCATTCTGCCGCTCGCCAGCTGAAGGAGAAACTGGAAACCGTAGAGAGGAAGCTCGCGGTTTCAGAGCAGCAGAGAAAGCATGCCGTGGCCATGGTAGGTCAATCTGCTGTTGGAGAGCAGAGCAGGATCGGGTCGGCTTGGGCAAACCGACAATGAAGTGTTGAAGGGCATCTCCAACAAAATTGAGGCGCTCTCGGCTTTCGTACAATCTGAGTTCCGCGTGTTCCAAACCAGCTTCGAACAATCGATCATCTTGACCAATGCACGCACTCCGGCTCCAATACTTTCTGTACAAGTCCTCGGCGCTGTCCTGGCACAGAACGCATTGAAGCCGAATCAACCAAATATCACCTTGCCAGGAGCCACCAGCCAAAGCGCCACCGTACAGTCCACTCCCTCCCAACCCGTTTTTTATGCTGCCAAAAATGGGGAAGCGACTGGGATGCCAAGTGGTCCACCCACTTCGGCCCAGGCCAAAGAGGACGCTTCTAAGAAGGTGGAAGCACCAAAGAAGGTGAGGGAAGCAGAGCGGCAGGTAATCATTTTAGAAGAGCCGATTGATGCCGCTCCACTTCAAGCGGTGTCAGCAGCGCCACAGAAAGAGAAGCGCAATAACTAAGAGCCTGCTGACACCAACCCCAAGAAGAAGAAGAAACTGACTCCCGCAACGATGACCAAGGAGGCTGAGCACAACGTGAATTCTAAGAGGAGTTGGATGTGATTTTGGTGCACAAGATGAAATTCCACCTCCGTAGGTATCTGTTGAAGCATACACCAACAAACGACGCTGAAAAAGAATGCCTGGAAGTGATGGCATAAAGTGGTGGCGGAGTACAGGGAGAACGTTTTCAACGAAGAGGTGGTGACAGAAGGTGCTTCATCTTTTGAAGATGGAAGCACTTGAAGAGAAAAGAGTCTACGCCGAGAGCTTGCGAATAGAAGCTTTCGAGAGGTGCAGAAAGCAGCTATTTGCAAGGGAGGAATTTGAGAGGAAAAACGTCTCCAGCAGAAAAAAACATCAGCAGTAAAGTTTCACAAAGCGTCTCTGATCTAGAGCGGTACTTAAAGCGTCAATCAGTGCTAGTGTGATAAGTTTGACTTTCAAACTTTTGGATGACTGACACCTCACCGCCTAAAGCTTACGTGTTAACACACTATTGCACAACGGATGCGGCTACAGTCCGAAAATTTAAGGTTAGGTGAAGACTGCCATACCCCTAGGTGCGGCGGACATCCCTTCCTTATTCTACAGTCTGAAAAGCGACTGACACGCCAAGTTATCCGAAATTAAGGAACACGCAACCTCTTCTCTCTCAATGGGAAGTAGGGTTCCTTACTATAAATAGAAGGAGTTGCACACACTAAAACTAACGCACGTACAAACAATTTAAGCATACTACTCGCAAGAACTCTAGCAAACTATCCTTTACATTCTTTTAGTTCTTTCGAAGCGCTTCACTTTAGTGTGTCCTCAAGAAATATATTTCTTGACTATTGCAACTATTTTCGTTCTAGGTTCAACCGCATACATCCATAACCTAGCTTCGAGAATCCTTATCCCTTTACTTTTAATCTTCATTATAAAGGATTCTCATTTACGAAAACCCAAAAACCCCAAAACCAAGTCTATCATGTTAGATTGAATTGTAAGGTTGTAAAGTTTTTGTAGTAAAGATTTGTTGTTGTAAAGCTTCTCGGGGGCCCATGAATCTCTGAGGATTCAAGTGCAAGTTTGTTACTAGCCTTGAATCATTTTCCCTTAGAAGTATAAAACAAGGGATACCAAGTGAAGGTATTCATCCCGTCATGGATAGAGTGGACGTAGGAGAGGCTCTCCAAACCACTATAAATTGTTTGTGTCTCTTTACTTTTAAGTTATTTATCGCTTTGATTATTTGCATACACACACACACGCTTTAATAATAAAGTTGGTTTTAATTGCAAGAAAAGTTTTAAAGTCTCACCACACTCCGCACAATACTCACACGAGCGAGAAGCTTCGAAAGCCTCACTAGTATTCGAAGCATCTACTCGGCAAAAATGCTGAAAAATGAAAAAGAAGTTAAACACTTCTCAACACACGTATTTACCCCCCCCCCCCCCCCCCCATCTACATGTGTTAGTCACTTTCGGGACCAACACATCTATTTTCTCCAATCGTCCAAACCTTCAAGAGAATATAATAGCAATGATAACCATAGCATCAAGGATAGCAACCCCCTCCCCTCCCCTTAAAAAATATGATGATCGAAAGAGATGGAAGCAGAACGAATTATGAGCAAAACGACCATGCTCCAAGTATACAATAATGTATGTTCATTATTGTTGATACTTAAAACGTTGTTCATATTTGGTCTTTAAAATTAAGATTGAGGACTTCTTTTGGTCTTTAGAATCAAGATCAATGACTTCTATTTCCAGCAAAACTAAGTTATGTCCCAAAAAATAATACTATTTATTTTGATAAAAATAGTTCATGCATTTGGATGTATTCTCAAAAACGCACAAAAATATCAGACTAGCATCAATCCATGTACTACATTGTCATTGGCATAATCTGTAAACATTATTTGGGCATGGATCTTGAATTTCATTCAAGAAATAGATCAGAATACTAACCTTGATAAGACATAGCGTATCCAATATAATTTTGTGTTTCCTTCTATCAGTGGTGAGATGACTAGTTTTTGACACAGTTATATTTGTACACATTCTATCAATGTGGTGGTTATCAGAAATCCTATTGTTGGTAAGGATGACCAAACTTATCCTTCAAGTTATTTATTTAAACCAAATAATTAAGACATAATAAATATCTTAATAATATTAATTATATGGCACTTGGGCCATATAAATCTTACATAATTAAATGAGAACCCTCAAGATGAGTGTAGTGAACCCACTACTCATTTCCAGATTTAGAAGGAAGATAGAAGGAGAATTGTACAGAATTAAGAAGGATTAGAAGAGGAATATAGAGAGGGTAGAGAGAAACAGAGATCCGAAATTGAAGTATTTCATTTCTTAATTTTTTGTTGGAACAGGACTCATACTTATAAGCTAAAACAGGACACTGACTTGAGGAAATAAATACTCTTAAGTACTGAAAATTAAAAAAATACTTAAAACATGTTTTTATCAAAGGAAAACGGACTTAAAGTTAATACTAAAGCTTTGGGCTTAACTCTTCCTTCTTGAATGGCCCAAACCCAAAATATTGCAAATGGCCCAATTGTTTTTTCCAACTCAATTTCTCCTTCCTTTGACTTATTCTTGTCAGCCACCAAATCAAACTCAATCCCAATCTCTAGTTCACATTCCTCTTCCTTCTTCTCAAACTCGCTAACCTCTTCCTTCTTCTTCACCCATTCACAGTCCATGACAATGAGATGAGCTTAACTCTAGTCAAATATGAAATAAAACTTGTTTCATTGTATATAATTAATCGAACATGTTAATAACTTCAAAATAATAAGACTATAAATGAGAATCAAATTTTACAAAATTGTAATTGAAAAGCTAAGCACGAGGATCAAACGTGTAAAAATTATAATACATATCACCAACTGAATAGGTCCTTTGTCATTATCATGTTAATAGGTTGATGGAGTCCAAAATCCGTTGATTCAAAATCTCGTTCGTGTTCTAAGTGGGCCGGTGACAATAGCTCGAGCTAAGGAGTTCAAGGAAGCTTTACAAGGATTAATTCAAGAGGTTTGGGCTCAAGAGTTGATAAAGAAGCCCATTGGAGATGGAGGATCGAGCAGTCAGCGAGTTATCAATTTTATCAAGTGTGATCGGGCTGAACATTAATGACTTAGTATTATTTTCGTCACTTATTTAGAAGCCCACGTTTTTGTGCCGTAAAAGGATTTTATTTATGGGTTGTGTTATGTTAATTAGTGGATTGGACCATGCCTTTTACTATGCTTCAGTTATTTCCTAGTTGGGCTAGGTTTAGATAGGTTTATTTGCACTATATATATAGATCATAGTGATGGACGAAAATCAACTTTGATCAATAATATTTTCATGAGTTTTATTCTCTCTTAAGAATTCTCGAATTCGTCTTGATTATTCTAAGACAAATTCTTTATCCGGCGAATCAACGAGTAAATCATCCCTCGTTGTGTGTTATTCATCGTCCCTGTGTGACCAAGACGATATCTATTTGGGGTATAGGATGATCTATTTGGGATATCTATTTGGGGTATAGACGAGATCTATATCATTTATACGATAATTTGGGTATATTGGGATCTCCATCAGTTCGAGTTTCAATCTTCCGCATGTTTGAGTTTTACAGATCGATCAAGGTTCGTATCATAGGTCCTTTTGTTAGTTTATTGACATGGTCACTTTTGGGTCATTCTCTTTGTATTGTTCTTTCTTTTCTCTTTTTTCATTCTCGTAGAGAGTTGGATCCCCCGATGATCCTTTTCAGGTTAGTTCTGTCTTTCAGGCTTATGTTGGAGATAGTACTCATTTTTAGTGTTGCTCCTCTAGACATTGTATGATTGCTCTTTGAGTTATATATAGATTGGGGGTCTGCCTAACCCTTCACCCTTCAGGGTGTTTTGATTTTTTAAAAAATGAAATCCTTCCAAAAAAATTGTAGTGACACCACATTTAATAGGGCAAACACGAGATCTAACACATGAAATCAACCTTTAAGGAGTTAAAATTCTCATTCTTGCAAAGGACATCGAGCACGTTGATCAGCTGGTCACCGACAATCAATTTAACCGATTCTTCTCTGTGGCGGACTGTCCAAAGATAAAATCATTGGACTCGAAGTGATATATTTAATTCAAAAAAGTTTCAAACTATAGACTTGCACCACCACAAATTTCATACATCGCTCAAAACCAAAACAAATTGAGCTCGAATATTAGAGAAGCATACTAAACATAATTCCAAAAGGTTGCGCCGAAGATGATAAAAAAACTAAATAGAGAGAGATTAATACCATCGTGTAGTAGCAAAACGGTTGTAAATGAGCCAAACTACTAGTGCTCGACTCGAAAAAAAGCTCGCATAATTATTTTGAATATGATTTGATTCGAAAGTTAATAAAGAAGAGGCATCAAAATTGTCCCAAAATATTTTGATTTTATCAATACATCCTATCACTCTTAGAGATCACAGTTTGATGTCTCAAGGCCCGAGTCTCATTGAAATTATGGAAAAAAGAGCAGCCGCCTAAGTCTTTTTTCGCTTCTACATGTTATCAAATTCCCATTCATCTTCAAAAAATAATATTCAAAGTCCAAACCATCTTGAAAAAAATGGATGTTGAAATGGCTCCCTTTATTTAATACTACTACATTTCTTATGTGATCTAATCTTATGCACATGAGATCAGTTGCTATTAAGGGACACACTTGGGTCAGCCAGAGACACCGTACGGACGGCTAAAATACTGACACTTTTATTCGTGTAGATTAGCATTTTTCTGTATAAAGATTGACACTTTTAAAAATTGGCATTTTATTCGTAAAATAATTATGTTAAAGATTGACACTTTTATTCGTATAGATTAACACTTTTCTGTATAAAGATTGACATTTTGACCCAGTCACACTATATGGCCGACATCACCCAAGTTTTTGTCTGCTATTAATTACTCTGCATGGAAGAACCATGGAAGAACCAATGTGGAAATTCACGTGCGCATGTGTATAATGGATAATATGAAATTTTATTTATATAATCATATAATTATGTATATAAGTGTCGAAAATGTTTAATGTCTATATATCGTGTTCACTTAATTGTACTAGCAAATTTGATTTCTAATTTATTTTTTCTAATTTTTCTTCACCATTATCTCGTAACTAATAATTAAAAAGAAAATAAAATACTTATGATGTTTAAAAATAGGGACACACTTGGGTCAGCCAGAGGCACCGTGCGGACGGCTAAAACACTGGTATTTTTATTCGTGTAGATTAGTACTTTTCTGTATAAAGATTGACACTTTTAAAAATTGACATTTTATTCGTAAAATAATTATGTTAAAGATTAATACTTTTATTCGTATAGATTAACATTTTTTGTATAAAGATTGACACTTTGACCTGGCCACACTATGTGGCCGACCTCACCCAAGTTTTTGTCTTAAAAATATTACACAAACCAAAAAAATTAAGACAAGATTATAAAAATAAAATTATGAAAAATCCGGTTACGGTCTGAACTATGCAACCGCCGATTCGCAGTTTCTAAAATCAAGAACTGAAACCAAACTGGCAGTTCAGGCAGTTTCTTGGCCGGATCCAAATCGCCGATTTTAGCTCGCTTCCCGATTCCGGTTCTTTTGACGGCGCTAAGCGGCTGCATGGATAAAACTATATATTTAATTATTTATAATAATTTAAAAAAATACTACGTATATTAATTTACATGAAGGGCTAAAATGAAGGCTACGTGTTTTTATTTTCTCTCTGGCAAAATTCAGAAAAATTGACGAAGGCCCAAACAAAACAGGCCCTTAACTCTTAACATTCGCACTCCCTTTTCAAATTTCTTCTCTCCATCGTTTCTCTCGTTCTCGATTCGCACTCCCTTTTCAAATTTCCCCAATTTACAGCAAACCTCTGCCAATTTCAGGGTTTGATGCACTGTTGAATCTTCCATGGATGTCGATAAAGATGTTACCCGTTGGCTTCTTGATTTCCTAATCCGGCAACCGCTCGATGACCGGACGCTGAATGACCTCTTACGCGTTCTGCCCATCCCTAGCGACGATCTTAAATTGCAAAAATTGCTCTTGTTGAGGAAGCTCAGTTCCGACGTATCGCGGCGTTCGATCTCCGAAGCCACCCTCGAATTGCTCGAGCAGTTGGAGGGAGTCGAATCCCGCCTTGGGAATGAGGTCTCCGACGTGATGAAGCGGGCTTACTGCTTGGCGGCTGTGGACTGCACGTTAAGGCTTCTGACGACCGGAGAAGGAGGAGATGAGAAGAGACGGTTCAATTTTTTCGAAATGGTGAAGAGGCTGTGGGTGGGGAAAATTGGGGTAGTTGAGAAATTTTCAGAGGAAAGTGGGCTGGGTTCGGATCTTCTGTGGGATTGGAAAGATGATATTGAAGCTGCCGTGTGGGATGATGGTGTTTGCAAGAGAGTTGTGCAGAAGTTTGAGGGGGTTCGAGCTGTTGAGGCAATCAGGGATTATCTGAGGGAGGAGAGTGAGGGAGTGGGGCCTTCGTTTCTTGAATTGGTGGCCGAGAATTTGCAGAGTGATGATGGTTTGCAGAAGCTTACGCGTGATAATGAAATTGATCCTGTAGCTGAAGTTGAAAATCCTTTACCACGTGTTGACGAGGCCCCGAATGGAAGCAATGTTAGCAAAGGTTCGTGAAATTTGAGAGTTTTGAGCTCTTTCAATTTCTTCCCCTCTTGATAGTTTATAATCTGTAGATTGCAAGTTTTTTAGTTTCTTGGTTTTGCTCTATAAAGAAATGCACAGATGAAAATTTGAGCTTAGAGAAGCTTGTTGGTGTTGATGAATTAGTTGACACTTGTGAAATTTTAGATATTTAGGTTTAAAAATTCCTTCCCCTAATAGTTCAGTACATGTCGGTTGCATTTTCATTGATGTATTTTTGTTTTGGTTCGTGTAGAAACGCAAAAGGGAAACGTTAAGCACAGAGACAAGCTTGTTGGTGTGAGGCGTTTTAAGAAAATGGCATCTGCAAGAGGAGCAAAAATCGATGGCTCTGATGAAGCAGAGCCATCAAACATAAGATATGACTTGCCAGGCAGTGCTGAAGTGAATAAAGCTCGAGAAGCTCTCGAGTCAAGTTCAATGGAGCTCCGAGCAGCTGTAAATGATCCCCTTCCGGAAGCACTGCGAGTTGCAGAAGCAATCTCTAAGCTTCGAAAAGCAGCTGAAGATAACAATGGTGGACCAGAAAATGTGCCCAAGCCAAGTCTGATGGAGCGGAACACAACTGCCCAGACATTTGAGGTAGCAAGCTTGCTCTTGTTCTTTGTACTGCATTTTCATACATGATTTGAGCATCTGTAAGGCAATGTCATCCTATAGAGGATCTTGGAGTCTTCGATATAGCTTAATTATGAGGTTTAGATGTTGTGCAACCGTTAGAAACTTGAATTTTACCTATATTCTGTTAAAATGTGAGCTTGTAAACATAGTATCCTTTGCAATATCGTATTCTTTTTTTCAGTGTTTTGGTTTTTAAGGTATGTGATTTTGTTTGTTATTTACTTGGAGGGTTTGCCTTTGAAGTTATTGGAATTTGTTTCTCTACTCTGCAAAATTTTATCATTTTGTGCTGTTGATTGCAGTGGGATGATTCAATTGATGGATCGCCAGATGACATAGCATGTAGGGCTGAGCTTCGTTTGCCTTCACCAAAGAAGATCAAAACCTCACCTTTGAAGGTATATGAATTTAATAATAATAATAATAAAACTATGAAGCAGAGAAGGATACCCCGGAAATGGAGCCTGGAGGAAGAAGATGCTTTGAGGGAAGGAGTACAAAAGTATGCACTCTACTTCCTATCCAGATTTGATGTCTATATATTTTTAGCATTGGGTGATTATTTTTGGTCTCTGAGTTTTCAGTATGCTACTTTTACAAGTCTTCAGTTTCTTGCTAGGACAATAATACGTGCTGTGTTATATCATTTGGGCTGAAATCTTTATCTCCTCTTTCTTGAGCTCCCATTTAAATTAGATCATATAATAAATGGGCTAAAGTGGAAATTCTTTATTTTCGGCGAAGGTTTGGAAGAGGGAGTTGGAAGGTGATTCTATATCATTACCAAAGCGTATTTGATCGTAGAACTGAAGTAAGTATACATTTCAGTTTCTCTATTAGCTATCATCTTTGTTGTATTGAAGTTATCTAAATCTAATGTTGTTGAATTCAGGTTGATTTGAAAGACAAGTGGAGAAATTTGATGAAGTAGTGGGCAGGTAGGGTTTTGTTGTAAAGGTACAGCTTATGCTCTAAGCTTCTTCACATCTTTAGGTAGATGAAGAAATCGAATTGTAAATCATCATTGATGAGTGTGAATATCATTTCTTTTCTTTTTCTTTTTCTCTCTCTCTTTTTTATTTATTTATTTACATTTAGGTTCGAATTTTGTTAGGGCAGCCTTCGGGGGCCTAATGAGCCAGGAAAGTAAAACTGGAGATGTTGATGGCTGCAGTATGATTGTAAACTCCTTTTTCCATCAGCCATTCTCGTCCGTCTTCTTACATGTCACTATGGAAATAACTTATTGGTTCAAACCGATTGAGTCATCTCAAGTGTGTGTATGTGTGTTTTATTAAGAGAAAAGATTACTAAAAAGAAAATAAGCCAAAGTAAAATCTTGAAATGGTTATGGTATTCATTATATGTAATCTGAGGCCATTAAACCTGGTGGGATTTTATCGGCATTATTCGAGATATTTATTGTGTATGATATGATTAGATCCACATATACACGATACGGGTTTCTTGGCAAATTTATGAATCTATTTTCCTTAAAAAAAATATTGACATCTCACCAAACTACTACTACTACTAATACTATTACCAAAAAAAAGAAAAATGTTGTCTATCTTTACATGTCAAAAATATCTGATCTGTCCTAATGCATTTATCACTTGTTAATGTTTGCCACACAAGTCACTGTTGAATGTTTGTACAATTGTGTCTTCATGAATACATATCATTCCTCATTGCTCAATTGAGGTAAAGAACCAACCCTCTCTCTCTCTCTCTCTCTCTCTCTCTCTCTCTCTCCTGAAGTTAGATTATGCTATGCTTGCAGGACCGGTTCTTGAGAGCCCCTTTATTCATTTTTCTTTCTTTTTATACGTTTCTATCCTGTTCGAATTCCTTCAACACTTAGCCTTAAAAATCCAATCTTTCCCCTAATACGAGATTATCTCAAACCAACTCAATCTTTCCCCTCTTCGATGCGTCCTACTTTTGTTGCAAGAAAAACACATGAAGAAGCATCATCAATGGCGAACATAGCTGCCCCTCCCACCTACAATGGCGAGGCCAATTTCGACGGAAACATGGTGATAGTATTGGCTGCTCTCCTCTGCGCGTTGCTCTGTGCGCTCGGGCTTAACTCGATCGTACGCTGCTTTCTGCGCTGCAGTACGACTCGCGAGGAGGCCGCCACGGGCGTCGTCGAGAAGGCGGCCTCCAGCCGGATTCCGGCGGTGGTTTACGCGGCTGCGCTGCATACTCCGGCCACCGACTGCCCCATCTGCCTCGGAGATTTTGTCGAAGGGGAAGATGTTCGGTTCTTCCCGAGGTGCAACCATGGTTTCCATGTCAAGTGTATAGATAAGTGGTTGGTCCTGCATTCTTCCTGCCCTACGTGTCGGCAGCCATTGCTCGAGCATGTTATAATTCAGATTAATTAGCTAGGTGAGAGGACTTTTGTGTTTCCATATATAGAATCTTTATTTTCATTCAATTTATGATCTGAAGAACTAAAAAAGTTACAATTCAATGATCGAAAGTTGCAAGAACTTGAGTAACTAGAGGGGTGAAAAGTGGTGGCTAGCGTGTGAGTAAGGCGACGAAGGGGGAGTGATGTGATGGGCGGCCGGCGCCACCGTGCCCCGGTGGTGGAAGTGGGTTTCGCCGCTAGTACGTGGCCCTTTCTCCGCCCACTTGAGCTCTTGCTGTTTGAGTGTGGATGGATAGCCTAAACAGCAGCCTAAGTTTCCTGCTCTGTTTATATATCTTTGGCTGAATCTTCTGCCTAAACAGTCTGTGCATTTTCTTCCTTCTTTCATCTCTCCCATTCCTATTGATACGCAGTTTCTGCAGTAAACTCTTCCGCATACCTGAAAATTATCATACAAGATTTTTGATTGAGATTTGTGTAGAAAAGTGTTTGGTTTTTGTTTTTTTTATTTATTTTTATTTACCAAGCAACGGTGGCGGAAGACGTAGATGTAGGTGGAGCAGACGGTGCAGATGTTGGAGTGGGGGATCCCCTGCCGCCGCCGCCGCCCTCCTCCCCCAGAGGCGGCACTGACGTGGCTCATATCATCGTACGTGAAGCTCCTTTGTTCCATGGGCACCGGAGACCTAAATCCAGCCAGATCGTGGCCGTGGTGGTGGCCGTGTGGGTGGTGAAGATCGCTGCCTCCTTGGTGATGGTGGTGGTGGTGGTGGGGGACGGATGCATGCTGCAGGGCTCGAGTGAAGTCGAGGCTGGGGAGTTTGGCGAGGGCGGGTGGGGAATGCTCCGGTGGGGGGGCGGATTCGGAGATGGCGGCCATAGTAGAAGAAGTGGAGGGCTTCTTGGTGTGCATGACTTGAGCAAGTTCTTGAAAAGAGAGGTTGACAGAGTCATCTGGGATTCCGACATACATTTCTTCAAGCTCTTTTCTTGCCATAGCAAGTGTTTTCTTGTCTCCCATATCTCTTACAATATTATATTTTTCCTTAGATTAGATAATCAAGATAATGTGTGTGGGTGTGGGATATGTAATGATTGATGAAGGGGGGGGGGAAGGGGTTGAAAAATGCCAAGATCTGAGGCCGGTTTAGGATAGAAAAGGTGAATGGGAGTAAAAACAGTAATGGGATGCAGGCCTAATATTTCAATTGGTTGGGAGTATAATTACATGTACATACAGCTTAAATACATGCCAATTATATAATGCCTTAGCTTTGTAGTTGCCAACCGTGGGCATGTATATTGGCAGTATACAGCTATTCCTTTTGTCCTCCACTCAGTGAAGTAGGAAAGAAGTAAAACTGTAAAAATAATCCCTATATTAAAAAAAATTAAATAAAATAGAAGTGTGATTACAATAAAAAGTAGGGAAAAAATGTAAAAAAAATTGAACCTGACGTGAATCGAACACGCAACCTTCTGATCTGGAGTCAGACGCGCTACCATTGCGCCACAGATCCACTTTTAAATACTTTGAACTTACATGTATTTATTCGCATTGCCTTTTTTTGTGTTTAAGGAAGTAGTACTATAAACGAGAGTATAAGGCCTCCTTTGGTAGGTTAGTTAGAATAAACTAAAGATGACTAAAAAGTAAGATAGTAGATAAGATAGTTATGGAAGATGGCTGTTTGATAGATATAATTATAAATCAAGATAAAATAATCTATTATTTGGGGTAGTGATTTGCAAAGGGTATTACTATTCATTATAGATAAAGTTAACATAGGATATGGAATATGGATGGTTGAATAAGCAAAGAGGAACAATAGAAATTCATTGGGCCTTATTATGAAACTGGGCCCATGAGTTTATAAACATAGATACCAAATGGTGGTTAAAGCAAGATAAATAAGCAATCTTGGCCTTAACTAAGCTACCAAAGAAGACCCTAAAGCTCTACTTACTTTGATACATAAAAGAATCCAGTGAGGGTTGGGCTTTAATTTGGACAACCTCTTTTTCGTACCATGGTAATGGAGATAATTTTATACCACATTTTACTTTCACATTTCATTTCCCAACAAAAATAAATTAATAAATAAATACAATATAGACATTTCATATTTTATCTACTCATTTCTTACAAAGTAGACAAC
This sequence comes from Mentha longifolia, assembly GCA_001642375.2. Classification (NCBI taxonomy): domain Eukaryota; kingdom Viridiplantae; phylum Streptophyta; class Magnoliopsida; order Lamiales; family Lamiaceae; genus Mentha; species Mentha longifolia. The sequence continues at coordinate 16,909,926 of CM038113.1, read as the reverse complement.
ATACATGTATATTATGAATAATTGTATAAATCTAATATAATTTAAAGTAAAGATGATATAAAAATCGCCGGTCCTTGATTTGTCACTCCCTCTGTCCCTTTTCATTTGGTGTGTTTGTATATTTTATACATCACATATTGAATATATATGTAGGTCAAATGGAGCGAGACGGATGGAATATACATATATTATATATTATATTGTATTATTTTTTTATATTCCTCTAAACAGATGTATAAAAAGTAAGCGCAATCTAAAAATACATTTATTTATGATCCATGAGAAAGAGTTGAGAGTTTATTCAAGTGAGCATATGTTATATATAGGTTTTCGTATTATATATAGGTTTTTGTAAAAAATAATATAAAAAAAGATGCATTTTATGTACTACTATAAGGCACAATATGTACAATTATAATGTATTGGTCACCATAATACATTTTTAGTATAATTATAATGCACTGGTTAATCTAAACCATAAATCACACTAAGATCAACGGTCCAAATTATTTCTCATAATTCCTTAATGAAAATCTATTTTTTATTTGATCTTTCACCCATATGTGGGGTGAAATTATAAATTATGGCCTGAATTTTGTTCCATCAATCAATATATAGCATGAACTTCGGAAATAGCCTAAAATTGCCAAAACTTTTAATATATGTTCACTTAATGGCCCGTCTAAATAATTTTAAAGACTTTTAAGATGAGTAAGACCGGCTAAAAGATTTCGTGGAAAAAGAACACAACCTCGTCAGCAATATCCTTTTATTTTCAAAGTAAAATTATCTAGAAAAGAAACAAGATTAAATTGTGAAGTGATGTCTTTACCTCCAAAAACATATCTCATACCCTAATTAATCTTCCCATTTCACCCAGAATCGATTTGAAGCAACATCAGCGAAACGTCAGGCCCGCTATATGACTAGGTATGCTTCTAGATTAGGATTGTACGTGGCGCTAATATATATTTTTAAAATTAATAGTTTTTTTTTCTTAAAAAAAAACTTCTTTAGTGGGTTGATGAACCATATTTTTGAAAAGTGATAAAATCACTATGTATTTAAGTGAGCCATTAAGAGAACATTTATTCAAAGTTTAGGCTATTTCCAAAGTTAAGACAGTTAAGACTAACAAGGAAACAAAGTTTAGACCATAAGTTATGATTCACCATGTGTGTATTTGGCGTGCACGCGCAATGACGAAGCCAAGGAGGTTGTGGGATCACTGGAACCTACCAGATCCATGAAATTTTTTTTGGGTATATTATTATTTCATGGTCATTCTATGAAAGTTGAGTCGAGGCTAAAGATTTCTGTACTCTTAGGGCCCGTTTCGTAGGCTATATAAAGCCCCATACAGTTAATAATATGGGCTATAACCATTGTTTGGTATCTTTTATTATTAACATAAGGGCCCGGTTCAAATATAGAGCCCTCTCCTATTTCTACTTTTTTCCCATTTAACAATACCTTCACACCCCTCCAATAATAAGCAGGGATGAACAGTAATTCGACCTTATTTTATTTTCTCTCTTCTTTGCCCCGTCTTCTTCACCCTCATTTTTGCTGGAGGCTTCATTCTCTTTCTTTTTTTTTTCTTTTTCCGAACCAGGCATCATTCTCTTTTGATTGAAGACAAACCAAAGCCGTTCTTTACCCCTCCGAAGAACCTAAAGACATGGAGGGGCGAGATACCTTGTTGTGAAGCCATCGATTTGCTTCCAATTTTTCCGTCGGATCGTAACTTCTAGGGCTCACACTGTGTTGCTCCAGCTCCTGAAATGAAGTAAAATTCGCTAGATGAGAGAATTAATGAGGTTGAACTTGAAATATGAAGAATACCCACCAATTTCTTTGGCTGATTTATGCAAAAAGAAGAAAGAAGGTGAAGAAGGTAAAGAAATGAAGATGCCGCCCTTTTCTTTTTTTAGGTTGAAGATGCCGCCATTTTGGATGAAATAAGATGACTTTTGTAATTTCAAAGCTAATACAAGGTTATAATTGTCCAAGTCAAAGTTAGTATGGGTTTTACTCAATTCTACCAAACAACAATATTGTTATACATCTTTTTTAGTATAATCTACCAAACACTGGATTAGTATTGTTATCATGGTATTATTATCATATTATATCCTAACACCCTTACCAAACGGGCCTTAGGTGAGGAGTTTGATACTCCTTGAGCACATCTTTCCATTTTTTTCTTTTCATTTTTCAACAGTTACTTTTGTTTTTTCATTTATTTTCTTACATTTATTTCATTTTTCTTTTTCCTTAATGTACATTTTTTCAATATTCACATTTCTTTCATTTTTACTAATAACTAGTAATATATTCAAAAGATGGTATATATATTTTTTTTTCTTTCATTTTTTTCTCCTTTTTATTTTTAAATATGGATCCAACTGATAGGGATAAATATCCCTAGCTATTGACACATAGAATAGAAACTGCAGATCCCAAAAGATCAACCGAGAGATCTGGGGAAATGCTCAGGGTCCCTTGAGAAGAGCTCTAATAAGGATCTGAGATGGTATTCAGATCCGATAATTAGGGATATGCCCATATTCAGAAGCTTAAATACGCGGAGCGCATGACTAACAGATGCCAATGGGGGACCACTGGACGATAGTGATGGTTACGGGAATCTTCATCATATCTATAATTTTGTCCCCCTCGAAAAGACAAAATTACCCTCTTATATGTATGAAAATTATTAAACTTGCCATAAGCCCAATCCACAACTATAAATAGTCTCACTCTCCTCTTAAGGAAGGGAACTCTCTCTCAACTATTCAGAAAAAATGACTAAGGGCTACGCTCATTTTGCACGGGCCATTCTGATGACTTGTTCGGAACTTTCCGGCAAAAGGAATTCTCAGTATTCTTCACTCTTGGAGATTCTTAAGGGATTTTTCTCTATCTTCAGCATTACTATCGTGGGGCTTCATCCTTACTAATCCAATCTAGTTAGGAGCTCAGGTATAGTTAATTTTTGTTGATGATCTCAGACCTGGATCTATCACCAACCAAAGCACATCTTCCAATTTTTATTTTCTCTTATATTAGTAATTATTTTTAAGCTATATACATGTTTTTATCAAATGTAAAAGACTATATATTCGTATCCCTCAACCGTTTTAAGAGTGGTTGATACACTTGTGTAAAATTATGCTCGGTTAATTTACATCTTCCAATTATCGTTTATACATTTCATCTTTTATCCTCCTCTGCTCTCCCACAAACATCCATCATTGCATTGCTCACTCTCCACTAACTAAACTTCCCCTAAATAACTTGATTTATTATTTAGGGAGTTTGATCAAAGTATAAAACACGCACACATTAGGTGTGAGCAGAGCAACCAAAACGATGTAATAACAATAAAAATACACATATATCTACATAATTTAACAACACGAAAAAAAACAAGAAAAAACAAAACAGAATTGTGGTCTTAAAGCAAGTAATAAAGGATCTAAAAACTCTATATCATCTGAAAAAAAGAACAAAAATACAAACCACACTACGCATCTCCGCCCTCTGCCGCCCCTTCTCCTCCTCCGCCTCCACCCTCAGCCGCATTCTCCGACTTTCGAGATAGCAAGCAAGGCCCCAAGGTCGGCCCCACGCATACATCCGCAGGAAAAGAAGTGCCGGATTTCATCAACGCAGCCAGACTCATCCCGGAAGCTTCCGCTATGATCTCATCTTCGCGGTGCGGGTCGCAGTTCAAGTCGAGCCCCACCTTATCCGTGTTTCCTCCCGTCTCGATCTCCGCATCGTTCATGTTGAGCAGTGCTAACCCGACGAGGTCCTCCTTCTCAAGCTCGACCTTCGCCTGGATCCTGTCCTTGCTCTCCTGCGCCAGCTCAGCCTCGCGCTCCGACTGGCGCTTCTTTTTCCGCATCATCAGCGTCTTGAAGCGGCGGCGCACGGTGAGGCACACGTTGCACTTGCACGTGGGCTCGTGCTTGCCCTTCCCACTCGGGGGCTGGATGCATACGATGCAAGAGCACCCGGGCCGGTGGCGCGGGTGCTTCGTCGTGGCGGCGGCGGCCCCCGCCGAGTACTCCACCATGTCGGCGATGTTGTCGCCGAGGACCGCCGCGTTCGCCAGGGCGTCCAGCCCCGACGGTGGCTCCCCTTCTTTCGGCGCCAAGCTCTCTGGAACCCTCCGCGGCTTTTTAGTATCTGGAGGCAGAGGCAAACAGAATTGTAAGAGAAACTATATAAGATTCACCAATCATGCAGAGTTATTCCAACATAAATCTATGCAGTAGACGATTTCTCTGTTTCTTGATAAAATCCTCATAGCATATAAGATTTCAAAAGTAGGCCAAATAGGAAAACACACCATATAATCCAAGAAGACAAGAAGGCTTCTAATGAAAGCGTGTAACCATGAATGTGTAAGTGTGCGTAAATCGGATTTCCATATGGGTGTGTGTTTCAGAGAGCTTTAGGGAAATTAGAGCAATATCTTACCTTTGTTAGCACTGAAGGAATCCGCATCTCTGGGTGTTAAGTCCTCTGGAGCAGAGCACGAGCCCCTGCAAAAATCGTCGTAACTATCAGATAGGTTATCTTTTAAGCACCACCAGATTTCAAAAGTTCGGCTCACTACACTGTGACTGGACTAAGAATATCAAGAAATCATTATCAATAGGAATAAGAATACCATGAAATCATATCATTCCGATTTATAAAGTGTTTTGAGTCTAAAGATTCAGATATATGAATTGAATTTATAAGTATTCCAATAGGAATAAGAATATCTCAGCCATTTCTACTGCGGTTTTATTCCTAGTTATAATCTTCAACCATCATATATTCAGTTTCACTTTTCAATAATTCAACCCCAAATTTATAAAGTCATAAGGCATCCATTCTATTATTTTAGACGCTTCAAAGAACCTAAAATATCATTAGTTTGTAACAATTTCAACCCCACCGTACTATTTTTTTTTTTTTTTAAGAAATTTGCTGACCTGTTTGAGTCCCAGATATTATCGCGACAAGTCCACTTTGCAGAAACAAGAGCACTTTCAGGCAACCTTCGCCATTTTGAACAACTGTCGCATTGAGCCAGTTGCTCCTTCTCACTGATAAGATAAGACTGTAAGTCGAATGATATCTTGCCCTAGTATAAAACTTCAACCACTTGAAGTAGCCCTTTTGAAAAATCTCGTTGTAAATATCAGGAAGTTAAAGCAAAAACAGAAATCGATAGCACATCCTTCGACAGAATAAAGAATACCACAAAAAGCCCAGAGGTCTGTTAAATCGTATATAACAATATAACACTTGCATTGAACATATCAGAACAAAAAAAAGCCATGAGGTCTATTCACAAATATCCTTAAAGAAGCCTTTAAAAACAAAAATCAATTGGACATCCTTAAACTTTTCACATCATATAGAATCGAAGAACAAAAAAAAGCCATGAGGTCTATTCATTACTTTATAAAACACATTGACACACGCACACAAAAAAAATTCTATGTTGTTAGAAGGGAAAGCTGAACCATTAGTGCTTTATAAAGCCTAAACTATTTTTCACCATATGATTGATATGAATAATACTAAAGGCATAACAATCTATGCTTCGATCAGTGATCCTAAATGTAACACAAAGTTTAACTGAGATTTGAGATTAGATATAATTATCCTTACCTTGAAGATCCAGAAATGAAAACCGTCCTCTTTCCAAAAACTGGAGGTTCCTAAACAATATACGACAACAATCAAAACCAATGTACAAGAACAAAATTTATTGCGAACCCAAAATTGAAATGCCTCAGTGCTACAACACTAGCATTAAAAGATGGTTGCTGAAAATCAAACTACCTCAAATTCTTCAAACTCATAGCCATCGACCATGACCACAGTAGGCTCGGAAGACGGAGCTGGACGAAGCAACTCCTGAGCTTCTTCCCAAGTGACTCTCACCACGGAAGCATCATCGTTATTCATTAGAAGCCTCTTGTTTTTTATGTTTCTAGCCTTCTTCTTCTCTGATATGGTTATATGCTGCGGTTTCGAATCACCCGAGACTCTGCCTCCGTTCTTCATATCATTTGGAACATCAAAATTAGAGAAGAGATGAAAGAAATTATAAAGGAATAAACTTGGAAAACATTAGCAGGTAAGAACATACAGAATTCTGAGTATCAGTAGCCCCAGAAAATGATGCCTCTCCAGTTGATTCACAGTTGTTTAAGGCTGCAGATGGTTGTGGCTCCTGCTTTTTGCCCAAAAAATTGAGTAAAAAAATTGTGTATTTTTCAAAGAATGTAAGAGCAACCCCACCCCCCCCCCCCCCAAAAAAAAAAAAAAAAAAAAAACACACACACACACAAAGAACAAAAAAAAAAGAAGAAAAAGGCACAAAGAAAAGGAGGGTAATGGCTGAGGTTTCTGACCTGCACTTCAGCATTACTAGCCGCCTTCCGACAGCCTATTACAAGTTGACTCCCCGGATCTATCCGACTAAATATCACTGAACAAAAGGGAAAGAAGGCATGCAAAAATAAGGAATTAATCTATCACACAGAAACAACATATAGACAATACGATATGTAGCAATTCATAAAGCCAACACAAAGCATCACATCAATCACTTAAGCAATTTGAAGGTTTAGAAAATGAATTTTACTCACAGAACTAACCCTAACTTCAGATCTACAGCAAGCCTCACCTCCAAAAATCGCAAGAGATGCAAGGACGAAGAGCAACAAAGTTAATTATTTAGTTAAGTGAATGAAGCCAAAAAAAGCTAGGTATGTGCTTACAGCATTAATGAGATTCTAAACAAGTGTCAGATTTATGATAACAGATGTCAGTTAAAGAAAATTCAAAAAATTAAAATTTAGAAGCAGTATTTCATCTCAATATTCAACACAACACATAAGAAAAGGCATATACCTGTGTCACCAGCTTGTAATTGCATATTTTGGATGCAAGGGGTTACGCCCTCCAATACATACATCCGGCTATTATTATTAGGCCAAAATCTGAACTGAAATGTCCACTCTTTGCCCTTTATGTCCTGAATCCTTATCGGTATACCTTCTGATTGATTGATAGTAGGGAAATATGCCTGCCCAACAAATTAATACAGTTCACAAAATTGAATATATAGGAAAAGATCGTGAATTTGAAATGCTTCTATGTAAAATTGCATAAATTAAAAATTATATACTCACTTCAGCGCATGCTTTCGGGAGGACCAAACGACCAATTCTCCCAGCATCACTTGCACTAAGAGTCTTCTCGAACAATGGTACAATAGTGGATTTTAAGCTAGGAGTGAAAGTTAAGGCAAATAATTGATAAATGTAAGAAGGCACCATATCTGCCTAACTAAAAACAAAAACAAAGAGGTAAAAACACATAAATGTAAATTATGGATACTCTCCAGATAATTGTTGCAATTCTTGGTCTGTGATCCTAGGCCAGTATCGAGGAAGTAACTGATTTCGTCCCCGACCTTCAGCTGGAGGCCTAGGAACACGTGTCTGTGAAGAAGATCCCTTATCCGAGCCCCCTCCTGGGCTAGGTTTGGGGGGCTTTGGAAAAATATGGCGTGCCCTTTGCCCATGTTGGATCGAACCTTTTGTCGATTCATGTCCTTCAACTATCCCACTAGGGATAGAGAGCACATTATTTGGACTACCTAAAGGAGTAGTCAGTGAGAATTTTAAGGATGGGTGAGCTAGAGACTCGTACATATCTTTCACCCCTTGTTTTGGTCTGCTGTAGTCGGGTTTGACAAAACCGGAGGATGAACTATTTTGGGAGTGAATTGGTATACGTTTACCACTATCTGCAGATTTAAGCACGGGTTCTTCTTTTTTGAGTTGCTCAAGTGCTGCAGGTACAGCATTAATCCCTATAGCCCTCGACAGCTCAAGAAGCTTCCGTGTGCTGAACTTCTCATCATCAACTCTATGTTCAGCAACCATAGGCTGGGCATCCCTAGTGCCATTTTTGTCTGCTGGTTTGTCATTTGATATATCAATAGGAATCTGCAAAAACAATTGAAGCATGAGTACTCTAAGACCAATCGAGTCATATGTGAAGATATAAAGCAATCGGCTAACATTGCTTTCCAATATTCAAATATGCTAGACAGTGAGAATACCAAAATGTTCTAAAACATGACGAGAGCAGGTGATAAAATAGATAGAAAGGTGAATACGACAGTATCTAAAACTGGTATAGGAAGCACCATACAGATCAGTTAGCAAGGTTTGGCTGAAATAACGATGATTGCATGCTATTTTCAGGCTACTATACTAACGAGTAAGATGAAAAGTTAGTTATAGCTTATTTGATAGAGTTCATCAACTAAAGTCTAATTCAGTGCCGATCCACATGCATAATTTTACCTTAGCAGAACACAGAGAAACTCATTCTACTATAATTTTCAGAAATGCTGAAAGGCACACAACAGATAGCATAGTATGTAAAGTGCCATAGACCATCCAACTTTTGGAAAATCAAAATCTTTCCAGTAATTAATCATAACCTGTACTGGTTGTGAAGAATGAATTTCCAAACGCTTAGCACAACTTATGCATGCAACACCACCAAATTCCATGTATTCAAATAGATGCCTTGAAGCAATGCATCCACAGTGGACAATCTGGCTAGGTGAAAACAAAACAAGTTAAGACAATAAAAAGGAAGTACATTAAAATGTGGAGAAGCGAAGCTACTATTACCTTCCCACATATTCTGCATTCCCTCCAACCAGATTCGTCTGAATGGTACGTTTCGCAGAAAACAGAGTTCTCATATGCAGATCTGAAATTCACATCGAACTACATCAGCGAAAGAGAGAAAAGCAGAAAAAAATATAGATGGAGAAAAAGTAAATTGACCAGACAAATAAGAGTTTTCAGTCCAAAACAGTATAAGAAAGATGATATGCAAGGATCATGCTATATGCAAAATAGTTAGTAAGATTAGTAACACATAGAGAAATTAATCCGATCTATATGAAATAAACATAGGCAAACTTCCATGCATCAACCATAGGAGAAATATTTACACCAAGACATGTGGCAAACAGAACCTTGTAACCTGATTCCCCCATATATGGAGAAAGAATACAATTAAATCTGAACAGGTTTGACCATTAATTCTTTGAAAAGGATAAAAAAATACAAGACCGTGAGAATGCTCCCGGGCAAGTTAGACTGCCAAAAACACTCTTAAACCACTCATATAACAATTTCTAACATGTTTGCCCAATATGGATCAATCAGTCCACTACCAGCTATGATTTTAACAATATTCCATCACCAATCCTGTCAAAATGGCAACTCTTTTTCCACTTTTTCGTTTCATATATAAAACACAGATTATAAGAAGCAAATGCTAAAATGTGACTAAGCTAATTTTCAACAATTCGGGAGAAGAAAGGTTAAAACTGGCGTTATGGTTTTCAAGAAATAAATACTAAATATAGAAAAAAGATAATCGAATGGCAGTAAAATGCAACAGGCTATTCATAGTAACAAAATGGAAAAAATCTGCAGAATGGCTATATTTCAGGAATCTAATAGCACATCCCCAAAGTGCCCTTGAGAAAATTGGAATTCAGAGGTGGAACATTGATGAACAACAGCATCGAAAAACAGGGCCAGAATTGGAATTTAGGAAATTACCCGCACTTGTAACAAAGCGTAGCAAATCCACCGGATTTCAAGCTCCAACCTTTCTTCGAATCCGAAGACGTCGTTGCGCGGCACACCTCATTCATGCAATTCTTGGAACCCATTTCTCGCAAATTCAGTTCTCGAAGTCGAGATTTTCCTTCAAAACCCCAAACCCAAAACTCATCACGATCAAAACCCTAAAAACCCAACTCTTTCTCACCCAGATCAAACAAATTCAAACGAAATCGATAAATCCCCACATCTCAAATCATAAAAAAAATCGACACTATTCGATGTCGAGAACTGAAATTCCTCAAGTAATTGCAGATAAAAATCGCATATTTCCACTCACCTCGTTCAAATCTAATCAATTCAACGTCCGCATGCGAACATCCTCAAGCAAAAACAAAATCCATCTTCCCAATTGCAGATAGCATGTAGTTGAAACCTCAAATTGAATCTGAGACTTCGAAAAAACACCAGAAAACGAAACCTAAGTTCAAAAAGAAAAGAGAAAAAAACGACGGCGGCGGTCGGTGGCCGATTCCGCAAATGTCAGGGATAAATCAAATCGAGTAGAGCGAAACTAAAAAGACGATGCGGTAATAGATTCATGGACGTGTATCTATGAGTTTAGAGAGAGAAAGGGAGCGGGAGGAGAGAGAGAAAAGCGTGTTGGCATGCAGAATGAAATGGGTGCAACGATATGCATGCACGACATTTGAAGACCACTTACAGTTCATCTATACTATGTAAAATTTGCCCCCAAAACCAAAATCCTTTCCTTTTTCCCTTTTCTTCTCTGTGTTCACATTTGGCTTTGGGGTTTAAATATCTTTTTTTTCCTCTTTCTTGAAGATTATTACGGCGTGTGGGGATTCAGACATAGATTAGTATATAATCGGATGGCCCGAAGGCTTCGTAGATTCCCATGTTTCAGGGTAAAATCATGTCAAGTCTTTGGGTAAAGTCAGAGATGGTAAATTCATTAGGGCAAAATATTATGTTATGAAATAGTATACTACTACTATTATGAGTTGTGTGTTATTTACTTTGATTTTTTACTCCAATAGTCTGGTGAAAGTTTTGTTAGGTGGAGTATATAGAAAGTTGTGCATTTAATCTGTATTTATAATTCATCGGTGATATGTACAGGTAAGGAGGCAGAGACAACCAAATTATATTTGGTGAGTAACGCCACGCTTTATCCGTAAATACAGGTAAGCATGAAGGCACAGCCAAATACCCTCAACGACTTTGCCCAAACTTTATAATTCACTCGTAAATACAGGTAATCAAACAAGCACCGTTGGATATTATAGGGGACGGTCACGCTTTTAGCGTTACTTCTTTTTCATACAGATACCTAGTGATGAGATATTATGCAATTTTTATCTTCTAGAGTATTCATATACACATAAATGATTTTTTCATGGTTATTTTAAAATATAGAAATAAATAATGTTTTTTTTATGATGATGCATTTTATATATTACTACATTAATACAATATTTCTTTTTATGACAATCGTAAATCATACAAACGTAAATTATTCATATTTGATCCTCTCAACTTGAGTGTATGATAGGAGATATTATTTCTATAGAATTAATATAATCTACCCATTGCATAATATTTATGAGCGATTATTCATAATAGGGTGATTGAATCAATATTGAAATGTCTTGAAGATTGTGGGATTTTAGTTTGGAGATAATTGTATTGAAGTAGTTTTGTTAAAACATTACAAGCATTTGAATATTTATGGCTTTGATGTGGAAGTTAGACAAATGTGGTAAATAAAAATTTTACTCTCCCGTAAAAAGATCTAATCTCATAAAAGTGGCAGATAGTTATGGCATTGACTCCTTGAGGATAGACTTGCAAACATATTATCGGTGATATATCTTATTTAATTTAAGTTTTTTGAGAAACAATTATGTGCTATGTCAGGGGGTGAATAATCAAATATCAGCTAACCGCGAACGTTACATTTTTTCTTTAAACTTTATGATTAAGCAATTATCGTACTTACGTGCGTATGTTGGCCAAACGGTATGGAGTTAGTGTCTAGACCAAAATTCTCGGATTCGCGTCTTTCGTGGCACGACCTTTAAATTTTATGTTAATTATGTATAAAAAAAAAAAGCATTTATCGTACTCAGTTTTATGTCTTTAAGTTTCTTATTACACAACTTTTGTAAATGTTATACAATATACAATATATATAACTAATTTGTTTGTCTATGGCGCGCTATATATGTGTGTATGTCATGAGAACCAATGTTTTCAAACCCGGACCAAATATCGAACCGGTCATTCGAACGGGTCACCGGTCCGACCGGTTGAACCGTTCCTAAAAAACCGGATGACCCGTATTTTATTATATATATATAATTATTATATATTAAACATATGAATACTTAAATAAGTCTATAACTTGAATAAAATTTAAAATGTATGTATTAATATTAATTAAAAATAAATTTAGGTATCTCAAATGTTTATTGAACTCAATGAATATATGAAAATATTTACGTTAAAATGAAAAAAAAAATAGAGGAAGGAGCAATTACCATAATACAACTCATTCATATATCTTAATTTTTAATCATTAATAATTGTTTCTATAAACGCCAATTGTATTTTAATAAAAATAGATCATAAATCATAAATGTAGAACTGTTAATGACAACAATTATTCAATAAAGTTGTAGTAGAGGTGACCACGGTTCCGGTTCTGGTTCGAACGGAACCGGAACTGCCGGTTACGGTTCCCCCAAAGAGGAACCGGAACCGCACCACCGGTTCCGAACTGCCGGTTCCGGTTCGAGCCGGATGGAACCGGCCCCCTTTTTTTCTTTTTCTTTTTCTCTTTTTTTTTATTTCTTCCCTATATGCATACTTCGTTTATATTTGTTTCGATTTTAATTGTAAGAGCATTATAATCGAAAACTGTAAAAGAAATTGGAAATATAACAAATCAGACGATTATTCAATTTTTTTTTATTTATTTCACCTAAACCTTTGAAGATCACATTTTGATTTCAAAGGTCGAGCCTCGTTAAAACTTCAGTAAGGAAAAAGAGTACTCGTCTAAGATTTGACATGGCAGAATTACATGTTATCGAAATCAAAATCATCATAGAAATCGTCAATTTCTGCTTGAGAGGTGTCGGTGTTAGTTCCCGCGTCGGTGGTGCTTAGTTGACACCGGCGACTCCAGCATGGTTCAATGGGGGTACAGTTGTACCCCCCCAAAAAATAAATTACTAGTATTATATATATGTATGTATATTAATTCATTTTAAATAATTATAATAAGTTTTAAAATATTATTAATATTAACAAATAGATATGTGACTTATCCTCTAGTATTTTTGCTCATCAAGTTGGTGTTGATTCTTTCGGCAAGTGTCGATGGAGTATTTTTCGGAATGACTTACGTCAAAAACAAGTTGCGAAATAGTACGGAAAATCAATTTTTAAATGATCATTGTCAATTTCACTGAGAGAGATGTGTTCTCCTACGAGTTTCTGATGGCGATGTTGCCAATTGCTTTCAAATAATGAAGCATCGTCAAAAATTATACTACCTCCATCCCATTTATTTAGACTCTTTTGCTTTTTGACTTTTTTCGGCACGCGCGAAACCTAGTACGGGTTTTAAAACATAATTTTGAAGTATTTTTTCTTTTACGGGATACTATGTCATAGTATCCCGTAAAAGAAAAAATACTTCAAAATTATATATATTTATAATTTTACTATATTAGGTATATTTATAATTTTACTATATTCGTTGACATTATTGTAAGATGGTACTATTAATGTTATACTCCTTCCGTCCCGCCAAAATGGCTTGGTTTCTTGAATATATGTGAGGTATAAAATAAAAAAAATAAGGCTATTTCAGCGGGACGGAGGAAGTATAATTATTTCTTGTACCCCCGAATTATAAATCCTGGAGTCGCCACTGTTAGTGGATCATCTTGAAAGACCTCCTCCCATTTGTTCTCTTGCTCTCGCATCTCGGCTAAGGCGTAGTCTTTAAGCAATACTTTTTTTTTCCAATAGATAATATTAATACATAATTAAAAAAATATATTTCATATGATATAGAATTATGGATTGATAATTAAATATGCAAAGTTCATACATATTTAACATGTTATCATCCTTAATTAGAATGAAAAATTTCAAAATTGACACTTCATCTTATCTTCTTCATGAATTGGATAATTTATTATCTTTATGTAAATCACTAAATTGTATATTTTGTCATCTTCAATTCATCATCATCATGTGACATTGTTAATTGAATATTTTGCCATTTATATGATTTGGTTTTTTGTTTAAATATTTGAATTTAAAGTTTGAACATTATCACAAGATTCACAACTCATAAGTGCACAACATCCAACATCACTAGGCTACTATAGTTTATCTTTGAATGAATAAACATCACATATGTATGTAGTTTTATTCATTTGTACTTTTTTCAATTTGAATTATAACTTAACAATGAAAAATCTCTTTCATTTTACAAATTATACTTTATAATTTGTACATTAATAATTCATTAAAATGGATGTATACTAATAAAATGTTAGATCAAATAATTAGTATGATATTTATACACAACATACAAATAAAATATATAAATAAACAAAAAAATGCCGGTTTTCCGGTTTTTTAACCAGAACCGCCGGTTCCCGGTTCCTCAAGAATGGAACCGGAACCGCACCGCCGGTTCCAAATCCGGTTCTGAACTGCCGGTTCCGGTTCTGGTTCAAAAACCGCCGGTTCCAGTTCGGTTACCCGGTTCCGGTTTTTTTGGCTGGCTCTAAGTTGTAGAGCTAAGAGTTTAAACATTGTAATATGGTGTAAAATTTATTAATGAATAATAAAAAACCTTGTACTCATAAAATTGTGAATAAATAAATTAATTGTTTCAACTTAACTAAGCTGGTGGGATGGCGCACTTGGCCAGAATGTTAGACTAGCATCCTAGAGGTGCTGAGTTCGACACCTACTGAAAGTATATGCCATATTTTATTTTATAATGAACCGGTCAACGGTTTTGACCGGGTTTAACCTAGTTCGTTCCGGTTCAATAGATAAAACCGGAATTAGCGTGACTGGACCGGAAAGCTGACCAGTTCCCGGTTTAACCGATCGAACCGGCTGGTCTGGGTTTCAAAACACTGATGAGAACTAGGAATCAATTCGCACCGTTAATAGAAAGCATACATACAACACATATAATTCATAAAAAGTATAATTTCATATTATTTTTTCGAATATATTTCATATCTAAAAAAGCATAATTGCATGTATAAATCATTAAAAATATATATATATATAAAAATAAATAAAAATGCTCTCGTGGTTCTTACGTTAAGATTAATTCTCATAAAAACCGACTTATATATAAATTGATGTGTGTTCATTATGAATTATTAAAATAATAAAATAGATATATTGATATGAGACGGAGGGAATAATTAATTATATAGAAGATGAATCAGATCATATACTATAAAATATATATGCATTTCACACATTGATACTACGTACTAATAGACGTGGCTATGTGATTCAAAATTTTGTTTTATTATATACTTCCTCCGTCCCAAGATTCTTGACACCTTTCTTTTTGGCATTTTCAGCACGCATTTCCACGCTTCTCGGTGATGGGTTTTAAAATGATTTTTGAGGTATTTTTCTTTTTACGGGATACTATGACACTCGTATTATCCCGTAAAAAGAAAAATACCTCAAAAATTCATTTTAAAACCCATCACCGAGAAGTGTGGAAATGCGTGCCGAAAATGCCAAAAAGAAAGGTGTCAAGAATCTTGGGACGGAGGAAGTATAAATTAATAATCACGGACCTCAAGGTCCTCAACACATGGCTCGCGATATCTATCTGTATAATTTGGTGGCATTACTAGTTGCTATATACACGAGGTTGATGATTCTATCTCTATCTCATTTTCCAACTCTTTTAAATATACTGCATTTTAATATTCCACTAATATATACTCATAAAAAATAGTACTACTACCTCTAAGCTAGGAAGCACGGGGACGTCCACCAGCTCGGTGTCTTCGTTCCGGGGACGTATCGGGGACGGGGACGGCAAAATACGCCGGAAATACGTCCCCGGGGACGTCTTTTTATTAGCCACGTTGTTTCTTTTCTTTTTTTAAAAAAATACGCAGGTCAAAATCCGTTGACCCAAAAAAATACGCCCCAAACCCTAATTTTAAGGAAAAAAATAGTCTCAAACCCTCAATCGCGAAACCCCCTCCCTCAATTTGCGATTTCTCTCACCCAAACCTTAATTGCTTCGCCCCCTGAGGTCGCCACCGCCTGGGCTCGCCGTCGCCAGGTTTGCCACCGCTTGGGCTTGCCGTCGCCGTCGCCTTTGCACTGTTTGAAGCCTGCTTTGGCTCGCCGTTCGCCTGGGCTTTATTTGCCACCACGTGTATGTTGTCTGCTGCCGCCTGGGCTCATCTGGTCTGTAGTTGGTGTGTGTTATTTTTTTTTATTATGGAAGAGGATAATGATAGGGTGGGTCCATAAGTACGCATAATGAAAAGTTATTTATTTTACACTTTAGTTGACGTGTTTTAAGTGTAATAATATATTAAGATATCGTTTTATGTGGTACTTGCATATTTTCTTAAAGAATTATGAATTTTTAATATATATAAATTAAAATATAAAAACGTATTTTTAACGTATCGTATCTTCATTTTTTGAAAATCGACGTATTTACGTCCCCGTATCGTATCGTACCCATATTTCGTATTCGTCCCTGTGCTTCATAGCCTCTAAGTAATATATATACAGCATTCACAATAACAAGATTAATCCAATTATGCACTACAAAACATCTCCACATCATGGTATAAATTGTCTTATTTGTTATTTTGTTTAAAATAAGCTATAAATTGTCTATAAAAAAAATACTATATGAATTACTACCCTCTAGTGTTGATTTTACATTAAATAAAAGAAGAACCAATTTGGTAATTAAGTCTAACCTTATTAGTATTTTGAATGAAATTATCCACAAATATTAATCAATCACATATAACCAACCAGTCAAACTCATCAAATTTGGGCCTTCTAAATACCCATATTTAATAGTGTACACAACATCATACATTCACATTTTAAGAGTGACCCAAAAGTTATCAATGTCTTTTTTTAGGGATTTATCAATATCTTTTAAATATGAACATATAATTAATCGTCTAATATAATCATGACTAAAATTCAACCCTCATGTATTATTTAAATTCAACATTTTGCCAAATCAATATTCAATGTTCAAATATACTACCTCCATCCCATTATATTAAGGCTTATTTGACTTGCACAAAAACCAATGAATGGAAGAATATGTAGCTATAATCAATTCTAAGGAGAGAGAGTTAATTGTAGCCAAATATTTTTTGCCATTTTAGAAAAGAGCTATAATATAATGGGACGGACCAAAATGGAAATAAGCTCTAATATAATGGGATGGAGGTAGTAAATTCCTATTCAAGAATAAAGAACCCAAGCCCAAGCTCAATATGCCCAAGGGTATTTCCGGTAATCCAACGATCACTCGACGTAACCCTAGTTGACCGACACGCCTATAAATACCAATCGCAAGTAATTTTGTTTCTCAGATTCAAATATCCCAAAATCTTCGCAGCTCTAATTTACTCAGCTTCATAATCTTCAAAGCTCGAATATCTGCTTCGCAACTTTCATACTGTATTTTCTATTGTTTTTTAACAATTATTTATGCGTTTGTGTGAATTATTGTTGGATCTGTGTACAATAAGCCGATGCTCTGGATTAAAAAAAATAATGAAGGAAGCATGGTAATGTGCACAGAGAACGAAGATTTAAGGTCGGCATGTCTGCTTCCTCTGATTCCTGATTTGGAGGCCTGGTTTTAGACCTACATTTATTTTTCTTATCATCAATTTTAATTATTTCGTTTGTTTTAATTTATTTTCTTTCAAATTTATTTTCAAGTGACTTCGTTTTATGGATTTACGAAATTGTGTGAAATAATTGTTTTCAGTTAAGAGTAAATACTATTCCGCATTCTTGTTTGTTTGAATATGCTTGTGGATTTGAGATCTAGATTCAGTTATAAAATTTTGCATTTAGGCCTTTTTTTCCGTAATTATTTCGTTCGTCTGGTTTTTAAAATTTAGAATTCATATAGTATTTTGTTATAAATTCAACTCCCGAGCTGATATAGATTTTATTGTGGTGGATTTGATAAGATTTGTAGTTCTTATTTATTGATATAACAACATGTGTAGGAGTAGGGCTGCAAACGAGCCGAGCCGAGTATTGGCAGGCTCGGGTTTAGCTCGTTTAATATTTTACATGTTCAGGCTCGGGTTCGAGTTCGATTCGAATTTTGAATTTGTGCTTGACCTCGGTTCGAGGTAAAAATTTTGAGTTCGAATTCAGCTTGAGTTCGGCTCGTTAAATATTCAATAAATGGTTTGGCTTGAGTTCGGTTCGGATTTGAGCTCGAATTCGGCTTGTGAAAAGTTTGAATTTTATTTAAATTCGAACTCGATCTCGATTTTTAGCTCGTTTAAAAGTCATGATTTAAAATATTTTTTTAACATTCCAAATGAAGATAAATTAAAATGAAATTCATCAAACTAAAATTAAAATTATTTATTATTATAAAATAATAAATAAATAAATAAATGTACAATATAATAAATGAATTGATGATAATTGGTGATATATATTAATGTTATAAGTTAATATTTTCTAATAATAATTTTGGTGTAGTCTAATTAGTTTTGGTTGTGATTTGAAATTAATTTTACACTTAAATGCTAAAGTTTGTTAGGCTTGATTAGAGGTTCGATTAAGAGTTCGCGAACATACTTGTGAATAGGCTCGATTAACATACGAGTCGAACACGTTTGCGAGAAATACGAGTTGAATTTGGGCTTGAGCTCGGCTCGTTTATTAACGAATTCGAGTTTGAATGAGTTTTTACCGAGTCGAGTACCGAGTAAGTTCCGAGTAAGTTTTGAGTAGTTCTGCTCGTTTGCAGCCCTATGTAGGAGTTAAGAAATTATATTTGATTTATGTTTAATCATAATATTTGAAAGGTATCGTAGTCTAAATACTATAAAGCTATACAGTCTAATCTTTTGTAATATTCCTTCCATTTCGTTAATAGGCTATATTTTATTTTGATAATTCTGGCACGTTTGTTGATGATGTGTTTTAAATTGGATTGTTTTAAAAAATTTTTTTTACGGGAAACTCTGACAATCGTAGTATCTCGTAAAAAAAAATATAAATTTATTTTAAAACTTATTTTCATCAAAAAATGTGGAAATGCGTAACAGAATTGCCAAAATAAAATGTAGCTTATTGAACGAAATGAAAGGAGTATATATATTTTTATATTACAAAACCAGTGGTTTTGAACGGCGGTTCCCTATTCTGAATTAATAGTGTATTTTTTTATATTTATATTTATATTTATATTTTATATATTAGTTTATATTGTAAATGCATTACTAATTATATTTATACTAATATTTTACATTTAAAATTATTAATATTTAAAGTTCATTATATTTTAATATCTTACTAATTAATTATGATTCTAATTTCATTAATATTCAATTATACTGATAAAAAATCTACAAAGATGAATAATTGATTGGAAAAAAATTAAAAAAATAATAATGGTGTAAATCTGGTTAGAACTTGAACCAGAACTGTGTACTTGCTAGTTTGATTTTGGTGGAATTGTAATCGGACTGTCACCTCTAGTTGGAAATAGTAACTCTTTACATATTACAAAAGTTGATTGCGATTCTCTTTAGATGATGATTACAAATTGTTGGTCATGAAAATGACTTACACACGTAGATGGGTGAATATGTGTGTATAGAATTGTTTATTTTTTCTTGCGTTTTTCGTCCTTTTTACAAGTAGACGCTAGTGAGCCTTTCAAAGCTTTTTGCTCATGTGGTGAGACTTTAAAGTTTCTTGCAATTAAAAATTGTTTGATTGTTTAAAGCGTGGTGTGCAGATATGATAAAACGAAAGCTTGTACGTAAGGTAAAGATTGAAAGTAAATCACACCAAGAATTTTATAGTGGTTCGGAGCAACTCTCCTATGTCCACTCTTGTCGTCGACGGGATGAATAACTTCATTCGGTATTTCTTGTTTTATACTTCCAAGGGGAAGTAATTTAGAGCTAGTAACAAACTCACTTTAAATCCTCAAGAGCCAAATAACAACTACAACTTTTCACGACCTTCCACTTAAGTATGCAAACTTAAGATTCACAATCAAGATTTCAACCAAACAAAAACTTACAATCTTACAACTCAATCTAAGACGAATAGACTTGTTGGTTTTTTTTTCGTTAAAAATGAGAATTATTTACAGTGAAAAATATGAGTAAAGAATGAGGATTCTCAAGACTAGGTTTTGGATATAAATCGGTTGAACCTAGAGATAGAAAGTAGTTGCGAATACTTAGAATGAGGATTCTCAAAACTAGGTTTAGATATAAATCGGTTGAACTTAGAGATAGAAAGTAGTTGCGAATACTTAACGAAAATTGAGTTTTCTTAAGGACATACTAAAGGATTAAAGGCTTGAAGAACTAGAGAGATTCGAGTGTTTGAATGTTTGAGTTCTTGCTTGCGAGT
This sequence comes from Mentha longifolia, assembly GCA_001642375.2. NCBI lineage: Eukaryota > Viridiplantae > Streptophyta > Magnoliopsida > Lamiales > Lamiaceae > Mentha > Mentha longifolia. The sequence goes on along the minus strand of CM038113.1, from coordinate 16,889,527 downwards.
TTGATAGCTTGTGTGTGTATACCTTTGTGTTGTTGTAACTACTTCTATTTATAGTGGGTGGAATCTACTTCCCGTTAGAGAGAGAAGCGGCACGTGTTCCTCACTCGACCGGAAAAGCCGCATTAATATTGGGTGCTTTTCAGAGTTCAGTACGAGGGTATGGCTCTACCCGGGTAAAAGGGAAACCCTAGCATGGGAATAGGTGGTCAGCGACAGTCTGAACATCCACTTTTCGTGACACTTGCAGCATTTACTTTCCGTTGGGCAATACCAGCTTGACACGTGGACTCTGCAACTACGACACATTTAATGATACGTACGGAGAGACTTCCGACGTAAGTTTGAACTTCAAACTTTTAGAGTCTAGGTCAACGTATCGCTAGACTGCTTGGACGCTCTAACTGCGGCTTTAAAGTTGAGACGTTTTAAGTCTAACTGTTTGAAAGCGCTTCCCTTTATCTGCACGCTCTGAGCTTTTTTATGTTGAAAATGTCTTGTCTACGCTCTGCTAAACTTCATTCTGCAGCTTTCAACACTGATGCTTTTCACATTTTAATAGCTTCAAAACCTGCGTTTCAAAACTAAAAGCTTCTTAACAAATAAATTTTGCTAGAATTTTAAATCCAAAGCGCAAATATTTATAACATAAAAAATAATAAGGGAAAATAACTATGAGGGTTTTGGAATCAAATCAAAACAAATTGTTTCACTTTGATTCAAAGTTTTCCCTTAAGAAAATAACCTAACACAACTTTTAATTGTAGTAACAAATGATGCATGAAATCTATAAAAGAATCAATCGAGCTATGACCTCTTGAGAGAAAAGTAATACGACATGTAACTATAGTTGAGACTTGGCTTCTTGAAACCATGTGGTAATAGACTCTTTATCTTTCTTGGAAAAATCTGTAGGGCTATAATAGGGAAAAGTAGCAAATACACCCCTAACGCGTATAGCACCCCAATGTATTGTTTGGGGCAATAATAACCTCAACGTTCTAGAAGTTGAGCAAGAAACACCTTCGTACAACTTTGAAGTTAATGCCGTCTATCTATCTTCTTCTTCTTCTTTTTTTTTTTTTTTTTTTTTCACTTTTCCTATTTTCATTCCTACACCCCTTCAGCCAGCCACCGTAGCAAAATGTTGCTGCCCTTCTCATGCTCTTGTACCCCTCTCTCTCTGTGCCTCATCATCGCCATCCTCTACTCGCCGACGTCTTCAGTACAACACCGCTGTCAAAGCCAGCACGACCAACAATCGCCATTGTAACAACAGCAGTTGGGACCAGAGGTGCTGCCCTTGTCTCACCATCTCTTATTCGTCTGACTCCGCAGCTGCTCAGAGAAGTGAGGGACGGTCGCGAGAGATAATCCTTTATTGTTAGCTAGCAAAAACACGAATTGCACTATATCTGAACCAGATCGTCAAAGAAAAGGACAAAATATCACGAGGCTATTTTATGTGGAGTATTTCAATTTTCAAGTACCGAGTTTAATAATTTCTTAATTAAAATAGCATAATCTATTTATTTTATTTTATTTTAGTTTTGTAAAATTCGATCAAACATATCGAATACAAGACTACATATAAAACATACTTTACATGTTGAAGAACATATAATGGTATTGGTGGATGTGTAGAATCCGCCATGAAAGCTGCTAGGAAAACAACTACAACAATTTTGTGAGGGTACAAATCCATCGCAAGGCCTATATTTAATCCACCAAGGCTGTGGCCCACTAGAACCACCTTCTCCGTCGCCGGAATTTCAGCCGTCAGCGCTAGCAGAGGCTGCGAATAGTCAGATAAAGTGCGGAGTTCGTCGATATTTCTCAGATCGATGCCGGAGGCGGCTAGGTCAACGGCGGTACGGCTGTGACACGGTGGCCGGCTGCCTCCAGCAGCGGCTTACCATACGCTGTGGCAGGCGCCGGCAAGTAGAGGACGGCGGTGATGAGGCGCAAAGAGAGAGAAAGAGAGAGGGGTACAAAAGCATGAGAATGGCATCAACATTTTGCTACGGTGGCTGGTTGAAGAGGCTAGGAAGTAAAATAGGAAAAGTGAAAAAGAAGAAGAAGAATATAGCTGGCGTTAACTTCAGAGTTATATGAGGGTGTTTCTTGCCCAACTTACAAAATGTTGGGGTTATTATTGCCCCGAACAATACATTGGGGTGCTATACTCATTAGGGGTGTGTATGTTAGGGGTATATTTGCTACTTTTCCCGGCCATAGTATATGCATGGCCATAAGGGGCACTCCCAATGGAAAGCCCAAAAAGTGGGCTCTCTCCGACTCTCTCCCATTTTTTCCGTTGGAGAGCGCCTACTCTCAAAATGAGCCTTAGTAGTTGGGCTCACTTCGATGTTATTATTATTTTTATTTCAAAAATTTAATTTTAATGTTTATTTATTTTTATATCAATTTTGATTTTTATTTCGATGTTTAGCTAATTATTTTATTTATTGAATCTAACTTAAGAAATAACATACTTGAGGATTTTTATTTTTTTTAAGGTAAAAAAATATTTGAGTATTACTTTCATATATTGAATTCAAAAAATAACATTACAATAAAATTAAATATGCAAACGGTGCCCATAATTCTTTGACCAAATTGATCGAAAAAATAATGTCACACTTCGATCGACTAAATTACTGAAATTCATATTTTAATTTAAAATTTAAAATTACATGATTAAATGAAAAACAAAGAAATAAAATAATAAGAATCTTTTTAAATGAAATTCAGATTAAAAAAAAATAAAAATAAAAATAAAAATTGAAAACAAAAAACAAAGAACAAAACACAAACAAAACAAAAGGACGAATAGAAAAGAGGATAATGTACAAATAGGCCCCTAAGCTTTACACCAAAATACAAAAAACCCCTTATACTAATATTTTGGGACAATTACAACCCCAAAGTTTTTAGTTTGGAACAAATAGCACCCTTAGATCATCATAGATGACAGAAAAAATAACAGTCATTACAAAAATTATGTTAGACCGGCGGAAAGCGCACTGAACCAATGCGACTCCGGCGACAGAGAGAAACTCAGGGGCGAGGCGAGGTGAGGCTGGAAAGCCTTGGGAGCTTTGAATTGGTATAGATTAAACTCTCTGTTGCTCGAAACTCAAACCTGTAGTCCTAGTCAATCCAAGGGTGCCATTTGCTCCAAATTAAAAACTTCGGGGTTTTAATTGTCCCAAAACATAGTATAAGGGGCTTTTTATATTTTGGTATAAACCTTAGGGGCCTATTCGTATCTTATCCCAAAGAAAAGAAAAAGAAAAATGAGAAAGAACAAAATACAAAAAGAAAAAGGGATAAGGTATAAATACCCCCCTAACGTTTTTATGAAAAAAAAATTGCCCCCTGAACTTTGTTTTAGTACAAATAGGACCTTCGTCTTTATTTTTAGGTACTAATACCCCCTTAACGTTTTTACGAAAAAAATAAATTGCCCCCGAACATTGTTTTGATACAAAAATGATCAACATCTTCATTTTTAGTCATACTCTCTCCCTTCCATAACAAATTACCCCATAAATCTTGAGAATCCAAATTTTTAAAAATTGAAATCCCTAATATGCTCTCTCTCTCCTGAATTGACGACATCATCGGTGACTTTGCTATCTTAATGTCGGCGCTACGTCCTTGTTGTACCTCAAACTCGTCACGTCAACCATTTCTTGCTACGAGCTTGGTTGTTGGAGGTATAGAGGGATGTTGGTCCTCATGCCCACACCGTTGTGCTTGCTTGTACAAAAAAAAATAAAAATTGGAGAAGACGGATGTGAGTGTTTCGATAGTTGGTTTGGTGAATTGTTCATAAAAAATGAAGATGATAACCCTTTTTGTACCAAATCAAAGTTTAGGGGGCAATTTGTTTTTTCGTAAAAACGTTAAGGGGGTATTTGTACCTAAAAATGAAGATGAGAGTTCTATTTGTACCAAAATAAAGTTCAAGGGGCAATTTATTTTTTCATAAAAATATTAAGGGGGTATTTGTACCTTATCCCAATGGAAAAAGAATAAGGAAAAAAAAAAAGCAAAGGGAGGGCTCGGTGAGCGAGACCGAGCGGAGAGAGCCCGGGCTCCTCAACGCTGTTGGTCCTGATGGAACCGCTGCTTGAAAGAGTTCCTTTTTCCCACTAGATCTTCGAATTGGATGTGATAATTTAAATGCAATTTCATCACACATTTAAGTTTAGAAATTATACCTTCTCGATTTGCAGATGGAGTAATCTACAGGTCTAGATTACTGGGATGTGATCCCTTTCCTCGAAGTTCTCCGACTGTGTCGGCGTCTCGGAACTCCCTCTGCACTCTTAGAAGCCGGCGCCTCTTCTCTACCGTGAGATTAGGTTTTTAGAATCTCCTCCTTATTTATAGGAGGAGGGGCACCTCTTCTTTCTTTCTCACTAAGTTACATGCTTAATTAATTAAGCCCGATTTAATTAATAATTACTGAAACAAATTCTAATTAAATAATTAGAATTAATCCTAATTATTATAAGGAAAATAATATATGTAAATATTAAATTAATTATCTAATTCCTTAATTAAAATAAATCTTAATTAATTAGATATTAATTTATTACACATTACATATTTAACTAGAGTGCAATTATTGAGCCCACATGGACACCAAAAGAGGAGATAGGCGTCCCTTACACTACAGTAGGCGCCACATTATGGGCTCAAGCCCATAATGCATCTTTTTAGTCCAAAATTAATATCCCTCAATAATACCTTGAATTCCTTTCCTGAAGAGCTCTTGGGCCATCCTAGGGATCTATGTACCAGATAGAGTTTAGTCTTGTGAACTCCCTGAGGGGATATCTCTCAACCTAATAAGGACACGGTATCTCGATACAACTAATTAGACATACTATGTGCCCTCATGTTACCCAAGAGGCAAGTCATCAGGGATGCTGCGATAGACCCTTATCTTGCAAATCAAAGTAATAATGAACAACACATATATATCTAATAACCTATCGAGATTAAGATCATATATCTAAATGCCGAGATCTCTAGTTCTTCACCTATTGCTAGGGTCAGTATAAGAAGAATATTATCTCACTCGATCCTGTCAATACGTTCCACCGTACCAACATGACTAGCGACTAAGACCCGCCACTACCGTCATGTTGCAGTCTAAACCGATAGCTTTCCCGAGGTATCTCGACTGTGACACTGTTTATATCTCATAATTAGTATTGAACGCTGCGTGATCTCCCTGACACCCGAGTCGTCCACGTATTCTAAAACATGAGATATTGGGCTTATTCTTATTAATATATTTATTCAGATAGGTGATTGTAAACAGTGGAATACATGTCATATATATATATTAAAATACGTTTTTGCTTTAGCTATACATAACAACCCCAACAGGTCCCCCTTCGGGCTCCCTCCACGGCTGCGAGCCCGGCTCCCTCTACCCCATTGGGGGAGCTCTAAGGACCCTATCTTATTTAAAATTTTGGTTTTATATTTTTGGTTTAAATTAAATGGATTATTATTTTTTATTGTCCCAACATTTTAAGTTTTTTGCAATAGTGTCCCAACGTTTCAAAATTTTCAATAATATCCTAACGTATGCAATATTTTTTGCAATAATGTAAAATTTGCAATAATGCCCTAACATATACAATATTTTTGCAATAATGTCCCAACGTTTTAAAAATTATAATAATATTCTAACATATATTATATTTTTTCCAAAAGTGTCATCATCACCAATTTCGGAGACTTTTTATCAACGTTGCTCACCGAAATGTTAAGTCAATATAAATCTACATGTGCGTCTAATTTGATATTCCGGTGAGCCACATTGGTAAAATAATCTCTGAAATTAATGCTGGGGACACTCTTGGAAAATATTGTATATGTTAGAATATTATTGTAATTTTTAAAAATACTAGAATGTAATTGCAAAAAAATTGTATACGTTAGAATATTATTGCAAATTTTAAAACATTAGGACATTATTGCATAAAATATTACATACGGTAGGACATTATTGCAAATTTTGAAACGTTGGGACACTATTGCAAAAATATTGAAACTTTGGAACAATAAACGATGATAACCCAATTTAAATTGGTCGGTTAAATTCCTTGATATCTCTTTGGGAAAATCTTGGAAGAACTTGAAAATTCATATCATCCAATACATGCATGTTAACCTGGATGCAAAATAATATATGTCAAGGTTTTGAAATGGTTAAATTTATAAAGCTAAACTGGCCAAGCAATCACTCCACCAAGTGTGTAACAATAAGTTCATGTTAGTATACTAACAACAAATATCATTATTTATGAAATTAGATACTAACAACAATTATCAAGCTTCATAATTCAACTTTTTGATATACGGAGTATATCAGTACCCTTATATATATATATTTTTTAATTTTATTAATTGCCTAATTATTTAAAGTAGTTTTTACTCATTTTGTAGAATCCATTATGCAAACGTGACTTCGAGCTATAATTTTCATTTGCCTCTTACGAAATGAAGTGCCATATAACAGCTATAATTAAGTACACTTGATCGTTTGTTATCTCTAAGGCTGAAATAAAGAATCTTGATAAGACATTTAAAAGCATCGCTCATTCAGTTTTGATGTATAAGTAAGTTGTATTGTTTCATATATTATTCATAATGATATGATATTTCAGGCACTTTCAATAAACAACTTTTAAATTATTAGATATATAAATATGCGCGCCACGTAAAACGGCTACGGGTATGAATTTATGTAGAAAATATTCAAAGGTAAAAACACGTGCTTTTCGTGCATGTCTACTAACTAGGCATGCAACTTATTCAAAGGAATAATGCCCCGATCGAACATTAATTCCTTGAATTAATAACTACAGTGTAATGCTTCAATATCCGGGTAGCAAACTGCCCCGTCTTCTCGGTGGTGTCGATTTGCTCGAAATTCTGCACCAACCTGCCCAAAGTGATGCCTAACATCGGCATGGCGATGATGATTCCTGGGCAGCTTCGGCGCCCAACTCCGAAGGGAATGTATTTCATGTCATTGCCCGTGGCTTCGACCTCAGACTCCTCTTCCAAAAATCTTTCGGGCCTGAACTCTTGAGGCTTATCCCAACGGGCCGGGTCATTGGCCAAGTACCAAGCGTTGACGAGGACCCGGCTCTCGGATGGGATGTCAAACCCTCCTAGGTTGGCTTGGTTGAGGTTCATGTGAGGGACTAAACATGGAACCACCATCCTAAGACGAAGGGTCTCTTTGATCACGGCTTGGAGATACGGGAGTTTGCAAGTGTCGGTCTCCGTCACCTGATTTCCTGAGCAGAGAATTGTCTCAATCTCGGCCCGGAGTTTTTGTTGGATTTGAGGATTGTTGATGAGCTCCGCTATGGCCCACTCGAGGACCCAAATCGTTGTCTCTATTGCTGCATGGCCCATTCATATACATTTCAATATATGTGATCATAGTGTTATTAGTCAATTCCAATATGGTAAAAGTTAGCTCTTAAAATAAAATGATTTATAATTATAGATGCACGCGATAACATATACTCCCTCTGTCCTTCATTTGTTTGACTTTTTTTTGGGCATGCGTTTCCACACTTCTTGATAATGTATGCCTTTAAAAATGAATTTTAGAAGTATTTTTTCCTTACCGGCAACATTCATGTTCTCAATCATGTATAGTACATGGTCTTCATTGATCTCTCTACTTTGTTGAGCTTCAAGAAAGTGATCTGCCCCACATCTTAACCCACTAGCGTTTGATATCCCTTTTTTGCGTGCAAGATTCCTGCAATTCATGAGAATTGATTGAGACTAAATATATATACATATACATTAATGACAAAATGAAACATATATATATATATATATATAATAATATATATATATATATAATTATAAAACATAAATTCACTATATATATATATATATATATTTATATATATATGTGTTAGTGTTACTTTCTCTCTTGAAGAAAAGCGTCCTTGAATAGGTTCAATCTTGTTGTTGTCACCTCCTTGCAAATCTTCAAATACCCTCTCAAAAATGGCCTCAAAATGGGAATGTAATCACCAAAGTTATACTCAAGACTTTGCCCTAATCTACTCCTCCTTCCATTCAAACTCTTGAGCTTCACATACAATGGATCTTCTTCACTCTCAAATTTCCTATCAAACATCATCTTATACACATTGTTATAAACCATGAGCTCCAGCCTCCGCCGCACCACCACCCCCTCCGCCGCCGCCGCCGGGTTCCGTCTCAGGTCTGCCACCACGGCCGCCGCCTCCGTCTCCCACTCGCTGCGGTAGTGCTGCACGGCCTTGCTGGTGAAGAAGGGCACCGCTGCGATCCGCCGCATCTTCCGCCAGTGGTCGCCGTACTCGGCGAAGACCATGTCCTGTCCCTTGCCGGTGAAGACGTCGAAGACGATGTTTCTAGAACGTGAGCCGAACTCTCTCCCCTGCGTCACCAGGACCTCCTTCGCCAGCTCCGTCGAGGACACCACGGCGATCTTCCGGCTGCCCATGCGGAGGAGGGAGAGGTCGCCGAATTTCCGGGCGATTTCGGTGAGGTGGTTGTGATTCAAATCGTTGCCGATTTGGAGCCAGCTTCCGAGTATGGGGAGGGGGAATGGGCCCGGCGGGAGACTCAGCCGGCGGCTGCGGAGTTTTGAGATTGCCACAGCGGCGGCGAGGAAGCTGAGGAAGAGGAGAAGAAGATCCATCTTGGAGAAGATTATGCTAGGAAATGGTGGTGTGGCTAATGGAAATTCTCATATTTATAATTTTTTTCAAAGGCCTTTTAAAAATAGATTTATACTATATGCATTATTTTTAAAAAAAATATTTAGATTATTATAACTTGCTATTTTTTTATGTCAAATAAATGGTTCTTATAAGTGATGATGACATATTTATTTCATAGAATAATGATCTCCTATCCATCGTGAGCATGCTTAATATTTAAGGAATAAATTATTTAGTATATCTTATAAAAATAAATCCTACAAAAAATAACGAAATCCTAAAGGAAAAAATTATTGACGTCGTATGCCCACGGTGAGTAGGAGAGTTATTTCATATCCATTAAAAAGTAAATATAGAGCGTGCATATATGGAACTCTAAATATCTACTACCCGAAAGCATGTCAAACTCCAAATTACATAGGGTCTCCCTTTGTAACGCCCCGTATTTTACTTAACTAGTTCAGTTAATTAATTACGTTGTTAATTTCAAATTATCAACTTCTAGTATTCAAAAACAATTGCTTAGAGAGCAAAAGTAGAATCGAGTGGAAATTGAAAGTTCTATAATTGAGTTGCGAACGAATAATCGATTAAGTGCTCGATTAATTAAGTGGATAATTAATAGACTCAATTATTCTTAGCTAAGTGTTGATCCACTCAAGAATAGCTCAATTAAGAGTTCATTACTCAATTACTCAGTTTAAGTAATTGGTTGAGACCCAAGTAAAACAGAATGGGCCAGGCCCACGTATAGATTAAACGGGCCGAGCTCGTTAGTAATGGCCGAAGCCAATACACAATTAAATAGGCTGAGACGAACTAATAATTATGGGGCCAAGCCCGTCTAACTAAACAACAATTATAAACCAAGGACTAAGGACCCGAGAGAATAATGATACAAGAGGAGATAATAGTATAATAATAATAAATTAATAAATAAGGAATAGAATTACTAACTAAGTGTGGAGAATACAATGCGTTCTAATAAAAATGATCAAGCAATAAACAAGAAACTAGGAAACTCGATTTCTACTGCTAAAGTATTTATAAGAAATCAAAAATAAGCTGAAGGACATGAAGGGAATTTAGACACCCTAGCTTAAAAGAAGAAAGGAAATCAGTTCCTTTTTCCTAGTTTCAGTAGCCTAAAAGAAGAAAGGAAATCAGTTCCTTTTTCCCAGTTTCAGGCGCATAGCTCCAACCTCGGCTCAATACAGCAGCCCTGCAAGGGAAAAGAAAGAGAGTTCAGCCTATCTTGACACCAAGTATAGCTGCAAGGGCAGCACCAATGCAGCAACATTTGCAAAAGAAAGAAAGTGAAAAGGGAGGTGAGAGGATCAGTCGAGTATAATAAAAAGAAGAGAGTCAAAACCTGTAGCATAGAAACAAGAAAGAAAACCATCCTTAAGGGAAGCCTAGCACAACTATATAGACAGCAGCTCCATCCATTCTTTTTATACCTACAAAGGAGAGAGAAAACAACCAAGTAAGAACGAGAAGGAAGGTTTTCAAGGTCTGCAATTAGAAACAAATAAAATCTGCAGAAATCTTTAGAAAAGAACAAACATAGTATGAAAATAGACACCTTGAAAGACTACACTCTTCAGCCACAAGCTAACTTTCCTTTCAAAACCATGAGAACTCCAAACGACCTCTATATACACACCCTTCTCTCTTCATTCAAATCACACCATTCCAAACATAACACTTAGAATAGTTGAGAGAAATCTGAGAAAGAAGAGAGAAGAAAAGAAGAGCTAGGAAGAGGAGAAGAAGTAGCTAGCAACTACAGCCTCATCTTCTTCAAGGTAACCAAAAATCCATAAACATGCTAGAGTTCTCCCTCAGTAAACTAAGCATGCTAGTAATTTAATTTCTAGTTTTCATTACAACTAAACACCCAAGCATGTGTAGATGACACCCAACCCTAGAAGAAGACTAGTATGCAAATTTTCAGTTTCTAAGAACTTTCAACTTTCACTTCAACTAAGAATGGTAAAACACATGACCACACCCATGTTCCAAAATCGTAAGCTAAGTGCTGCAACACGGAAACCTTGAACTTGATCGCATTCAGAAATCGCGAAAGCAATCGTAATTCGTAGAGAATTAGAATCCTAAATTTAAAGAGAACTAGTACTATTAGTGAAAAAAAAATGAGAGTGAAGGAAGGTCGAAACCCAACCTCCGTCGAGGCGCGAGGCCTCGACGGCAGAAAATTTGTCGGAAGACGCAACCAGCAGCAGCAGCGATGCTGGTCGTCATCTCGCCAGCACCTGCAAACCAATAGGAGAGATAAGTCAGTAACTTAAACCAAAAATAATAATAGAAATCGAACCCTAATGCTCAATCAGCGATTGAGTAGAATTGAAAAGGAAGATGTCCCCTAGCCTCTTAAAGTAGGGATGTTAGAATGGGCTTCTCGAGGGACGCCGGCGCGCGGGAGTTGCAGCCAACATCAGGAACCACCAGGACGGAGAAGGAATCACCGACCAAGGTGCAACTCGTCGAGATCAATCGAGGAAGCCCGACACCTCTCAGTGCAGCACCATCTCACCGCGATGTCGCAGCATCATCCGGTAGCCGGAGGCGACGTATCTCGCCAGAAATCAGCAAGGGAAGGATATTCCCCAAAATTTTGAACTTAGGGTTCTAATTCATAGCTAATAACCAAGGACATGGAAGATGAGTAAGAGATGAGAGGGGCGAGGACCGATACCAGGCTGGGAATGGCAACGCCGTCCAAGATCGCCGGTAGCCGGCCAGAGAATCGAGAGAAAGAAGAAAGGCGACAGTGATCGCGATTTGAAAGAGGGAGTCGGACCAGCGTGCAATGAAGAAGGAAAATAGGGAATTGAAATCCTAGGTGTTGACCGGGTCAAACCGGGTTCAAGTCGCGGGCCGGTTTGGGCAGCAAACTGGGCTGGACTGCTAGTGGGCCAGAATTTATTCTTCTAATTGGACCGGAGCCCATTTAACCAATTACGAACCCAATTCCAATTTATTTACGAACCAAGATACGACGATGTAAATCGTTTTCCACTCTCGAGCTAATTTCAATAATTCATAATGAATTATCTCACGTTTTAAATAATTAACTTAAGATAAGTTAATTAACCAGGATTTATTAACTAAGAATTAATAAGTAATCGGAATTGGTTAAGCTAATCACATACGCAGTTAAAATTTATTTAGATTAACAATAAATCAAAGATTTATTTCTTGATAAAAATCTTATGAACCGTTCACATAACAGTATTTATAACCCCAGCTTAGATAACACTAACCACATTACTGGATTTAGAATAACCTCCGATCAGAATTTAAAACTAAAATCTTAAATAAGATTTTATTCGTTAGAAAATGAATCTTACCTCGATTTTTAATCGAAGGGTACGTGAAGAAGGGACAGCGGCAGAAGCAGAGATCAAGTGTCGTTGCAGTAGAGAAAAACAATGAGGTGGGCTTTCTATAAAACAAAGCATGTTTTATTAGATCAGTAGCTCTTTTAAAGTATTGTCGTGCCATAAATGTTTTCAGCTTTGTATGATACCTATCTGTGAAATGGCCAAGGCCAAATTTATGAATCGAATTCGGGTCCTTGTATGGTCAGATATCATACTTGGACTAGTGTACACATCGATCGTGTCATTGCAGATAGTGACCGATCACGTGACCGAGTGAGGTGGCCACCTCCTTGGGCACAACAAAATCAGATATGGTAGATTACTACAGAACATAGACTGCGCAGTCGCTTTTAAGATAACTCAGTTTTTCGTGAACAAGGCTTTTCAATAAAACCCTATGCTTCACTATGAATGGCTTGACAATAAAAATGTTTTGGGCATGTGTCCACTGAGTACTCTGTACTCACGCCCTGTACATTATTTCCAATGTGCAGGTTGAGCAGGATGAAGGGAGAGTGACCGGCGATGCTTTTGTCAAAGTTAGCAAGTAGTATTAGTCGAAGATTTCTCTTGGTAATACATGTCTCCATACATGTATTCTTAAACACATTTCCGTTGCGTACACTCTGATACTTCTGAATCTTTCGATATGGTTGTAATTCAAGACATAATCATGACAAGTGGTGTCGTACTTATTCCATCTATTATGTCCATCGATCGGTGATTGTTCTGTAATATGTTCGTATCAAATTCTCAAAATTCCCATCTTTTGTAAATTATTCGTTAATTTCCACCATAGTCACGAATTACCGAGCTTAGCTATCGATTAGCAAAGTGCGGTCGTGACACCCTTAAATTATAAGTTTATTTTATTTTATTCTTTTACATAGGGCTGTACTTAGTTAGAAAAATAGTTAGGCCCTTAGGTAGTTAGGCAAAGGTAGAAACCAGTAAAATTACAAACAATAAATACCGTAAAGAAATTAGATATCATAAGGTTTAATGAGCTACAGTAACTTTAGATGTCGATATTTATTTCAGTTGACTTCTAATTTTATTAATTATGCAAATAATTATACAAATTTTGTTTAACATATCGTTTGATGCATGAATTTTTAATTTTTTTATAAATACACGAACTTTGAAGTTTGCTTAATTTTTTCACCGATTTACTTTCTGATCAAATTGAAAAAAACATGTGATCATCTCCATAGCTTTCATGTAGATCTTATACTCCATGTACGTGTGCATACACACAACTTTCAATTTTTCTATAAATACATGAACTTTGAAATTAGTTTAATTTTTCCAGCGATTTACTTTCCACAACAGTAGCAAAGGATTTGTTCGTCCACGTACCAATTTTCCATCAAATTTGAAGGATTCCGCAGCCTCGGTGAAGGCGAGGCTGTGAAGTACACGGTGGAGTATGACAACGACAACCATGTTAAGGCGGCCAACGTGACCAGTCTTGATGGCGCATTTGTGCAAGGCAGCACTCACGGCGGAGGCGGTGGTGGGGGTGGTGGATCATACGGAGGGAGCAAAGGAGGCAGTGGTGGAGGCTACAAGGGAGGAAGCAGAGGAGACATCATGTAATATCCCGAATTTTCTAATTAATTTTAAATAGTCGTTTAAGTTAATTCCGAAATCTAGTTTCTCTTAGGAATTTATATTAAAATAATAGTTCTCATTAAAAGAATTCTTCAAAATTCGAGTATTGAGTATTGAAGGCTACAGTGATGACTAATACAAGTTATACATGATTACTCATCAAACCTATATTGATATTTCTCCTATAAATATGCTATCAAAACCATATTTGAACTATGGTTCTAGAACCAAAAGATTGTCATCAACTTCATAATCACCGGTACATTAGCAAAATAAGCTTAAGAAAATATTGAAGAAGGTCGTGGCCATTGCAAGAATTCTATTTAGTGGTGTCTATTATTATCAGAGTAAGGAGCTGGTGGAACAGGCGAAGATTGGGAGGACTGTTGTTGTTGCTAATTTATAATAAAAGCTTCCGCTACGCATGTATAAATAAAGTCTATCCCCTCATTTATATTTTCCTAAACAACTTTAAATTTGGTAATAAAATCTCTACGTTCTTCTTACACCACGAATTATATATATATAGCGGGTACTCAGACAAGTCGGCCAGCATGGGTTATTTAGCTTAGCCAACCCCATAGTTTGAGCTGTATGCCCGGATCCCATATTTAAATATTTAATTATTTTATGTCTATGGGTATTCAGACATAGGCGGTTGGTACAGGAAGTATGATTTACCTACCCCGTAGTTCGTGCTTGTGCGTCCCGATCTCATATTTAATTTTTTAATAATAAAGTTATATTATCCCAAGTCATGAGCCCCTTTCTATCCCCGCTTCTTAATTCCAACCCCTTACCACGTCCCGACATACGTGCCTTCCCTCGAGAACTGAGGTGTGACACATCCGTAGATACAGAGGAGGCGGCGGCTATGAAGGAGGTGGCGGTGGTTACGGCGGTGAGGTTGGCCATTTCTTTTGCGAGGGCCCTAACGCCAACCTTTAGATCTGTCCTAATTTCGCTCGTGAGTACAAGATGATGGCTTTGACCAAGCCGGAGTTCGATTTGAAGCTGGAGAATTCCTTCTAGTTCTTCCACACACAGATGTTCTTACTGTCGGAGCCAATGGAGAGGAGGTCGCTGGTGCCAGCAAGGGAACATCATACAAAATGATGTCGTTTAACACTAACACAAATGATGTCTTTTTATTTGTCGGCCGTTGGAACTTAATCCCAGCTGTCAGTGTGTACCACATCAAATACAATTTGGGAGAAAAATCAAAATATTAAAAGATTGAACACGGGCTAAAGTTTGTGTATTTATAAAAAAAATCAAAAGTTCATGTGCAAAACAATATGTCAGAAAAAGTTTGTGTATTTAATTGCATTTTTAACAATTTTTTCATTATGAATGATCCATGAATGATCAAATGGGTAAAATATTATGTGAATATAAGAGAGACCATCACACATGCACTCAAATGCGTAACAATAATTGTAATATTTATGAATTATTAATTCAAAGTTTTAATGGGACCTAATATTTATAAAGGGATTTTTTTTAAAAATTAATATATTATTATCTTATCGAATTTGATGAATTTTTACAAAGGCCCAAGTCGGGATCGGAAGATTTTATTATTTTAGAGAGTTTATTAATTTATAGAGGTTTTACTGTACAACTAAAAATATTAGAAGAGCCCACATTATTCTACTTTAACATTTTAACTTATTAATACATCATCAAAATACATTAAACTCCGTACTGAAATTTTTGGGTCCAAAGATCATGACGGAGGGAGTACTCTGTATCACTTATATTTTACAATAATATTTAAATAACTTTTTGAACATATATATATTTAAATAACTTTTAGATGCATATTGTATTATTACAAGTATGAAAGTAAATTTTCAAATAACATATGAAATTATTTATTATGTTATTTAAATTCAACTTTATATATATATATATAGAGAGAGAGAGAGAGAGAGGAATGATATGTATATTTATTTTCAAAAGTATATTAATTTCACAATTTAAATATTACAATATATTTATAATTTAATTTTTAATATATGTATTTATATTATATTAATATATATATATATATATATATATAATATTTCAATTTCCTTTCTCGTTCTTAACCAAACAAATTGGCAGATCAGTAATGATTCTAAGTATCATAAATTATATGATAATATTTAAATTATTTTTATACGATAATATAAATTGTGCCATCCCTATGTTATTGAAAAAATAATTTAACATTTAAATAATAATGTTATAAGTATCGTATAATTACATTATTGATTATTGTTGGGGTTGTTGCGTATAGTTAAAGCAAAAATGTTGTTTTAGTATATATGACATGTATTCCACTGTTTACAATCACATATCTGAGAAAATATATTAATAAGAATAAGCCCAATATCTCATGTTTTAGAACACGTGGACGGCTCGGGTGTCAGGGAGATCATGCAGCGTTCGATAATAGTTATGAGATATAAACAGTGTCACAGTCGAGATAGCTCGAGAAAGCTATCGGTATAGACTGCAGCATAACGGTAGTGATGGGTCTCAGTCACTAGTTATGTTGGTACGGTGGAACGTATTGACATGATCACGTGAATGTTCTTCTTATACCGACCCTAGAAATATGTGAAGAACTAGAGATCTCGGGATTTAGAGATATGATCTTAATCTCGATAGGCTATTAGATGTATATGTGTTGTTCATTGTAACTTTGATTTGCAAGATAAGGGTCTATCGCAACATCCCTTATTACTTGTCTCTTGGGTAACATGAAGGCACATAGTATGTCTAATTGGTTGTATCGAGTCACCTTGTCTACTATAGGTTGAGATATCCCCTCAGGGAGTTCACAAGGTTTATTATACCAAGTCATGCATGCTGATTAAGTTCATGTATAATAATAAGGGGTGAACGGGTACTACTTGAGGATAAGAAGAGGTTAATTAATTAGGAGCAGTCAGAGGAGCTCTAATTAATTAATGAATATCGGGATTCTTAAACACGGGGATAACTCTAAATAAAGTATCAGGCTCAATCTATAAATTCGGATAGAATGGTGATTCAGTTGTGACTCTTTAATGGAATGCGTCACAACTCTAATGAAATAAATGTTCTGGGTTGATCATGGAATTATTTCATTAGGTAGGTTAAACTCTGTCTGGTACATAGATCCCTGGGATAGCCCAAGAGTTCTTCGGGAAAGGAACACAAGTTATTATTGAGCAATATCAGTTTTGGACTGAAAAGAAGCGTTATGGGCTCCGGCCCATAATGTGGCGCCTACTGTGTAGTAGTGGGCGCCTGTTTGGGCTTTTGGTGTTCATCTGGCTTCAATAATTACACTATGGTTAAATATGTAATATGGAATAAATTAATATCTAATTAATTAAGATTTATTCTTAATTATGGAAATAAATAATTAATTTAATATTTACATATAATATCTTCCTATTATAATTAGGATTAATTCTAATTATTTAATTAGAATTTGTTTCGGTAATTATTAACTGAACCGGGCTTAATTAATTAAGCCTGTATCTTAGTGGGAAAGGAAGAAAGTGGGCCCCTTCTCCTAAGGAGAAGCAGATTCTCAAAAACCTAATTCT
Organism: Mentha longifolia; assembly: GCA_001642375.2. NCBI lineage: Eukaryota > Viridiplantae > Streptophyta > Magnoliopsida > Lamiales > Lamiaceae > Mentha > Mentha longifolia. The sequence goes on along the minus strand of CM038113.1, from coordinate 16,872,148 downwards.
CATCCACAGAGAGAGGCGCCGCTTTGCAGAGTGCAGAAGGGAGTTCCAAGTTCCAAAGTTTCGAGACACCCACAAAGTTGGAGAGCTTCGAGGAAAGGGAATATCTCAGTAATCTAGACCGGTAGATTACTCAATCTACGAATCGAAGGTATAATATCTAAACTCAATGTATGATGTAATTGCATGTAGAATTATTACACCCAATTCGAAGATCTAATGGGGAAAAGGAATGCTTTCAAGTAGCAGTTCCATCAATTATGTCACATTTGTTTATATCCATTAAAAAGTATATATATAGTGTAGTACTACTACATTCTTTTTGTCTTTTTTAGGATAAGTGTAGTAACACATTCTAATTGCTCTTAGAGTGTCATTATTGCTATCAACAATTTATTATTAACTTTTTACATGAAGGCCCTTAGGTTAGGTTAGTGAGGTACAAATTTAGAAGGGAAAAGTAGCAAATACGCCCTCAAGGTGCAAGCCCCTAACGCGTATGCCCCCCTAACGTATCGTTCGGCGCGTATCCAACCACAACATGCGTTAAGTTGTGCAAATTCCCTATTCCGTCTATCTAATCTCTAACGCTGTTTCTATGTTATAATTTTTAATTTTTTTGGGTGGGATTGGAACGTGGGCCGACATGCTCTCCACACACGAATTCCAACCGCTCAAAAACCCTCCGGTTGCCAGAGTGCACTAGTTACTACACCTACGACGATCAATATCTTACTACCATCCCTTTCTCTAACTCTCCTCAAACCCCTCCGACAGCGCTCTGCTCTCGACGGCGGCGCAGTCGCTGCCTGTTGCTTCTCTACCCAGATGAATTTTACCCAACTCTCTTCGAGCCCAATCTCCAGTTCTCCGATTTGATCCTCAGGAATGAAGTGTTGGTGCCGAAGGGGATGAGCGATACGAAATTTTGTTCTTGTTGATTCAGCCATTGAAGGCATCCATGCTTCAAATCATGATCTTCTTCATTTTCTACCGAAACTGGATTGAATAGCCCACACCCCCAAATTTTCTTGATTTTTTCAAATTTCGGTATCAAATCCAATTCGCCTTCGATTTCTTTGCATGTATTGAAGATGTTGTTGTTGGGGTTGTTGTGTATAGCTAAAGCAAAAACGTGTTTTAGTATATACGACATATATTCCACTGGTTACAATTGCATATATGAATAAATATATTAATAAGAATAGTCCAATATCTCATGTTTTAGAACACGTGGACGGTTCAAGTGTTAGGGAGATCACGCAGCGTTCAATAATAACTATGAGATATAAACAATGTCGCAGTCGAGATAGCTAGGGCAAGCTATTGGTTTAGACTGTAGCATTTACGGTAGTGGCGGGTCTCAGTCACTAGTTATTGTTGGTACCGTGGAACGTACTGACAAGATCGAGTGAGATAATATTCGTCTTATACTGACCCTAGCAATAGGTGAAGAACTAGAGATCTCGGCATTTAGAGATATGATCTTAATCTCGATAGGCTATTAGATATATATGTGTTGTTCATTGTTACTTTGATTTGCAAGATAAGGGTCTATTACAGCATCCCCGATGACTTGCCTATTGAGTAACATGAGGGCACATAGTATGTCTAATTAGTTGTATCGAGACACCGTGTCTGTATTAGGTTGAGAGATATCCCCTTAGGGAGTTCACAAGGTTTATTATACCAAGTCATGCATGCTAATTAAGTTCAGGTATAATAATAAGGGGTGAACGAGTACTACTTGAGGAATAATAATATATTAATTAATTAGGAGCAGTCAGAGGAGCTCTAATTAATTGATGGATATCGGAGTCATTAAACACGGGGATAGCTCTAAATAAAGTATCAGCCCCAATCTACAAATTGGGACAAAGCGGTGATTCAGTTGTGACTCTTTAGTGGAATGCGCCACAGCTCTAATGAAACAAATGCTCTGGGTTGATCATGGAATTATTTCATTAGGTAAGGCTAAACTCTATCTGGTACATAGATCCCTAGGATAGCCCAAAAGCTCTTCAGGAAAAGAATTCAACATATTATTGAGGGATATCAGTTTTGGACTGAAAAGAGACATTATGGGCTTGAGCCCATAATGTGGCGCCTACTGTAGTGTAGGGGACACCTATATCTTCTTTTAGTGTCAATCTAGGCTCAATAATTGCACTCTGGTTAAATATGTAATATGGAATAAATTAATATCTAACTAATTAAGATTTATTCTTAATTAAGGAATTAGATAATTAATTTAATATTTACATATAATATTTTCCTTATAATAATTAGGATTAATTTTAATTATTTAATTAGAATTTATTCCAGTAATTATTAACTAAACCGGACTTAATTAATTAAAACCCGTATCTTAGTGGGAAAAGAAAAGTGGCGCCCCTCCTCCTATAAATAAGGAGGAGGAGATTCTAAAAAACCTAATCTCTCATTCTTGAGAAGAGGCACCGGTTTTCAAGAAAAGAAACCATTTTCTGCAACTCTTCATCGATCGGAAATGGCCGATTCAATCCTCCCCAGTAGAAGAAGTTGGAAAAAGCTGAGATGATGTGGAAAATGTTGGACTAGGCGTAGGGTATGTTCGTTGTTGAAGTGGGTCCCACCCAAATAAAAAAAAATGAAAAGTATAACATAGAAACGGCCTTAGAGATTTGATAGACGGAAGGGAGAATTTTCACAACTTAACACACATTGGGGTTGGATACGCCCCGAACGTACGTTAGGAGGAGGGCATACGCGTTAGGGGCTTGCACCCTAAGGGCTTATTGCTACTTCCCAATTTAGAATACATACTAACAACAAATATCATTAATTATGTAATTAGATACTAACAACAACAATTATCAAGCTTTATGTTTTAGCTTTTTGATATATATATATAGGTTGGAGATCATATGCAAAAGCATATTTCCGTGAGAAATAGGAAATAATCTAGTGCGTTAATTTTTGAAGATCTACGGTCAAGAAAAGAATTATATTGTGATTTAAATATTTTCTTTCTTAAATCGCAGAGGGATACTCTTGTCTTTTACACATTAAGAGTTAATAGTTACCTTAAATTTAGGATTCTTTGACTTAATTTTGGAATGGATATACACGTTATAATTTATTTTCAAACCATATTTTTTAAGTTTTATGATGATTTCATTTCTTTTGATATATTAATTTCATATATTATCATCAAAAATTCATTAATTTCTTGACACGTGATATTTCACAAATTTATTGAGATAAATTCTTAACATTGTGAGATTCTTTTCATAAGGATATCTGTGCATTATTCATGAAAAAAATGATAAAGTATTATTGATTTAAATATTTTATCATAAAAATATAGTTGATCCAAATAATATATTATTCATATGCTTATACTGCATTATTCATATGCATACAGTGCATTATACATCAAATTTTAATTTTTGTTATCTTTGGTTTGTAAGGCACTGCATAATACGACGAGATGCATTATACATTTTTATACTACATGTCATAATGCATTTTTAAAGATTCATACATCAAACTTTAATTATTTTACTATCTTTGGCTTGTAGTAATTTACTACAAATTACTTGCAAAATATAAAATAATGCATTATACTATGCATCATAATATACTTAATATTTTTGTTAAAATGTGATTTTATATATCTTATATTATTATTTTCTAATGCAATATAAACCGTGGCCTAATGCATTATAATGCAAAACTAAATGCATTATAAAACTGGACCCGGCATAATGCATTATAAAAACTATGGATTGTGCATTAATGAATTATAATGCAAAACTAAATGCATTACAAAAAATATTTTTTGAATTTCTTAAAACAATGACAACACCACTATTTTTCCTTAAATTTTATATTTTTTTAGTATAAATATTGATTTTTTTCATTACGGTTTGACTATAATTTTTTATATAATGATCTGGATTTAAAAATGAATCAAGAACTTTCGAAGTATGTGCTTTTAAAAGTTATATCCTTTTTTTGGAAATAATTTAATTGATAGTAAACATTTTGTTTTCAACTTGTAATGCATGCAATAATTTAAGTGGCTATTAATTAAGATACGAATCTCTCAACTATCACCAAATAATCTGCCAGCTTTCTATATTGTTAGCACTAGGATGTGATAATTTGACATTTTTACCCTCTTATGTATGAGTTTCCACTTTATTTTGGTAACTGCCCATTAATGCGTGATTATTAGACATTAAATCTTGACCGTTTGATTTGGAATAATCTAAGGTCTGGAATGTTTCTTATTTCTTACACTTAGAAGCCTTTTCACCAGATCTCAACCCTATATATATATATATATATATATTGGTTGCTTATTTTATTTATTTATTCATTTTTTGAAACCAGATTGCTTATTTATTTAAAGTTGATTTTTCTTATTTTGTAGAATTCATGATGTAAACGTGATTCGAGCTATAATTAATTTCTTTTTGCCTCTACGAAATAGATACTACTACCATATAACAACTATCATAATTAAAACCTTTAAAAACTCTCATTCAGTTTTGATGTATAAATCGTATTGTTTCATACTCCCTCCATTTCATATAAAATGACACTTTTCTTTTTTGCCTTTTTTGGCACGCTTTTCTACGCTTCTCAATGATGGGTTTTAAGATGGATTTTTGATTTTTTTTTCTTTTACCCATAAAAGAAAAAAAATCAAAAATCCATCTTAAAATCCATTATCGAGAAGCGTGGAAAGCGTGTCAAAAAAGGCAAAAAAGAAAAGTGTCATTTTATATGAAATGGAGGGAGTATATTATTGCGTGAAAAAATAAAATATCCCTTTAAAGGATAACAAATCAAATTTTGCCTTGTTGGGATATTTGTATAAAGGGGGAAGCGAATTCTATGGTTCTAATAAGATCTATACTTATTTTGATTGGATTCCAAAACCCTCTCTCATACGTCCCTAATTATTTTATATTTCCCTTATTATTTTTGATGAAGTCAAATATTGCCTTACACACTTAGAACTGCTCATATGTTAGGGAGCTACAAAATTGTAATTATAAGCGCAGTGCAAACCCAAGCATTCTTTTCTTTTCAGGTGAAGCGAATCAGAAGCAAAAGCAAATTCTCTCAAGTTTGCTAAAAGCGAAAAGTCTCAAAGCAACCATTGTTCACAAAGTGGAAAGCGACGACAACAAAAGCAACTTGAAGTAAAACACAAGTACCAAATCTCCAAGAAAGCGACATCAACAAAAGCAAAAGTCCTATAGAATCTTCAACTGATGAAGCACTCGTGAGGAAGCACGATAAAAAGCGGCAAAGTGTTCAAAGCTTATGAATTTCAAATTTGAAATTCTTAAGCTACGACACAATTCTTAAATGCAGCGCAGGAAGTCAGAGGACGTGTGAAAGATTACCATAAGTCAATGGAAATCGCCGGAACAGTGCACATCTATTGTTTACGCTACAATCCGGGAAGAAGACAAGCTGGAAAACACTGTTCACTATAAAAAGCTGCATGGCCGTTCAACCGAAGGGAACTGGACTATACGCACCCTCTATCTCTCTAACGGATAGTGGATGCTCTCTCACTATAAATAGGGATGCCGACTCAATGTGAAGATAGACAAAACTACTCTCTCGCTCTCAAGATTAAAGCAAGAACTTCAAAGCTTTCTTTCAAACATTCTTTAAAGTTCTTAAGCCTTAGAGTTTAGTTGAGTCCTTAGAAAGCAACTAACATAATTTTATTTTTTTTTAAAAAGCAAGATTTTCTACAAGAGAGTATAATCGCTCACCAAATTCCGCAAGTGTTTTCTCTGAAAGCGATTCGCTTTTGAAAGGTTCTCACTTCTTCAAAAGCGAAATGCTTCTCTTTTAAAACATATTGTTTTCACAAAAATTGCAAGAGAAGTCTAAACTTCTCTTACGCGTGTATTCATCCCTCCCCCCTCCCTCTACACGCGTACACTCGCTTCTGGGACCAACATGCCCAAAATATAACAAAACAAAATATTTGCTCAATATTTCAATATTATCTCCAAAATACCCTTACTTTTCCCACTCTCTCTTTTGCTTCTCTCTCCTCACATGCATGTAATGTCACTATCTCTCTTTTCTCTCTCTTCCCTCCTTATCCTCTCACTCTTTTCAAAATTCTCTCTCTGTTTTTTTTTTTTTGTTCAAACACCCTGGGAGGGTGAGGGGTTAGGCAAACCCCCAACCTGTATATAAAAGGATAAAATCATAAAGCATCTGACGAAGATAACACTAACAAAGAGAGTCATCCCTAACATAAACTGAAAACACGAACCTAATCGGAGTTGGATCAACAGCCGATCCAACTCTCAAAACAAGAGATACAATAAACAAACCAATACAATAATGATAGCTCAATAGTGACCATATTAGAAAACCTAACAATATGAACTATCAAAGCGTTAAGAAACCAAGAGTCACAAATCATAAAACTAGCTATAGCGAAATCTGAAGTTCGAGTAGCCCAGTCGGTCCATCCGAACAAGCGCCAAAGTAGCGAGGGGCGCTAACAGCATCAAAGAGTACCATGGAGTCGGTCTGAGAACCCCGACGCGCCATGAAATCAGCAGGGCGATTCCCTTCCCTGTGTATGTGGGAAAAACGAACTTGAATCCCCTGCAGCTGGAACCGAATGTGTGTCATGAGATGATTGATGTCTACAGAGCCATGCTTCCTAGAAGTAACCAGGGTGACGATCGCCGCAACATCCATCTCGATCCAAATCTGTGCGGAGAAAGTGACAGCCAAATCCAGTCCGTAAAGAAGAGCAATGAGCTCCACTTTGAAGCTGGACCTAGCCTCAACTGGAGAGCAGAAAGCAGGGCACCATAGTGGTCACGAACCAAGCCACCACCCGCCGCACTCCCCGAAATAACATCGAACGAACCATCAGTGTTAAGCTTTACCCAAGGCGCCTCAGGTGGGATCCAACGAACAATCCTGGACCTAAGGGACCTGCTAACAGGCTCAGCTATAGGCATGAATGGGACCTGAGGCCGGCAGCCCTGCCAGTGAACTGTATTCTTTTATTTTCTCTCTTATTTTTTTCTTTTATTTTTTTTTGTCCTATTATTTCCTTTTCATTTTTTTCTAGTTTTTCTTCTCTCTTCTTTTTTTCTTTTTTTCGGTTTCATTTTCCTTTTTTTTTTTCTTTTTTTTAACTGTAAAAAGCTACGAATTCAACATATAACTTGGTTCAATTTCTTACTCTGTCATTGTACAAATTCGAACTACCCTCCGTCCCACCTAAATTGACTATATTGCTTTTGGCTCAAAGACCAACGCAAGTAGAGATAAAGAATTTTAAAATGGTATTAATTGTGAAATATTTTTTTTTACCATTTTAGGTAAGTCGACAATTATATGGGACGTCCTAATAAGAAAACATGGACAATTAGAGTAGGACAAATGGAGTATTTCTTACCATTTAGTATTATGTTTTTATTAATTTGTATATGTGATCATAAATTTATATGTGTGGTCGTAACTTGGCAAGAAATTTCAAATTCTTACCTATTATTTGGTAGAAATTCATATTTCTTATCATTCTTAGTATGTTTTTATTAATTTATACATGTGATCGAAAATTGATATATGTGGTCATAACTTGATAAGAAATTTTAATTTATTACTTATTATCTAGTACAAATTCGTATCATATTTATTAATTTGTATGTGTAGTCGTAACTTGGTAAGAAATTCAATTTATTACCTATTATTTCGTACGAATTTGTATTCTTACCATTTTTACTATGTTTTTATTAATTTGTTTGTGTGATTGCATATTTGTATGCATGCCCATAATGTGTTAAGAAATTTCAATTTCTTACCTATTATTTGGTACGAGTTCGTATTTTTTACCAAAGTTGCTATGTTTTTATTAATTTGCATGTGTAATCGTAAATTTGTATGTGTGACCAGTAAGTTAGTGAGAAATTTTAATTCCCTACCTATTATTTATAGCGAATTTCTATTTCTTATCATTCTTACTATATTTTTATTAATTTGTATGTGTGATCGCACATTTGTATGCATGGCCATAACTTGGTAAGAAATTTTAATTCCTTACCTATTATTTTGTACGAATTCGTATTTCTTTCTATATTTTTATTAATTTGTATATGTGATCGTAAATTTATTGCGAGTTTGTTAAAATTCTTACCAAATAATTTGGTAAGGACTTGTCAATTTCTTACATTCTTTGACTCTTTGTGAATTTCCTATGTTGTATCAATTCATTTGGTAAGAATTTGACAAATCCACTTAGTAAGAATTTGTCAAATTCTTACTTTCTCTAAATCGTTTGGTAAGAATTTGATAACTTTTTATGTTTAACCAATTAACTTCTTACCAATACAGCCAAGATCTGAATATGTAGTAATGACATAACTGACAACAAACAAATCATTACGTATTCATTACCAAATCTCGTCACCATCCCATAAATTGTAAGAAATCTCAATTTCTTACCTCTAACTTGGTAAGAAATACCAAATTTCTACACTAACAATAGAGTTTAATTAACCTCTTAAGACGACAACAATAAGAACTATCACACATATCTAACGGCAAACCACTAACGACAAACCATTACAATTACAAACTAACAAACTTTAAACAACAAACATGAACAACCAAAAACTACAAGTTAAAATAATAATAATAATAAATAAATAAATTAAATTAAATTAAATTAAATTCAACAATTGTATTCAACAGGGGATCGAAAGCAAAAATTTCAACGAGCCGAATCTATGTCCCATGATATCAACAATTCCTGCATCTCAGCAAGTTTTAAATGGAAAATAGTTGATTGCTCCCATCACTACTCTTCTCCCATTTTCACCACAAACGCCGCACAAATCATCGGCGGCAGTATCGCCCCTCCGACCAACCCGGACACCAACCTTGCGCTGTTGCTCCCAATTCCTCTTCTCCCAAGTTCAAGAAATGAAGAAAAATCCATTAAAATACACAAATTAGCTAAACATGTCGAACATGCCATTTTAAATTCTCAACACCAAGTTCATAAGAAACCCAAATAAACAACGCTAAATAAAACCAATCAGAGCTAAACAAAATTGCAAAATATAACAAAAAAAAAATTGCAACATCAACAATTAAACACACGATTACTCGATACAATTTCACTATTGAAGAAGCAATCGAAAAAAAAAAAAAGAAAAAAAAAACCACATATGGTACGATGTTAGAGAGGAAGAAAATTCATCGACATTACATACATACATAATCTATCTATTATATATTAAAAACTGAGCTTAAAATCAATAATTAATTTCAAATTGATTTGCATGGCAATTTTGTAATTAAAGTATAATTCAAGTACTATTTGTACACGTGAATCATATTATGGGGAGTAACTAAATAGACGTGCAAGTTATATTAGTGGTGTTTTTTTTTTATAGGCAGGGTCTCCGTAAGCGCTTTAGTATGAATTTAATTAGTATTAATATGTACAACTGCTAGAAAAATATTTATATATGTATAGATCAGATAATTATATAAAAAATGTTATTCCGTAAAAACTGAGAAGTGATATGGACTATTAATCATTTTATGTTCTATGATCTATATACTAGCACATACTGCTGCACGAATTTACAAGATAAAATCGATATACATGTGCTTATCGTTAATAGAAAACCAATTTGAATGGTAACTTTATCAATTAAAATAGAAAAAAACAGAGTATTTTGTTCGGTCAGGGGGTAAAGTTCACTAGAAATTTTTATAAAGGGATTAAGTGTTTTTTGTTTGTTTGTTTCTTTCTTTTGTATAATGATTTTGAAACAAAGTAAATATAAAGTTTAAATGTTCAGATTTTAAAAATGAATTCTATTAACACTAGGCTCAATAGCTAAAAAATATTGTACTAAAACTTTGACCTAAATTTGATATTGCACGTAAGCTTTAAAATTGGTCACAAATACATCACATTTCATTTTCTTCTGATTTTTTTTTGTCTAATTTGAAAATCAAAGTTGACGTGAAAAAACTACCATTAAGTTAACAATCAATTGAGGTTGTTTAAACAATAGCATAGTTTAGACGAGGCCGTTTAAACCACAATAGCATAGTTTAGACCAAAAATTAAGTTGACAGTCAATTGAGGCTGTTTAAACCACAATAGCATAGTTTAGACGAGGCCGTTTAAACCGCAATAGCAGAGTTTAGACCAAAACAATTTTATTTTGATTATATAAATTAAAATATATGTAAAAAAATGATGGGGAAAGTGAGGTATAGGTTAGTTACCATTTACTTTTATATATTTTTATACATATAATCAAAACAACTTCAATTGAATGCCACATCAATTATAATTATGCCTCGTCAACTTCGATTTCAAAATCATGGAAAATTCAGATAATTGAAAGGCAATGTATGTTGTGGCAAATTTTAATACCCTTGTGCAAAGTTAGAATTGATCAAAATTTGTATATTTTTTTAGCAATTAACCCTTAACTATCATAGTTATAAACATTGAAAAAAATCAAATAAAAGCCAAGAAGTGACAAATTCCACACTTATAAAATAAGTATCAATTTATTTTGATTATCAATTTGCAATTAATATTTTATTAATTATTTATTTCTTAAAATGATTTGCATTTAGAAAAATTATGTACTAATAAAACTGGGTGATTGTAGGTCCCGATAAATAGATATTGGTGTATGGGGGGGTACATCAATTAGCCAACAGTTTTGACTTTTCAAAACAATTTGATCTTACTGAGTCGTCACTTCAGTTTATCAGAGCAGTTAAGTTTTTCCAGCTCAAACAGTGAACTGCTGAGCTTGCAAAACTAACCTGCGTGCGGAAGTTTGGTGGAAAGGTTGGCTAACAGTTTTCAAAAGTAAAAACTTTAGTTCAAACAAGTGTTCATGCAAACTGTGAAAGTGGCTAACAGTTTTTTTCAAAGACAGTTTTCAAAGACGGTGCACATGCAAGACAGGTACAATCGTGCAGGTTGTGAGCATGCAAACTGTGTGAAACAGATAAGATAGAGAAACACGAGGAGTTTTTATCGTGGTTCCGAGTAAACAGCTCCTACGTCCACGCCAGATCCCGTCGAATCTGTAATCCCTTAACTTGAGATTTTTCGCTCCTTTTAACACTGGTGGAGGATCCAGTCCAAATTCAAGTCTCTCTTTAGACTGAATCTAGCACGAATCTTGAGTCGTGTCTCTTCTAACTCTACATACAAACTTACAATCTTACTAATGCTAAATAACTAGCACTACTAATCAAACTGGAAAGCTGTGAAAGCTATCACCGTTTGGAATACAACTCTATCAACTACACTGAATATCAACAGTGATGGTAGTGAGAGTGTGGATTGTGTTCTAGTAAGACAGATTCTAGAAAGAATAGAAATCTACAAGGATCAACACTTGGGAAAGCTCTAGTGATTTCGAGTGTTGATTGTGTGAATATTTAGCTTGAGATTTCTGCAGCGTTTCAGCTTGTAATTTGAGTTTCCCGTACTTTCTTTCTTGAATGTCTTGAGGTATTTATAGAGAAGCATTTGTAATAGAGCCGTTGTGTGTGTCAGTATGTGCAGAACCGTACACTGACTCAATTATGGACGTTGAGTAGAGGACAGGTTCCTCAGTCACAGCTCAGGTTGGACTTTGCAGGTCACGCTTCCTATACCTCGAACTGTCTTCAGTCTTCTGTCTTCGCAAGAGATCTTCGAGTATTGTTGGAGCAGATTACATAGACAGATTACATAAAAGAACATTATGACAGGTTTGAGTAAAAATAGGTACAAGGTTGCACTACCAACCTTAACCTTTACATAGCAACCTGTTCGGGTTAAGCTTGACTGATCCAAACACGGAGACCAGCCTGTTCCAATTAAAGTCTATTGTCTAAGTGTGGTTTCTAATAGCATTATCAAAACTTAGTTCAAAGAGAGAGAAGGTTCCCAACAATTTCCCCCTTTTTGATAATGCCGAAACCCACACTTTACATCTTGACTTAGAAGATTTGAACTTTACCAAGCCATAACCAAGGTTTGAAGTTCAGCCAGCTGCATGAGAAAAAGTGTTAGGAAATTTAAAACATAATATGCAGGGGCCTGGACAATGAGATTTTGTCATCAGGAACAGAATATGATCATTTTTCATTTATAATATCAACTGAATTGATGTACATAGATTACAGAGTTGATATAACAAATGAGAGAAAACGATCAAGTCACTTCCTCACAGTCTTGAATCTCTCTTCAGCAATCTTCTCCTTGCTTACAGATCCCATAGCTGCGTAGATACTGTCACGGATCGACCTGTACTCATCACAGCTTGTGGTCTTGCAACCGTACTGAGCTGCGATATTCCTTATGAAAGTGTTGATCCAGTCGATATCTGGAGTATCGGTGCCGCAGACAGTGGGAGGTTGGAAGGTCTCTATTTTAGGCGGATTGATCGTGACCTTCGCCTCTGCAGCTTTCGCGCGGACTCTTTTAATGAATTCACGGTCGGGAAAAGCTTGCATTTTGGAGTCACCAGTGTAGCGAGCATCAACCTGCAACCAGTAGTGGTGTAAGATGAACTGGTTCAGGAACTCGTCCCACAAGGGCTGATCTTCCACTGGTAGCCAATCAGTTGGCTCTCTCTTGTCAGCTTGATCCTTGCAGCTTTCAAGACCTTGGAAGCTTCTGACGCGAGCTTTGTCCTTTGCTCTGTTTCCTCAGATCTTCGAGAAACAACTTCTGCTTGCCTTCATTCTCGCATTCATCTGCGGTGTAGCCAGCTTCTGCCATTAGACGAATAAGAGAGGCCTCACCCTGTGCCCTTTCTTGCTTAGACAGCTTTTGGGCAGCAGGTTGAGAAACAGTTGTTACAGGCGGAGCAGCTTCTGATTGAGTCAGAGGAGGTTGGGTGACCTTTTTCTCCTTGCCTTTTGCTTTAGCAGCAGTGCGTTTGCCTTTCCCTTCCCCCTTTTCGGCATTATCAATTAATTGCTGAATAGTGGTATTGAGAGAAGCTTGCTCATTGGAGATTAAGGACAGGTCAGTGCTGATTTTCTCTTTAAACTGGAGGAGGGAGTTGATGTTCCCTTGCATCTCTTCTTCTTTGTTTAGAGAGCTGGATGACGCTTGTGCGAGCTTTGAAGAAAAGCTGTTGACAAGCTGGTTGAGCTGTTCAAACTCATAGCGCAGGTTGTCAACTGAAGATTCGTAGGCGACCTTTAGTTCAGATAGCTGGTTGGGGAGCAGCTTGTCCAATTCAGCTTTCAGGCGCATGGAGATGAAGGAATCGAGCTGGCCTGCCACTTTATCCTTGATAATCCGTGGCATTTCAGCCTTGATGTTTGACAGCATGGCAGATGCTGCTGTGTCCATTGCGTCAATTTTGTCCGCAATCTTTTGGTGTTCGGCGACCTCGGTGGCCTGCACCTTGGAAACTTCCTCAATGATAAATTTCTTCAAATCTGCGTGCACAGCAGTGAGAGGAGTTCCTGCGGTTGCTACAGAATAGACCGGTACGCGATCATGATCGGACACTGCGTCTCCGCTGTTCTAGGATGGAGAAGGAATTGGACTGAATTCTTCATCCTCCAGAAACCTGTCATTGTGTCATTGTAAGAGTCGCGATCGTGAGAGTAGAAAGGTTTCAAGTCGACACTGAGTACCTTGGCCTCTCTCTTCATCCTAGAGAGTACGAACTTCTTGAAGCAGTCGCGAGCTTCAGGAATGGAAACATAGCCAAAATACTTCCCAAGGTTGTGCTCTTCAATCTCTAGTTGTTCAATGCGGTGGATAAGAAAGATAGACTTCAAATCACAGTACGATCTATCCTTCCCATCGAGCAGAGCACGTAGCCGAATTGCCAGCTGCCTGGTCTCCGGAGTTAGATCAATGCCGGGAAAAGACTCCATGACAGTCTTCTCAGCTTCGATCTCGATGGAGTTGACTAACATGGCAGCTGCAGTCTTGATCGGATCCTCTTCTACATCATCATCAGATGAAAGGATAAGATGGAGGTCAAGCTCTGGAGGCGAGCTGTGATGATGAGAAGCTTCACCGGACTGCTGGTGGATGACGATGGGGGTATCAGGATTTTCTTCCTCGAAATCTGTGTCATCCTCCAGTTGAGAGTCATTGTGACTTTGACCAGCTCGCTCCGAAGCTTTTGACTGAAAGATATCACGAACAGAGGGTACAGGTATTGAAACCTGTGCATTGAGAACTGTCTGTTCTGGGATGTCTTCAAGGATTTGACGAGCAGGTTGGTGCTGAACTTCTATGGAGACAAACTCCGTATGCAACCTGCGTGATATGGGAGTTGGAGATTTGATGCGCACAGACTTGGAAGGTCTGTCCAGCTGCTTGCTAGGGGCAAGCTGTCTTTTTCTCCGAACGTCACGCTGCTCTGGTGGTACCCAAGCTGGGTTAGATCGACCCATGTCGTACAGGAACGGCTTCACCACATCATCATTCTTGGCAAAGACGGTCATGTCGACACCAATTATTAGTTCGAGCTGCTTCTGGTCCTTGGGGACCTTCTCCTTGTTGAAATGAGTCATTCCACTCCAGTTGAGGTTGGGGTGGAGGCAGTGAATGAGAGAGCATATTTTGGTGCCTAGTCGCAGATTCCTGGCAATGCGAAAATCGGTCACCACTTCGCCTTCATAGGTGATCGAGAGCTGCTTGACTTCTTCATTTAGGAGCTCGAGGAGAAATCGGGCCCAGTTCACGTTTAGACGCTGCACGATTGCAGTCATTACTCTAAACTTCGCTGGAGTGACAGCGTCGTGGTTACCAGAGTAACCAAGGAAAACTTTATGAACAAAGTCAAAGAGGGCTCTATGCGCAGGTCTTAACAGAGGGCGCGAGAACCTCTTTCCATCATACTGGGTTGCAGGTTGCATGAGAGCTTTCTGGTAAACTGCTTCCAGATCTGCATCCGGAACGTCCAAAATTAAACCCATTGGCTTGTGATACAGGATCTCCACAGTTCCTGAATCCGCGATGCCGTAGGTTCGAGAGATGAGCGAGAGAATTGGAATGGGCTCGTCGCGTATACCAGGTACATGAAGATGAAATTGGGCAGAGTCGACATCTTCCGGGCAAAAGTATGATAGAAAGAACATTGCGACTTGCTGCGGAAGCCAGAATTTTGGCTCATGAGTAATAATCTTGTAAAATCCGTCCGCTTCCTGGATAGCGGAGTACATCTCATTCAAGCCGGCGTAATCATAGGTTGAAAGATTTGCCGCAGGCTCTGTGAGAATGTACTGCTGTAGGTACTGGATCTTTTGCTCGGTTGTTTGTGGAAGAGATTGAGATGTAGATTCTCCTGCCATTTCAAGAAGGTCTAAATGAGAACTAGAAATTTGGGAAATTTTGAAAGAGAGTTGCAGAGAAAAATGGCGGAAGAATTCAGAAATTGAATTTGGGAACGACGATGCACAGTTACGTTCTTATTTAAAAGGTAAAGCGGGCGGTTGAGATTGAAGTAAATCAACCGTTCAACGGATAGGATTGAATCCCTGGAAATCCGTGAGATAGTGGGCGCGTGGGATTGGTTGTGTATCCCACTCGCATTACCCTATCACTCAACCGTCGCCTCGCATTAAATACTGATTTGAGACTTTGCATGCGCTTTTTGACATGCATGGAAAGTGAAGCAAGAATGTTAAGTAATGTGTCAGAATATCCTTAACAAAGATTTCAATAAATAACAAAACACATGCTTCTATAAATGAAAATGCTTGATAAGGTATATATATGATCAAGTGAGGCAAGAGATATGTTATTGAAATTTGAATATTAAAAAAAACATTAAGACATATCACTGACATATTTAAAACGTAATTTCAATAACATGGAGACTGATACAGGTCTTCCATGACACTTCCCTATGCAAACTATCTTATTCACAGTTTCTGATCAAACAGGTTCCCCTGTTTATGAGTTCATAGCTTTTATCTAGCTGGACTGTCTGTCCTTTGAGAACTGCTCTTGTGCATCTTTTTCACCAATGTGAGCTTTGATGAATTCCCATAGCTTGGCGTTCTCAGTTTGCAAGGCTGCAACCTTTTCATCAATATACAGCTTGCTCTCCAATTCCAGCATGTTGAGCCTTCGTGACATCTTAAGAAACTCTGCTTTGTAGAATGCTAACATCTGGTCCACTGCTATGGAGCTGTTGAGAGAGGATGTAGGGTCTTCAGTGACAGGAGCTTGGGACTGAGCTTTGGACGGGAAACCTGGAGGGGTGCCTGGAGGGGACTGTTCGACAGCAGGTTTCACTCCAACCTGTGGAGAGGCAGGTTGCGGTGTGGTCGCAGGTGGCGTGAGATCTGCCTCCACAAAGGTTGCTGCTGTAGATCGAGTGGTGCGCTTCCGAGAGGGCGCAGATTGCAGATCCTCCAGCTTCCTCTTTCCCTTTCTAACTGACTCAACCTGGACGCTGTCTTCTTCATCATCTTCACTGCTATCATCTTCTTCTTCAGCTACAGCTACCTTTGAGTCACGCATTTCTGTGAGCAGAAGCTTGGCTGCACCTTTGGCCTTGTTGATCTTGTGAGGCAAGATGCCAAGAATCATGATCAACTGGTTGTAGGTGTGAGGAACCAGCTTGTCATCAGGAAATCCAGTGCAGACACGCCATACGCGATTTGTAAGCGTTCTCTGCAGGATGATAGAGAGCTTGGTGCCATGACGAAGTTGCATGTTGGCCTTGATCCTAGCAGGTAGCTCTGCAGCTTCCTTGATGAACAGATTGACTAGTAATCTGGCCCAGTTAACATGTAACTGCTTCACCACCGCAGTTAGCAGTTTAAACTTCGATAGAGTGACAGATTCGTTAGAGCCTAGGTAAGAGAAGAACACGTTGTGAACGAATTCGAACAGAAATCTGTACTCGGACTTCAGGTCGTGGCGGTTGAAAGTTCTCTGATCATAGATCTTCTTAGGCTCGAACAGAGCTTGTTGATATACATCGTTGACGGATTCCATGGGCACATCATCAATTGTTTTGATAGCCCCCGTATCCGATAACCTGTAGGTTTGAAGAACGAGAGGAAGAAGATGACGCCTTTCTTCTTCGCTGTTGACTAGAAAAGTTGCCGTTGCGGGGTCTCCGGCCATTGATTCCAGAGAACACAGCAAATAAGCAACATTTTCCGGTAGCGTCATTCGTGGATGTTGAGTGATTATGTTGAAGAAACCATCGCATTGGGTGATAGCCTCAACCATCTGATCCAAACCTCTGTATCCATAAGAGTTTAGCACAACAACTTTCTCAAAGAAGATGAGAGGAGTCGCTTTCTTCACTTGAGCATTCAATGAATCTGTAGACATTTTGCAGAGAGAGAGTAAGGATTATGAAATTCTGAGTTTATGAAGATGAGAGAACGAAAGAGATTTTTGAAATTTGATTTCAGAGGATTTCAAGAAACGTGTAGTGAGATCAAGAGTTTTCTTTCTATTTATAGACCTCCAACGGTCAAGATATGATTAACAGATATGCATTCCTTGTTTTTCGTGAAAAACTTTTCAAATTCTTAACAAAAAAAAATATATGACAGAATAAATGGGGAGATGAAATAATTTCAGCTAAGATTTAAATGGAGATTGATACGATATCTCCAGTTCCCCCTTAAAGGTTGACCGGTGATTTTTGACTTTCAACGCAGTTTGTGGTTTCAAGCTGCGTGTCACCTCACTGTTTCTCGTGAGCTGCAGTTTCCAGGTCTGTCTGTCTTTGGCTGTTCTGTACTAGTGAACTGCCTCTTTGTTAGTCTGCAGTTTCCAAGTCAGTCTGCTCTTGGCTGACCTGTGCTAGTGAACTGCTGCCATTCTCTGACTTAGGTTGTGTATCCATTCTGAGCATTCCAAGCCTTCCACACAGCATTTTGAATCTCTCTTCCATGAGAGGTTTTGTTAGAATATCGGCTCTTTGGATGTCAGTATGGATTTTCTCAACTGTTATATCTTGTTTTTCCACGTGATCTCTTATGAAGTGATGCCTTATATCAATATGCTTGCATCTGGTGTGGTAGACAGGATTTACAGTGAGAGCTATGGCGCTTGTGCTGTCACAAAAGATAGGAACTTTTTGAACAGTGACATCATAATCTTTGAGTTGTTGTTTCAACCAAAGAATCTGTGCACAACAGCTTGTTGTTGCCATGTACTCAGCTTCCGTTGTTGAAGTAGCAACTGAAGTTTGCTTCTTTGAGAACCAAGAGATTAACTTGCTTCCAAGAAACTGACAGGTCCCTGATGTGGACTTTCTATCCAGTTTGCATCCTCCATAATCTGCATCTGCATAGCCAGTTAGTTCAAAATTATCATCACAAGGGTACCATAAACCGAAGTTTGCAGTTCCCTTGACATATCTAAGGATTTTCTTGGCTGCTTCTAGATGCGATTCCTTTGGATTAGCTTGATACCGAGCACATATTCCAACTGCAAAAGAAATGTCAGGTCGACTTGCAGTAATATAAAGTAAAGAACCAATAATTCCCCTGTACAAAGTTATGCTGACAGGTTTTCCTTCAGAAGCTGGATCCATCTTGCCATTTGCAATCATTGGAATCTTCAGAGGTCTGCTATTTTGAACACCAAATTTGGTTGCCAGCTCGTTAGCATATTTGGATTGACAAATGAAGATACCATCCGCAGATTGCTTGACTTGCAGGCCGAGGAAGAAGTTCATCTCCCCCATCATGGACATTTTGTACTCACACTTCATGAGTTCTCCAAACCTGTCACATAGGAATTTTGACCTAGATCCAAAAATAATGTCACAACGTAAATTTGTACAAGAAGAATATCATCCTTGTACTTAAAGGTAAATAATGTTCTGTCGACTGATCCTCTTTTAAAACCAGAGTGCAATAGGAATGTAGACAACGTTTCATACCAAGCTCTGGGAGCTTGTTTCAAACCATATACTGCTTTGTGCAGTTTGTAAACTTTCTCTGGACCTGTTTCCTCGAAACCTGGAGGTTGTTCAACGTAAACTTCTTCTCCTAGGATTCCAGTTGAGGAAAGCACTCTTTACGTCCATTTGATAGACTTTAAATCTCTGATGAGCTGCATATGCTAGAAACAATCTTATTGCTTCTAATCTTGCTACTGGTGCGTAGGTCTCATCATAGTCTATTCCTTCTTGTTGACAGTAACCTTTGGCAACTAATCTTGCCTTATTTCTGATTACTTCAGCATTCTCATCTTTCTTGTTTCTGAACACTCAATTTTACATCAATCACTCCTTGATGTGTAGGACGATCAACTAATGACCATACTTCATTTATTTTAAACTCATTGAGTTTTTCTTTTATGGCTGTAACCCAGTCGTGGTCGGCAAGAGCTTCTTCAACAGTTTTGGGTTCAGAGTAGGATAGATAACAGCTTAGTAGACAGCTTTCACCTATTTGTCTCCTTGTCTTCACACCTGCTCTTGGATTCCCAACAATGAGATCTTCAGGATGAGCATCGACCCATCTCCTTCGTCGAGAGATTTCTTCTTCTGTGAGAGTTGGTTCAGGATCTGGTATGGGAACTTCAAACTCAGGTAGAGGTTGAGGAGTGAAGGGGCTAAGCTGTTGAAGTTGTTCAGCAAGTTGATCCACTGACAGTTCTGCATTGACTGCAGGTTCCATTGAAGTTTCTGTATCAGTTGAAGAGGAGCTGGTTGGAGGAGCTTCTGTTCCCCCTTGGTTCATTCTCCCTTGCTGAATTGGTGGATTTTGTGAATTAGAATCTTGCATAGGCTCAGCTTCTTCTTCTTCCAAGTCGGTTGGACTCCACATTAGTATTTCATCTCGAAACTACGTGTTGGAGCCTGTTTGATTTTGACTTGTACATGTACTTTCATCAGGTTGGGTCTCCTACTCACAAATAGATTCATCAAAAACAACATATGGGGTTACTTCCACAATATGAGTTTTCTTGTTAAAAACTCTGAAAGCTTTGCTGATCTCTGAATATCCTAAAAATATTCCTGGATCTGCTTTGCTATCAAACGTTTTCAACTGTGATTTCCCATTATTATGAATGTAACACACACAGCCAAAAGATTTAAGATATTTAAATCGAGGTTTCTTATCCTTCCACAGCTCATATGGAGTCTTTCCATGTCTTGTATGAATGACTGATCTGTTCTGAGTGTAGCAAGCTGTGTTGATTGCTTCCGCCCAGAACTTCTTGGGAAGATTGGTTTCATTCAGCATCGTGCGAGCTGCTTCCTTTAGTGATCTGTTGCGTTGTTCAACAACACCGTTCTATTGAGGTGTGCGAGCTGCTGAAGTTTGATGAGTAATTCCACTTTTGGTGCAGTATGATTCAATCATATGATTAAGAAATTCTGTTCCGCGATCGGATCGGATTGAGATCACGCTTTTGTCCTTCAATTTTGACAGTTTGGTGAGCAGCGCAGGTAGCTCCACTAGTGTCTCCTTCTTTTTATGTAAGAAAATAACCCAAGTATATCATGAGTAATCATCAACAATAACGAGAGTATACTTTTTACCATTAATGATTCTGGGAGTCACTGGACCGAATAGATCCAAGTGGAGTAGTTCCAAGATTCTACTTGTGTTGTGAGCTGCAATGCTTGGAAATGATGATTTGGTCTGCTTTCCAGCTTGACAGGCTTCACAAACATGATCTTTGTAATAGACTTGATCTGGGAGATCATCTGCGAGCTTCTTGCGAGAGAGCTTATTGATGGCTTTGAAGTTCAAGTGACATAGTCTCTTGTGCCATAACCAGCTTACTTCAGTTGCAGATTTGGTGACCAGACAGGTTTCTTTTTCATCTGACCATTGTACTATGTACAAGTTATCTTGCAAAATACCGGTAAGAAGAATTTCTTCTCCTTCCTTGTTCTTTATAGCACACTTGTTAGCAGAAAACTCTACTCTTTTTCCGTTTGAGCAGAACTGGCTTACAGAAAAGAGATTATGATTTAAGCCTGCAACATAGGTGACATTAGATATTGTTGTTTTACCAACAATTAGATTACCGTAGCCTCTTGTTTTCCCTTTAGAGTCTCCTCCAAAAGTAACTAGAGGTCCATCACATTCAATGAAGTTTGTAAGCAAGCTTTTGTCGCAGGTCATATGCTTTGTGCATCCACTGTCGATGATCCAGATCGCCCCGCGAGCTGCTCGCTTCCTCCTTTGAGTTTTCCCATCCTGCAATTAGATAGTTTTAGCAACCCATATGAATTTGGGTGCTTTGTTAGTAGGTTGAGATTTGGCAGCTTGGTTTCCAAGCTTTCTCTTTTGTAGGCTCCTGTTGACTCGTGGCTTGGTCAGTTGCACATTTGAGTAGGTTCCATTTGAGTATGCAGTTTGCAGTTGGTAATGAGCAGGTTGATAAAGATCATTTTGATAACACTGCTCCATGTAACCACATCTGCATTGATTATTTACAAATCCACTTCCATGTGGAAATCGACATTGTATACTTGACAGCTCAGGATATGGGTACCAATGATGGTTGTACCAGTAGCCTTCATAGTCAGGTCTCTGTTGGTTTGGCCACTGCTCATAGTAGTTTCGTTGTGGTCGAGCAGTTTTGTGTTGTGCTTCTCCTTTATTTGCAGCTTGCACTCTTCACGGTGCAGGTTGGCTCTTCTTTTTATATGCAGGTTGCATATACAGTTTTCTAGGTGGCTCAACCTTCTTCTGTTCATTTGATGGCCTTAGCTGCTGTTTCTTGACAACAGTCTTCCTATGCTCTTTTACCAAGATTGCTTGAGGTTGTCGAGCTGGATTCTTCAAGTTGAGTTGCTTGTCAGGTAGGAAGGGGTGAGCTTTGCCTTCAGCCAATCCTTTTCTTTTACAAACAGGACCTTATCTTTCTCCTTGACTCCGCTGGTTTGACCATGGAATCCGACGCCAAACTTTATCTGAGCAGGTCTCTGGGCAGCTTGCAAGGCTTCAAGCTTTTCACCATTTTTGTCCATTCTCATTAGGACTTGTTGAAGCTTGAGCTCTTTCTGCAACAGCTTCTCATGTTCATTTGAGAGATCTGACAGCTTACCGTTCAAGTTGTTAATCTCACTGTCCTTTTAAGTGAGCATGTCTTTAAGGTTTTCTTCCCTTAAAGCTGATTGACCCAATTGAATTTTCAGAGTTTCTATCTCTCTTTGTCTTGCTTCATCATGGAGAGTAAAGTCTCCATTTTTAGTAGCCTTGAGTTTCATGTTTTCACCCTCCAGCTTGGATCCTTCTATGACTACTTGCTCGAACATTTCTGAGAGTTTCTTGTAGTCATCAAGCTGTTGTTGGAACTCTTCATATGTAGGCATTTCAGGTAGTTCGAAACCTGCATGTTCAGTGTTAGTTGAATATGAAGATGAGATTTTGGTATCAACCTTGTATCGAACAATATCGAGATCTTTTCCCATGTAGCATTCCTCATTTTCAGAATCTTCGTCGGCTAAGCGACATTCCTCCTCATCCAATTCATCATCGTCATCTTCGTCGGAGGAGGTTGAGTCCGATAATGTGGCAACAGCTTTGGCTTCTTCCTCAGCTGCGATCATGGCACTGCGCTGCTCCTTTAGTTTTTGGTCTCTTTTTGTACGGAGCTCTTTGCGTTCGGTCTTTGAAAGATCTGGGCAGTCTGACTTGTAGTGACCTGGTCTGCCACATTCAAAACAACCACCCTCTGGAGTGTTAGAAGAATTGAATTTTGAGGGTCTAGTTATACCTTCACCTTTCTTGTCGGAAGAAGAGGTGGATTGATTTCTCTTGAAATCTTTGTGATATTTGCGGAATTTGTTGAAGCGCTTTTCAAGCTTTTCATTCCTTCTAGCCATAAGTGCATAGTCCTTCAACAATTTTTCCATTTTAGAGCATAGATCTTTTGGGATTGATCTTTCTTCTGTAATTGATGCAGCTTTGAATGCAGCATCTTTTTCTTTCTTTTCGGGCTCAGTCTTCTTGCTTGAAGACGTTTGTTGTGACCCGTGCAATCTGATCATTTCAAACTCATTTCCGATGAGCAGATCAAACAGTTGCTCAGTTGACATCCCACATTAGCACATGATGAGCTTGGAGGCACATCTTTATTCGAAAACTCCAGTCTTCATAACCCTGTATAGAAAAGTCTTCACAGACACGGAGAAGTGAAGCTTCCATATTGACAGTTTATATATGTGCAGTTTGCAAACACAGAGATCTAGTTCAATTTGACACTAAAGCGCAAAAAGCTTCTAGTATACAGAAGCAGTGGTCAAAAGAACCACCGCTCTGATACCACTTGTAGGTCCCGATAAATAGATATTGGTGTATGGGGGGGGGGGGTACACCAATTAGCCAACAGTTTTGACTTTTCAAAACAATTTGATCTTACTGAGTCGTCACTTCAGTTTATCAGAGCAGTTTAGTTTTTCCAACTCAAACAGTGAACTGCTGAGCTTGCAAAACTAACCTGCGTGCGGAAGTTTGGTGGAAAGGTTGGCTAACAGTTTTCAAACAGTTTCAAAGAAAACTTTAGTTCAAACAAGTGTTCATGCAAACTGTGAAAGTGGCTAACAGTTTTTTTCAAAGACAGTTCAAGACGTGCACATGCAAGACAGGTACAATCGTGCAGGTTGTGAGCATGCAAACTGTGTGAAAACAGATAAGATAGAGAAACACGAGGAGTTTTTATCGTGGTTCCGAGTAAACAGCTCCTACGTCCACGCCAGATCCCGTCGAATCTGTAATCCCTTAACTTGAGATTTTTCGCTCCTTTTAACACTGGTGGAGGATCCAGTCCAAATTCAAGTCTCTCTTTAGACTGAATCTAGCACGAATCTTGAGTCGTGTCTCTTCTAACTCTACATACAAACTTACAATCTTACTAATGCTAAATAACTAGCACTACTAATCAAACTGGAAAGCTGTGAAAGCTATCACCGTTTGGAATACAACTCTATCAACTACACTGAATATCAACAGTGATGGTAGTGAGAGTGTGGATTGTGTTCTAGTAAGACAGATTCTAGAAAGAATAGAAATCTACAAGGATCAACACTTGGGAAAGCTCTAGTGATTTCGAGTGTTGATTGTGTGAATATTTAGCTTGAGATTTCTGCAGCGTTTCAGCTTGTAATTTGAGTTTCCCGTACTTTCTTTCTTGAATGTCTTGAGGTATTTATAGAGAAGCATTTGTAATAGAGCCGTTGTGTGTGTCAGTATGTGCAGAACCGTACACTGACTCAATTATGGACGTTGAGTAGAGGACAGGTTCCTCAGTCACAGCTCAGGTTGGACTTTGCAGGTCACGCTTCCTATACCTCGAACTGTCTTCAGTCTTCTGTCTTCGCAAGAGATCTTCGAGTATTGTTGGAGCAGATTACATAGACAGATTACATAAAAGAACATTATGACAGGTTTGAGTAAAAATAGGTACAAGGTTGCACTACCAACCTTAACCTTTACATAGCAACCTGTTCGGGTTAAGCTTGACTGATCCAAACACGGAGACCAGCCTGTTCCAATTAAAGTCTATTGTCTAAGTGTGGTTTCTAATAGCATTATCAAAACTTAGTTCAAAGAGAGAGAAGGTTCCCAACAGTGATTTTGAACATAACCCCCATTTTTATCCATATAGCCCCTATTCAACTAAATCATAAAATAATATTACATATGCTATATTATCACTATAATCCTGTTAAAATTATAATAAGAAAATCATAAAAGAATAGTAAACATTATTACATTCCCACCCCAATAAAGAAAACCAAGTAGAGTGTCCACGAGGTCGAAGAATTAAATAACAAGATTGAGAAAGAATTAAATCAACGCTCTAAGTAACTTTGAGTCGAATCAAATAATATGTCTCGACGCTTATAATTAATTATAATTATAAAGTGGTAGCAAAAGCATTTATACTTTACAGAGAATCATTACAAAAATAAATCTAGCTATATAAGAAAATGGTGGAATATTGCACAAGTAAACATCGACATAATTCTAACTATTAGACTGTTTATTGAAGATTGAAAGAGAGAAATTTGCAGAAAACATTGAAACCCATTGCACAAGAAAGAAGAATAATCCGTACGATGCAGGCTACGTCTACTGCTGTATTTATACTAAGGGTAAAGAGAAAAATAAAATGAAAAATAAAATAAGACAAAAGCGTACAAAAGCAAAGTGCGACTCTTCCTACTCATGCATATTCTTCATCAGCTCCGTCCTTCTTTACTTCACTCACTTTCGACATCTTCACACTCCCCCTCAAGATGAGCATGGATATTACACAAGCTCATCTTGCTCATAATCCGCTTGAAGACTGAGATTGGTACTGCCTTGTCAAAATATCTGCGAGTTGCAACTTCCCACTAACATGCAATGGCTTAATCAATCATTTCTTGTACCTTTCTCTAATGAAATGACAATCTATTTCTATGTGTTTTGTGCGTACATGAAACACAGCATTTGATGTGATGTAAACTGCCGCCTTGTTCTCACAAAATAATGGCACAGGCTTAGATCTAGGTATCCCAAAATCATGTTGAAGCACATCAATCTAGCTTACCTCACAAGCAGCTTGGGCCATTGCCCTATTCTACCTCTGCAGACACTACCTTTTGTTTCTTTGAACGCCATGATATGAGAGAACTCCCAAGAAACAAGCAAAAATCTGAGACATACTTTCTTGTATCTGAACATGCTGCCCAATCCGCATAAGCAAAGATGCTTGGCTCAAGATTAGATGAACTAGGGAAAAACAACCCTAAGCCAATACTACCCTTCAAGTACTTGATTATTCTGTATGCTGCCTTCAGATGATGTTCACATGGTTTAGATAAAAACTGACTCAACTAATGAACTACAAATGTAATATCTGGCCAAGTAAAGCATAGATACAATAACCTTCCAATCAGCCTCCTATAAGATTTTACATTGTGCAATGGAGCTCAACCACTTCCTTTGATTTTAGCATTGGGTTCCATAGGAGTTGAAAATGGTTTGCATCATGTGAGTCCAGTATATTAAGAATATCAAGTACATACTTTCTTTGACACACAGATATGCTACTAGAATTATGAGCAATTTTCAATCCTAAGAAATATTTAGGCTTTCCAAGATCCTTAAACTTAAAATGTGCAGTGAGATGTGCCTTAAACTTCTCTGTGAGTACAGGATCAGAACTAGCCACCAATATATCATCCACATATATAATTACCCCAAAGAATGATCCATCAAGCCTCAGATGATAATAGGAATGATCAACAACAGATTGAGTTAAGCCAAAACTTACCAACACTTGAGTGAGTTTGATAAACCGTTGTCTTGAAGCCTGCTTCAAGCCATACAATGATTTATTCACTTTGCAGACAAGTCCATGTTGCTCCCCCTCAGTAGCTAAACCCTTAGGAAGATCCTGTAGATATCTTAACGTAAGTTACCATATAAGAAAGCATTATTAATATCAAGGTGAGTTAGATAATATCCCTTGACTGCAGAGACAGCTAGCATGATTTTTACTGAAACCAGTTTAGCTACTAGAGAAAATGTGTCCAAATAATCAATCCCTGCTTGCTGAGTAAAACCACTGTGCCATCTGAAAGAAACTTGATCTTGTATACCCACTTGCAACCTACAGTTTTCTTTCCTGATGGAAGTGGAACCAAACTCCAAGTATTATTCTGCTGTAAAGCTGTAAGTTCATCCTGCATTGCCTTTCTCCATTCAGGATATACAGAAGCTTGCTCATATGTATGTGGTTCAGGAACAACAGTGATGAAGGCAATAAAGGTTGAGTAAGGAGAAGAAAGATTAGAAGAAGTAATATAAGAACTAAGGGGATAAAGGCAGGTGGTTTGGACTGCTCCACAGATGTAATCTTGCAAATAAGCTGGAGGCCTAACAGTCCTACCAGAGGTTGTGATTGAAAGTGTTGAAGGAGGAGAAGATGTAGGAGATGGATGAGGAGGATTATCAGAG
This sequence comes from Mentha longifolia, assembly GCA_001642375.2. Classification (NCBI taxonomy): domain Eukaryota; kingdom Viridiplantae; phylum Streptophyta; class Magnoliopsida; order Lamiales; family Lamiaceae; genus Mentha; species Mentha longifolia. The sequence continues at coordinate 16,845,187 of CM038113.1, read as the reverse complement.
AAGCTGTAAGGAGAGGAGGAAGAAGGAGCAACTGAAGTAGGAAGATAAACAGGAAAAAAACAAGAGGATGGGGAAGATGTCCCCTTAAAGGGGAAAACATCTTCATGAAAGACAATGTTCCTACTGATAAAAACTTTATTGGTTGCTAAATCTAAAATCTTGCACCCTTTATAACCAGTAGGGTATCCCAAAACACACACTTAGCAGCTCTAGGTGAAAATTTAGTCCTATCTCTACTTAGTGTAGAGACAAAACACAAGCATCCAAAGGCTCTAAGGTGGGAATAATTGGGTGTTTTATTAAAGAGAATCTGAAAATGACTTAGGTTTGAAAGATGTGGGACTAAAGAAGGAATCATATTTATAAGGTAGGAAGCAGTAAGAATGCAATCACTCCAATAACCTAGAGGAACATGAGATTGAAAATACAAGCTACGAGCTACATTGAGAAGATGTTGGTGTTTCCTCTCAACTCTGGCATTTTGTTGTGGCCGTTCCACACAAGAATGTTAAAGGAGGGTACCATATTTTAAAAAAAATGCAGGAAGATTAAGTTTAGGAGCATTATCACACCTAATTTGTTTGATAGTTTTGTGAAACTGAGTAGAAACTTGCTGAAAAAATTGACCGAGTACAGACTGAAAATCACTCTTATGAACCAACAAATATGTCCAAACAAAACAAGAGCAATCATCCACAATAGTTAGGAAGTACCTATGACCAGAGACTGAGACATGATGGAAGGGACCCCATATATCACAATGGATCAAATTAAATACAGATGAAGCTATGTTATCAGAAATTGGAAAATTTAGCCTTTTTTGCTTAGAAAGAGGACAAACTTCACATACTTTTGAGTTTACAATTTTCATAGGAATCAAAGAAAACAAAATTTTGAGTTTATCTGGTCCTAGATGACCAAGTCTACAATGCCAAACATCACTACTAAAAATGTTAGAAGCTACACTTGGAATGGATCTTGAAACTGGATTTGAAGAAGACAAGAATGGTTGAGCTGGATCAAGAACATATAGATTGCCAACTCTTCTACCCATCCCAATCAGCATGCCCTTGGAAACATCCTGAATAAAACAGTGGTCATGAGTAAAAGACACTTGAACATTTATTTGTAGAAGTGAGGTTACTAATGGAAAGAAGGTTATAAGAAAAAGAGGGAACATAGAGTACTGAGTGTAATGTTAAGGAAGGAGTAACTTGAATTGTTCTTATACTAGAAATAGGAACTTGTTGAGCATTAGGTAGGGTAATGAATCCACTAGAGACAGTTGTAATCTTACTGAATTGGGATTGAGAACAGCACACATGGTGTGTGGGTCCAGTATCAATTAACCAAACTGACTTAAAATGGGAAAAAAAAGCTACTAAGGGAGTAAGTGAAAACAAACCACTGAAGTTGGCATTAAAATCTGAAGAACCAGTAGAAGAGTTAGATGGACCACTTTCAGAGGAAATGGCTTGTCCTTGGATCTGAGTTTGAAGAAAGGTGAGAAGCTTCTAACATTTTTCTGCACTGAACATGATAGGAAGTGAAACATGAGGAGTAGTGGGTATAGGAGTGGTAGGCTGGGAGATAACAGAACCATCTGTAGTGAACCCACTACTCATTTCTAGATTTAGAAGGAAGATAAGAGGAGAGTTGCAGAGAATTAAGAAGGATTAGCAGAGGAATATAGAGGGTAGAGAGAAACAGAGATATGAGATTAATGTATTTCATTCCTTGGTTTCTGCGTGAACAATATTCCAACTTATAGCCATCAAAGAGTAACTTGGCTGGAAAGAAAACATAAAGTGCTAAAGGAAATACAAAAACATTTTTATCAAACTTAAAACTTAATAATAAATCTTTGGGCCCAACTCTTCTTTCTTTATTAGCCCAAACCCCAATTCATCTCTTAGCCTTGATCCATTTTTCTTATTTCCCCAATTCAGATTGAACGCCTCCATTCCCAAATCAAACTCTGGCGCTGATCGATCGTCGATTTTAGAGTGTTTTAGTGATGGTGAGATTTGTAGAAGACTGGGAACACAAGGATTTACGTGGTTCGATCGTTTGGGTCGATCTACGTCCACGGAGGAGAATGAGAATATGTATATTCAAGTATCTTTTCTAAATAGTACAGTGCCGACCCCTTCCTCTTACAAAATAGCTCTTATTTATAGATAGTTTCGGTCAAGGGTGGTTGAGAGATCATGGATGTTGCTGCTCTCGCACGTCCGCCTGTGCAGTAGTTGAGAGATCATGGATGTTGCTGCTCTCGCACGTCCGCCTGTGCAGTGGTTGAGAATCGTGGGGTGGCTGATCTTTGTTGACTGTGTTAATGGGCGGCTGATCTTTGTTGACTGTGTTAATGGGCCTCCCTTTGGATGGGCCGAGCTGGTCTGGGCCATTGGGCCTATCCTATCACTTCCCCCCCCAAAAGACCGGAGCAGCGAGGTCATTGTGGAGGAATTGTATTTGCTTCGTCGAAATTGAGATTTTGACGGAGTCGAAATGTATACCGCCTCGTTTTGACGAGGTCGAGCTTGAATTGCACTTGGCCCTGTCGGAATTCGTATTTCGACGAAGTCGAAGTACATACCGCCTCGTTTTGATGAGGTCGAGCTTGAATTGCACTTGCCCCCGTCGGAATTGGTATTTCGACAAAGTCGAAGTACATACCGCCTCGTTTTGACGAGGTCGAGCTTGAATTGCACTTGCCCCGTCAGAATGGGTATTTCGACGAAGTCGAAGTACATACCGCCTCATTTTGACGAGGTCGAGCTTGAATTGCACTTGGCCCCGTCGGAATTGGTATTTCGACGAAGTCGAAGTACATACCGCCTCGTTTTGACGAGGTCGAGCTTGAATTGCACTTGCCCCCGTCGGAATTGGTATTTCGACGAAGTCGAAGTACATACCGCCTCGTTTTGACGAGGTCGAGCTTGAATTGCACTTGCCCCGTCGGAATAGGTATTTCGATGAAGTCGAAGTACATACCGCCTCATTTTGACGAGGTCGAGCTTGAATTGCACTTGCCCCTGTCGGAATTGGTATTTCGACGAAGTCGAAGTACATATCGCCTCATTTTGACAAGGTCGAGCTTGAATTGCACTTGCCCCCGTCGGAATTGGTATTTTGACGAAGTCGAAGTACATACCGCCTCATTTTGACGAGGTCGTGCTTGAATTGCACTTGCCCCCGTCGGAATTGGTATTTCGACGAAGTCGAAGTACATATCGCCTCGTTTTGACGAGGTTGGAATCGAATGGTCGTGATGTGAGGTGCGACTGCTGTTGTCAGCGTAGGTAGGACACGCGTCGCTTTTTTGTTGGAGCAGATGAAGAGACGGGATTTGAAAAGGCGTGCCTTTGCTTTTAAAAGCTTCTCATGTACGCTAAACAATACTTTTCCCCCTCACTTGATTTCCAATTTCGCGCAAGAGAGAAAACCCTAAGCCTCAAAATTTTGCAACCGCCGCCACCGTTCAGTCAGTTCCCGGTGATTTTTGATCGGAAAATCTTTGACAAGTAAGTAATTTCCTTCACAATGGATGCTTCTTTTCTCCCAGTAGATAGTGATAGTGCGAACGTAGAGGTTTCGCCTTCGCCGGTTAGGGAGTTTCCGGCGAAGGTTTGGCTAAATGTATATACCCGCGCGTTAGTCCCGCCGGCGTTTAGGGAAATTGAATTCCCGTCGTTGGTCGGGTCTGACGCGTCTCTGGCTGTGGCCTCCACCATGTCTATATCTCATATGCAGGGTTTGGCCCGCAGTTTTTTATTTCCCGAGTCAGTCGAACTCCTTTTACCCCGCGATGTTGATAGGGGTAGTTCGCCTCCCGTGGGTTTTTTTACCGTATATGAAGATTACCTTCATTTCAGTTTACGGTTCCCTTTGAACCATTTTTTTGTCGAGCTCTTAGAAGAGCTTGAACTGGCGTTAGGTCAGTTGCAACCACCCTCTGTCAAGTAGATCAGTCGGCTTTTGCTTCGAGGTCAGCCGACGTGGTGGTACGCCTACCGTAGAGTCGTTCCTTAGGTTTTTTAGGCCTAAGCTTGGTCCGACGGGGTGGGCTTACCTTTCCCCTATTAATAGGTTCAAGTTGGGGACGCCTTCTAAGGTGCCGAACTGGCAAAAGAAGTTCTTCTTTTGCCGGTGTGAAGGTGTCCCGTTATACCCTTGGATGAAGGGTAAGTTCGCTCCTCGAGACACTGGGAAACCGACCGGTGAGCTTGAGACGAGCTTGGTGAACCTCGGCCTCGTTGAAAGGAATTATGCCGAGGCCGAGCTTGCAAATCATGGGTTAAGCCCGTATAACTCCTTGTCTGACGCGGACTTGGGTGAGGCTCTGCTTCGCTGACTTACATTTCGTGATTTCTTTCGTTTTTTACTGACATATATTTTTTGTAGTGGATGCCCAAGCTTTCCAGGCCGCTTTACAAGGCAAGAATAAGAGGAAGAGACAAAAGCCCTCTGTTTCCGTGGTGGAGAAGGCGACTCGTCGTCGGAGAGGACGACCGACCTTCCAAGGTCGGTATCCGTGAGCTCGCAGCTGGACGCGCCTGTCCGGGGTTCCTCTCCACTGCAGTTGGTCGGCCGACGACCTCGAGGAACCGTAACTTCGTTGGATGCCGAAGTTACGATCGTCGAGAGTGGCGCGACCTCGAGCCAAGGATTCCCTGAAGTAAGTGTAAAACTGAATATTACATATATATAGTGATTGTACCCTTTTTAATCTCTCATTTGTTTTTGGGTTTTAGGGAGCCGAGGCGGTTTTGCAGGGCTTGGCGAGCTTCATTAGAGCTTCATTAGGGGTGGAGTCGCCAAGTTCCATACACAGGCTGCCGAAGTTGCGGCTATGGAGGATCGGCTGAAGGCCAGGGTCCATGCTGCCGAAGCCGCAGCACAGGCAGCTCAGGAGAGGGAGGCGGTGGCTTTGGCTGCCGCCGAAGAGGCGAAAAAGAGGAACGCCGAGCTGGAGGTTGAAGTGGACCGGCTGACAAGCGAGATTGCCGGGGTGGTGGCTGGACAGGGAGACGTGTTCCGAGCTGTGGTGGAACGCGTCTTCCGGTCGAGGCATTTCTCCCACATGGCCGTTCAGTTGGCGAGTGCCTTGAGTACCCCGATCGTCTCTGCAGCGCTTGACAACATCGCCGCCGACATCCCCGAGCTTGATAAAACCAAGTACGGGTATGGTGTCATGACGGAGGAGGAAACGCTGCAGGACTTCGCCGGGGTGCTTTTGGAGCACGGTTCTTCAATCCCGGTGGTCGAGCAGCTCGCCGCGCAGAGGGTTCTACTCACTGAAGGGGCTATTCGGTGATGTCCCGCCGACAGGTATGAACTCCTGGAGACGGTCATTGCCGACCTCGAGAAGACCCCGGCTGCTCAGACCGCCGAGGAACCAGCTCGCGACGACCTCGAGGAACCAGAGGTCGGCCTAGAAGGAGAAAATCGTGATGGAGTGAATTGACACTTCACGATTTTTGGCTTCTTTCCCTCTTCTCTTTTTTTTTTTTTGTTTTTTTTTTTTTTTTTTTTTTTTTAGTTTTGTACTTCGTCACCGTTAGGGTGGCGTTTCTTTCGCCGTTTTCGGCTATATATAAATAAAAGGATTTCTTTTTGAACCTTGCTTGTATTTGTTCTGTAGTCTGCTCCCGAGTTTTATGATGCCTCCCACCTTGTTCAAGAAATATCCGAGCTACGCCGAGCTGTAGAGGTAGCCGAGCTCGATGTTTCGAACTGGAAGAAGCGGGCTAATAACATAGAGATCGAGGCCGAGGTGAAACTTCAGGCTTCTTTAGAAAAACTTGATGAGATGCATGCCAGATACATGGAGCTTGAAGACCAGTACCAGTGAGCTCGGGATGACATCAAGACTTGCAAAGAGATCGTCGAGGAGCATATGGAGTACGAGACCATAATTCACCGAGCTGGGGGATCCACGATTTCCGAGACTTACGATAAGGTCAAGGAGCTCCAGGCCCGATGCCGAAGTTACAGGGAGGAATATGGGAGTGAATCCTGGCAGGTTAGAGGTGAGTTTGAAGAGCTCGTTCGTGTGGCGAGCATTTATGAGACAGTCCTTGATCGCTTTCCGAAGTTGAAGCGGCGTCTGTCTTTACAAGCTGGTTCTGCGACTTCAATTTCTTCCGATCCGGATCCGAGGTTGCTCGACCGTACTTCTAGAGAATTTTTGGAAGGTGAATCTTCGAGGTCTGCTGACCCGGACCCGAAGATTGTGACACGCCATTCTCGAGAAATTTATAGTCAAGAGCGGCGATCGGCGTCTGGACGGGGTCGGGGTCGGGCGAGCCAGAATGTCCGAGGTAGAGGCCGAAGTTCGGCTTCTGGACGTTGTCGGGGCAGGTTTAGTATAGACGATGTTTTGAACTTTAATTCCGGCAGGGATTTTGCTAGAGATTGACTTAGCTTTAGTAAGCCAAAGCCTCCGGGTTCCTCGTCTTCTTAATGTAATACTTGTACATTTATTTCTATTCAAATAAAACAAAAAATATATATATATATTTATATATTTTTTTGCATGTTTAAGCTTTCTATCCTTGCCTTTAACCGAGGCAGGTTCCCTTGTATTCAACGAAGGCAGCTTTCTCATAGTCACTTCGTCCAGAGATGAAGTTTGGGCCTTTTAGGCTTTCTTGGTGGCCACTTCGTCCAAAGACGAAGCTTAGGCTTTCTAGGTAGCCACTTCGTCTAACGACGAAGTTTAGGCTTTTTAGGTGGCCACTTCGTCTAACGATGAAGTTTAGGCTTTTTAGGTGGCCACTTCGTCTAACGACGAAGTTTAAGGTTTTTAGGTGGCCACTTCGTCTAACGACGAAGTTTAGGCTTTCTAGGTAGCCACTCCGTCTAACGACGAAGTTTAGGCTTTCTAGGTAGCCACTCCGTCTAACAACGAAGTTTAGGCTTTCTAGGTAGCCACTCCGTCTAACAACGAAGTTTAGGCCTTCTAGGTGGCCACTTCGTCTAACGACGAAGTTAGGCTTTTTAGGTGGCCACTTCGTCTAACGATGAAGTTTAGGCTTTCTAGGTAGCCACTCCGTCTAATGACGAAGTTTAGGCTTTCTAGGTGGCCACTTCGTCTAACGATGAAGTTTAGGCTTTCTAGGTAGCCACTCCGTCTAATGACGAAGTTTAGGCTTTCTAGGTAGCCACTTCGTCTAACGACGAAGTTTAGGCCTTCTAGGTAGCCACTTCGTCTAACGACGAAGTTTAGGCTTTTAGGTGGCCACTTCGTCTAACGACGAAGTTTAGGCTTTCTAGGTTCCTTATTTGTCGAATTTATCGATAGGGGTGGTCCCCTTACGCGCGTTTGGGTGTGACTCCGAGGCGGAGTTTATTTGCGTATCCTCGTCAGGATTTTTAAAATTGAGATACTTAGTATAAATGAGAGAGATGCAAAAATGCATGCAAAATAAACAAAAAGTTTTACGAAGTCAAAATAAGACAAAATTTATCAAGATAACTCAATTCCTACGACCTAAATAAACTTGGGCATCACCCTCTGTTTATACAAAGTACCTCTTCAAGTGGGTAATGTGTCATGTACGGGGTATGGGCTCACCAGATATGTGGGCGAGCTTGTACGACCCTTTTCCAAGGACTTCTTGAACTTGGTACGGTCCTTCCCAGGTGGCTTCTAATTTGCCGAGCTTCTCCGCCCTGCTGACCTCGTTATTCCGAAGTACGAAGTCTCCCACTTGGAGCTGTTGATGCTTCACCCGGCTGTTATAATACCGAGCTACTTGCTGTTTGTATCGAGCTTCTTGTATGTAGGCTTGTTCCCGTTTTTCTTCTAGCAAATCCAAGTTAGTTCGAAGTTTGTCTTCGTTGTCTTGGGCCGCGAAGTTAAGCGTTCGGGGGCTCGGTAAACCGATCTCTACCGGGATCACTGCTTCGGTTCCGTACACCAAGCTGTATGGTGTCTCACCGTGTGACGTCCGCAGGGTGGTTCGGTACGACCATAGGACTTGGGGCAAGTTTGCTGCCCAGTCACCTTTGGCCTTATCCAGCCGGGTTTTTAACCCCTTGACTATTGTTCGGTTCGTAACCTCGGTTTGACCATTCGCTTAAGGATGGGCTACCGAGGTGAACTTCTGTCGGATGTGGAGTTCCTCACACCATTCTCTGAACTTCTTGTCTGTGAACTGGGTTCCGTTATCTGAAACGAGGACGTGAGGTATGCCGAAGCGACAAACTATGTTTTTCCAAATGAAGTTTAGGGCGTTTTTACTTGTGATTCGCGCCGATGGCTCGGCTTCGACCCACTTTGTAAAGTAGTCGATGGCCACGATTAGGAACTGTAGTTGGCCGGGAGCTTTTTTGAATGGACCGACGATGTCGATTCCCCACTGCATGAACGGCCAAGGGCTTTGCATGCTGGCCAGTTCGGTCTGTGGCAATCTTGGAACCGTCGCATGGATTTGGCACTTTGGGCATTTTTTGACGAGGTCGGTAGCGTCCTGGAGCATGGTGGGCCAATAGTATCCCCACCTCATGATCTTTTTGGTCAGGGCGCGGGCTCCGATGTGACTGCCGCAGGAACCTTCATGGACCTCGCGCAGTACGTAGTTCGCTTGATTGGGCCCCGCACATCTTAGGAGAGGTTGGAGGTAGGATTTTCTATACAACACTCTCTGTTCAAAGACATACTTGATGGACTTGGCCAGGAGCTTTCTAGCCTCAACCTTATCGGTGGGGAGCTCGCCTATCTCTAAATAGCTGCGAAGTGGAGTCATCCAGTTCGGTCCGTCTTCGGTTACTACATTAACTTCGGCTTCATCGATACTTCGGAGCTGTACTTCTTCCACTGGAGAGATTGTTGATGATGACGCGAGCTTGCTTAGCGCGTCAGCTCGTCCGTTATCCCCTCTTGGGATTCGCACCAACTCGAAGTACGAGAAGCCTTGTTGTAGGATCTTGGCCTTATGAATGTACTTCTTCATTTATGCTCCTTTGGCCTCGTATTTACCTAGTATTTGATTCACTATGATTTGGGAATCGCTGTGGATTTGAATGGCCCTTACCTGGAGAGCTTGGGCTAGGCGAAGTCCAGCGATTAGAGCTTCGTACTCCACCTCGTTATTTGTGGTCGGAAAATTGAACCGGAGTGCGTAGGGTGACCTCCTTTCCTTCCGGGCTGATGAGTAAAACCCCGGCTCCGCTTCCTTTGTTACCAGATGCCCCGTCCACGTAGACCTTCCAACAGTCTCGCGGTTGTGGGTTCGGTGCCTCGGCCTTTGATTTATCCTCAGTAGGTTCAACGGATTGTTGTGTACCCGTGAACTTGACTTCTACCAGGAAATCGGCCAGGGCTTGGCCTTTAATTGCTTGGCGAGGTACAAAGGAAATCGTATGCTCGCCGAGTTCTATAGCCCATTTAGCGATTCGCCCAGATGCTTCCGGCTTTGTAAGCACTTGCCGAAGTGGTAGGTCGGTCAGCACTTGTATCTGATGTGCATGGAAGTACGGTCGGAGTCTCCTTGCTGCATTCACCAACGCAAGTGCGACCTTTTCCAAAGGCTGATACCTCGTCTCCGGTCCTTTTAGGGCTCGGCTTATGAAATAGACGGGTAGCTGATGTCTTTCTTCTCGTACCAGGACTGCACTGATTGCCTCGTTCGAAGCGGCGAGGTATAAAGAGAGGACCTCGCCCTTCTTTGGTGCCGATAATGTAGGGAGATTTGCGAGATACTTCTTTAAGCCATCGAAAGCTCTCCTGTGCTCGTCGTTCTATTCGAAGTTCAGCGCCTTCTTTAGTATCTTGAAGAATGGGAGTTGTTTTTCGGCAGCCTTAGATAGAAAACGACTTAGGGCGGCTAGGCAGCCCGTCAGTTTGTGCACGTCATGGATTGACTTCGGCACTTGCATTTCTTGGATAGCTCGGACTTTTGAAGGGTTGGCTTTTAACCCCTCGCGTGAAACCCAACACCCTAGAAATTTTCCAGATCGGACCATAAAAGTACACTTTTCTGGGTTTAATTTTAGGTTTACTTTACGAAGTAGGCTGAAGACAACTTTAAGGTCGTTTACACAAGAGGCGATCTCCTTGCTTTTTACGACTATATCGTCTACATATACTTCGACAATGCTACCGACGTGGGCTTCAAAAATTTTATCGACCATCCTTTGGTATGTGGCTTCGGCGTTCTTCAGTCCGAAGGGCATTTTATTGTATGCATAGATGCCGAAGTCCGTGACGAAGGCGGTCTTCGGCGCGTCTTCGGCATTCATGAGGACTTGGTGGTATCCCTTGTATAGGTCCAAGAAGCTGAACACCTTGTGGCCAACAAGAGCTTCGACCTTCTTGTCAATGTTGGGGAGGGGGGTAACAGTCTTTTGGGCAGTGCTTATTAAGGTCCGTGTAATCAATACACATCCGCCACCCGCCTCCCTGCTTTTTCACCATCACAGGGTTGGCCAACCAGGTCGGATATTTTACTTCGAATAAAATATCGGCCTGTTGCAGTTGCCGAACCTCGTCGTGAATCACTTGACCTCGTTCGGCTGCGAAGGCTCGTTGCTTCTGCCGAACTGGTTTTATTGCAGGGTCGATGTTGAGGTGATGAGTGATGATGCTTGGTGCCACCCTGGTCATGTCTAGCGGCGACCAAGCGAAGACATCTCTATATTCCCGAAGGAGCCGGATAAGTTGACTTCGGAGCTCGTTTTCGCTGACGAACCCTACTTTGACGACCCTGGCAGGGTTATTTTCGTATAATACGACGTCTTCTACCGGCTCGACGGATGGAGGCGACGTCGGCTCCACCTCTTCGGGTTTCTGTAGTTGCTATGCCTGGGGGTGTTGATTCCTATCACCTCGGAGTGCGACCTGCATGCACTCCTTAGCCTGTTGCTGGTTTCCTCGAAGCGTGATCACTCCGTTTCTAGACGGAATTTTAATCGTTAGGTGGTAGGCCGAGCAGATTGCCTTTGTCGCTATTAGCCAATCCCTTCCTAAGATGATGTTATAGGGGGAGCTGGCTTTTACGACGAAGAAGTGGATTATCTTCGTAGTAGACAACGGGCTCTTTCCAACCGTCACGGACAGTGAAATTATACCTTCCGTCATCGTCTCTTGTTGTGTGAAGTTCTTTAATGGCATGGGTGCTGGCCTCAGACGTGCTTCTTCGATATCTAGCTTATCGAAGCAGTCTTTAAAGAGCACACTCACAGATGCTCCACTATCAACGAATACGCGGTGGACCAGTTTGTTGGCCACCACGGCCTCGATTATGGTGGCATCTTGATGAGGTACCGCATGGGGAACTGGGTCATTGCTTGAAAAGGTGACGACCTCCTCCCTCTTGAACCTTTTTTGGGTAGGTTCTTCCGTTGTTGACTTCGGACCTCGGCTTTCAACAATGACCTCGTCGTGCCTTCAGGCAGTCCGGTGATGGCAGTGATAACTGCATCATATCGGGGTTGATCTTCATCCTCATCCTCGTCATCGCGTTTTGGCCTTTTGTCGGTTTTGGAGGCGCAGTTATGGCCTCCCTTATTTTTCTTTCTCTTGCCCTTCCCTTGAGGTCGGGCCTCTTTCTGGTCGCGACTTTGGTACAGTTTGAGGGTACCGTCGCGCACCATATGCTCTATGTCCGAGGCGAGGTCCCTGCAGTCCTCAGTTTCATGACCATAGTCATTGTGGAGCTTGCAGTATTTTTCCTTGGATCGGCGCTTCGAGCCACCTCGGGATAAGGGCGATGGCTTCTCGAACAAGTCTGAGTGGAGCTCATATATTTCGGCCCTGGACTTTGTCAGCGGTGTATACTGACTTCGGTCTTGGTTGGGTCGAGGTCCTAGGCGGGACTCGAGGGGTCCTCGCTTGTAACCTTTCGAGGGCACTTCGGCGGCCTTGCCCAAAGTCAGTGCGCTCCTCTTTTTTTCTCTTATCATTGTTTTTAGGCCGATCTGCCGCCCGTTTCTTCCGATCGGCCTCGTCCGCTTCGGCGAATGTGTCGGCGATCCTCCATAGCTGCCTGGAGGTCGCGGGACGTGCCTTTACGAGCTCTCTGAAGAGAGTTCCGGACTGGATGCCATTTTGGAAGGCCGAGATAAGCACGTCGTCTGAGAGACGATCGACTTTTAGGCTCTCGTTATAAAAACGGGCTAGAAAATCACTGATCGTTTCTCCCCGCCCTTGCTTTAAGGTGAGGAGCTGGGCTGGGCTGATCTTTGCCTCGGCTTTTTGGAAGAAACGACGTTCAAAGGCGTCCAGCAGGTCGGCATATGACCCTACGCTGCAATTAGGGAGGCTATCAAACCAGTTCCTAGCGTTGTCCACTAGTAGCTCGGGGAAGACTTTACACAGGTAAACGTCTTCGGCCAACCCCTGGTTCATCATGTTGTATTGGAACCGGGATACAAAGTTACTGGGGTCTTGGGTTCCGTTGTAAGGTGGGATAGGAGGTACTCTATACGTCGACGGGAGGGGAGTATAGAGTATCCTATTAGTGAAAGGAGTCGAGATTCGACCGTAGACGGCGAATCTTCCTTGGTAGGCGTTCTCGTCGTCGCGCCGAGGTGGAATGGCGTTTTGACGAGGTGGCGTCGGATCGCGCTGAGGTGAAACGTGATCGTTCCCACGGCGATTGCTCTGTCGCCTTCGGGGAAGTTCGGCCTCAATGTCGAATCTTCTCTGATGGACGTTCCCTTCGTCACGCCGATGAGGAACGACGTTTTGATGAGGTGACGTTGAACCGCGCCGAGGTGAAGCGCGATCGTTCCTACGGCGATTGTTTTGTCGCCTTTGGGGAACTTCGGCCTCCCTGTCTCCAACGATCTGGAGACTTAGGGATGGCCTTTGTGACGGTTCGACTTCGTCTTCTTTGCTTTGACTTTGTTGTCGGTGTTGATCGGCGAACTTGCGAAAATCCTGCTCGTGGAGGTTCAGGTACCCTTCAGTGCGTCTCCCAGCTCGGGTTGGAGTTCGATATTTCCGCGTTGGCTGCCACTTTGATCTGGTCCGTCACCGCTAGCTGAACCCCCAGATGGGACATCCTCCAGGTGGCCTTCAGGAGTTCGGCGAATGGGCTGTTGGTCACGTTGGATCTGGGAAGCAGTTTTCTGAGCTTGACTAACGTCACCTTCTTCCTCGTTGGTCGGCATGTAAGGCGGATTGGAAAAGAGGTCAGCTCGTTTCTGTTTCGCCTTGGCAGCAGCGGCGGCGGTGGTGGCGGAGCGGGTTGGTCTTACCATCGTATTTTCACTTGAAAATGTGCTGATCGGTTTCACAAAATTCTTTCGTTTCCCACAGACGGCGCCAGTGATCGATCGTCGATTTTAGAGTGTTTTAGTGATGGTGAGATTTGTAGAAGACTGGGAACACAAGGATTTACGTGGTTCGATCGTTTGGGTCGATCTACGTCCACGGAGGAGAATGAGAATATGTATATTCAAGTATCTTTTCTAAATAGTACAGTGCCGACCCCTTCCTCTTACAAAATAGCTCTTATTTATAGATAGTTTCGGTCAAGGGTGGTTGAGAGATCATGGATGTTGCTGCTCTCGCACGTCCGCTTGTGCAGTAGTTGAGAGATCATGGATGTTGCTGCTCTCGCACGTCCGCCTGTGCAGTGGTTGAGAAATCGTGGGGTGGCTGATCTTTGTTGACTGTGTTAATGGGCGGCTGATCTTTGTTGACTGTGTTAATGGGCCTCCCTTTGGATGGGCCGAGCTGGTCTGGGCCATTGGGCCTATCCTATCAGGCGCCGATCCCTTCTCCTTCATGTCATCATTGCCGTCGTTCACCCCGACCCGGGTCATAACAATACTCCCCGCTGGAGACGATCCTTGTCCCCAAGGATCAAAAGGAAAGAACTTGCGAAGAATTTGCTGCAAATCCTCCCCAATAGCGAACTGAAGTCCGGTCTTCAACCGCTGCACCAGAAATTGAAAAATCCCTTGGTATTTCTGAGGAACACCGTGAGTATTCCGAACAATCAAAGCCTCAATTTTGAAACTTCCAGTAATATCAGTTTCAATCAATTTGTGAACAAATATGTATTTCGTGCAGCTAAAGGACGTATCATTTTCTCTCTCTACTAATTCAATCCCCAGAGAAATCCAGTGAACCAAACTCGCGAGAACTTTTTCATCACTATTGTCGATGATGCGTTGTACCAGCACCGATAAAGGTGTAATCTTGTAATTTCCTGCCACATTAGCCTCATGGAACTCTGCCACAGGTACAATTTCTGTTTCGATGCACTTGTTCAGTAGTGAAATGTGGAAATATGAATGAATCTTAGAAGTTTCAGGTTGATTCGGTGTGTAGGCTAACACTCCCATCTGGTTCAAAATTTGACGTAGCTCATAGAATTGTGATGATAAGTAGAGAAAATGGCACAAATAGTCTGAACTCTTGCGCAAAGGTTGAAACTCAATGGGTAGCATATCCCTAATTCTGAACTTTTCTTGTGCCTTTTCCTCACTGGTATTAGAGATATCTGAAGAATTTCCTAGTAAAAAACCCATCATGATTGTGGATGTAGCATGTGTTGCATGAGTCTCTTGGAGGAAATTTCCCTTTATTATTTGCACGAAGTGTTGCCTGCGTGTCATTAGTTTTGAGGCTCCTGTTCTTGATGAATCTAAGTTAGACTTCAACAACACATGAGAATGATGAGACAAGTACTCAGCTAAAAGGAGCCAAGTAAGCCACTTCTTGGAAATCATACTTAGGTAATTCACTAAACCTGGATTGAGTTTCTGTGGTTTTCCATCAAGTTGTGAGGAATGGTGTCATTAAGTTTCCATGATCTTAAAACATTTCTTCCAAAACCCACTAGTGAATACCTTACCCCTATCATAAACTGTACAAGTTGTTAGACCTTGTGGTGTGTAAATAGAGTCCAAGAACAACTTAGCCTCAGCATTTAGAACAAATATCTCATCCATATTATTGATTTTCTCCTGTATGAGACTGCTCAAAAATGGTTCAGCACCATCAACTGCTGTAGTTAATGCATTTAGCTTGCCTCTTTCCCCCTTAAGTGTAACTGCAAAACTCCTATCACATCCCTTAATTTTCAGCAGCATTGGTGAGTATTGAAATTCCTGCCCCTGTAGAGGCCACTGGTTCTGCTTAATTATAGCACATATTCCCATTCCTTTAGCATCACAATTACAGAATAATCTTTTTCCTCTTCTTGTAGATATCTCAGCAGCTGTAAGTAATTTAGTTATTGGCTTGGTAGAAGTGGTGTTGCTCAACTTGCAAGAATCCTGTGAAGAGACTGCCTCTATCCTCTTATAGGTGGGGGACTGAATTTGGACAGAACTAGCATCTGGACTCATCCTCTTGGAGATGGCAACCAAGGTATGAATTTGTTTCCTTCCCAACTCAATGGTTTGCTCTAGATTTGTAGGCCGGAACATATTGATAAATGCTTGCAATTCTTCACTAAGCCCATGTAGGAACTTAGCAACAAAATAGTCCTCAGAACACTTGCTGCTATCATTCAACGTTATATAAGCCCTAAGCTCTTCAAATCTCTCCACATACTCGTCATAATTTTCAATCTGTTTAAGCTTATTAAGTTCCACAATAATACTAGAAACTGGCAGAACTTCAAACCTAGCACAAACAACCTCCAAAAACTATTTCCAAGTAATTCTTACTTCAACCAAATTAAGACTTTGAAACCATGTTAATGCCCTTCCATCAAAATGCTAAATAGCTAGATTGATCTTTTCTACATCAGGAACATTAGGCATTACTTTAAAATAGTTACTGCTCTTTAAGACCCAAGCTCTAGGGTTCGTTCCATCAAATCTAGGGAAATCCATCCTAGATAAAGGAGTATGGACATGATTTTGACTAGCAACAAATATACCCCCATGTGTTTGATAAAAATCCCCTAATATAGATTAATTTCTAAACCCAGATTTATTCCCAAATCTAGATGTAGAATCATAAATCCTCAACACGGAATCATTTCCAGCAGTAGAAATAGGAACCAACTTAAGTAATCGAAGCTGGAGCTCAGCCAAAGTATTAGTAATATGCTCAAACTTGTGATCTATACCTGCAAATTGTTGCTGGATTTTGATTTCTGAAACTGCTCTCTTCATAGTTTCAACTTGCAGCAGCTGATTTGTCTTGTTTTGTGCCTCTTGTAGCTCCTTGAAATATGTGTCTTCAGCCATGGATGCAAAAATTCCTGGCTCTAAGATACCAATTGTAGTGAACCCACTACTCATTTCCAGATTTAGAAGGAAGATAGGAGGAGAGTTGCAGAGAATTAAGAAGGATTAGCAGAGGAATAGAGATGGTAGAGAGAAACAGAGATAGGAGATTAATGTATTTCATTCCTTGGTTTTTGCGTGAACAATATTCCAACTTATAGCCATCAAAGAGTAACTTGGCTAGAAAGAAAACATAAAGTGATAAAGGAAATACAAAAACGTTTTTATCAAACTTAAAACTTAATAATAAATCTTTGGGCCCAACTCTTCTTTCTTTATTAGCCCAAACCCCAATTCATCTCTTAGCCTTGATCCATTTTTCTTACTTCCCCAATTCAGATTGAACGCCTTTATTCCCAAATCGAACTCTGGCGCCGATCCCTTCTCCTTCACGTCATCATTGTTGTCGTTCACCCCGACCCGGGTCATAACACCATCACTGTAGACATGAGCACCCACATGATGAGCAGACCTGTGCACACCTAAAGAAGAATCACCACCATGAAATCCACGGCCCCTACCTCTACCAAGTCCAGGAGGGAATCCATGAAGCTGAAAGCACTTATCCACAGTATGATTAGTGCGCTGACAGTATGCAAAAGAGTTTTTCTCTACCTCTACCACCATAACTTTGAGCTGCATTAGCAAAACCTGGTGATTCACTCATAGGTGCAATCGGAGATCCTGGAGATACACTAATACCTTTTTGCCTTTCTTCCCGAATCACAAGTGAAAATATTTTTGATAAAGATGGAAAAGGATCCAAGCTCAGAAAGTGAGACCGAATGGCTGCATAAGAGTCATTCAAACCCATAAGAAACTGTACACTCACATCCTATTGCACTCACCATGATTTCGCCACTTTTGAGAACTATCACAGCGACATCCTGCGCACTCACACCATGATTTGGGTTCAAAATCCAAAAACTCATCCCATATTATCCTAAGTTCGGTGTAGTATGTGTTAACATCATTCGATCCCTCTCTAGGATTAGATAACTGTTGTTTCAACTCATAAACACGAGCAATATTACCCTGAGAAAACCTATCACGAAGATCTGTCCAAATTTGAGAGGCACTCTCTAAATACTGTTGGAACTGCTGCTTGAAAGCATTCCTTTTTCCCACAGGATCTTCGAATTGGATGTGATAATTTAAATGCAACTAAATCACATAATCGAGTTTAGAATGTTATACCTTTGATCTGTGCCGACGGAGTAATCTACAGGTCTAGATTACTGAGGTGTGATCCCTTTCCTCGAAGTTCTTCGACTGTGTGGGCGTCTAGGAACTTTGGAACCAGGAACTCTCCCTCTGATGATAGGCGCCGATCTCAACCCTCAAAAACTTAGGTTTTGAGAATCTCCTCCTCCTTATTTATAAGGAGAAGTGCCGCCCCTATTCCTTGTCCACTAAGTCACGGGCTTTAATTAATTAAAGCCCGGTTTAGTTAATAATTACTGGAACAAATTCTAATTAAATATAATTAGAATTAATCCTAATTATTATAAGGAAAATAATATATAATTATTAAATTAATTATCTAATTCCTTAATTAAGAATAAATCTTAATTAATTAGATATTAATTTATTCCATAATTATATAATTAACCAGAGTACAATTATTGAGATCAGATGAACACCAAAAGATGAAACTGGCGTCCTTTTCACTACAGTAGGCGCCACATTAATGGGCTCAAGCTCATAATGCCTCTTTTCAGTCCAAAACTGATATCCCTCAATAATACCTTGAATTCCTTTCCTGAAGAGCTCTTGGGCCACCCCAGGGATCTATGTACCAGACAGAGTTTAGCCTTACCTAATGAAATAACCATGATCAACCCAAAATATTTATTTCATTAGAGCTGTGATGCATTCCACTAAAGAATCACAACTGAATCACCGCTCTGTCCCAATTTGTAGATTGGGGCTGATACTTTATTTAGAGCTATCCCCGTGTTTAATGACTCCGATATCCATTAATTAATTAGAGCTCCTCTGACTGCTCATAATTAATTAACATCTTATTCTCCTCAAGTAGTACCCGTTCACCCCTTATTATTATACCTGAACTTAATCAGCATGCATGACTTGGTATAATAAACCTTGTGAACTCCCTGAGGGGATATCTCTCAACCTAATACGGACACGGTATCTCGATATAACTAATTAGACATACTATGTGTCCTCATGTTACCCAAGATGCAAGTCATCAGGGATGCTGCGATAGACCCTTAGCTATACAAGTCAAAGTAACAGTGAACAACACATATATCTCTAATAGCATATCGAGATTAAGATCATATCTCTAAATTCCGAGATCTCTAGTTCTTCACCTATTGCTAGGGTCAATATCAGAAGAACCTTATCTCACTCGATCCTGTCAATACGTTCCACCGTACCAACATAACTAGCGACTGAGACCCGCCACTACCGTTATGTTGCAGTCTAAACCGATAGTTTTTCCAAGCTATCTCGACTGTGACACTGTTTATATCTCATAATTATTGTCGAACGCTGCGTGATCTCCCTGACACCCGAGCCGTCCACGTGTTCTAAAACATGAGATATAGGGCTTATTCTTATTAATATATTTATTCAGATAGGTGATTATTACCAGTGGAATACATGTCATATATACTAAAACACGTTTTTGCTTTAGCTATATACAACAACCCCAACAAATACATCAAACTTGACCTGATCTGTGGTATAGTAGCATTACGAATCCATGAGACTACCATTCCATTACACCTTTCCCACACTGATTGAGCTGGATCTAACGGATCTAGAGGTCGTTTGACTGAACCATCTATAAATCCTAATTTATTCTTAGCTAGCAACACGGTTTTCATGGATCTACTCCAGCTTATAAAATTTGAGCCATTCAAAAGTTTAATAACAAGAATAGTACCAGGATTATCGCTAGATAAAGGTACAAAGGACTGGACGGAGGAATTGGATCATCCGGTGGAAAATTACTGACAATTTCACGATGTGGCTGCCACGGCGGCATCGTAGAGAGGAAAGACGATCAAAAACTCGAAAATGCGGAAGAAACCTGGACTCTTGATACCATATTAGACTGTATATTGAAGATTGAAATAGAGAAATTTGCAGAAAACAAGAAAGAAGAATAATCCGTACCTGCAGGCTACGTCTACTGCTGTATTTATACTAAGGGTAAGGAGAAAAATAAAATGAAAAATAAAATCAGACAAAAGCGTACAAAAGCAAAGTGCGACTCTTCCTACTCATGCATATTCTTCATCAGCTCTGTCCTTCTTTACTTCACTCACTTTCGACATCTTCACACTAACTTTCAACCACTAACTTCCACATATATTAAATTTTTTTTATCAGACATATTATTTTTCCATAAATTCTTCAAAAATATAATTATATTTTTTATGATGCAAATTTTTGAAAATTTTGTAATCTATATGTTTATGCTATTGTTCAATCAATCAATGAAGCTATATATGGTAGTGGTAGAGTATTCATAGTTAAGTGTAAATTATGACATTTGTTCTTTATAAATAAGCATTTTTTAAAATGTCTGTTTGAATTAATTTATTTGTTATTTTAATTTTTCCTATTAAATTATTTTTTATTTTATTTTAATTTTCATTCTTTAATCTTTAAATGAATCATATTGAATATTCGCGAGCATGAGCGAATACTAATAAATATATTAATACAGAAATTAAGTGAATTCATCTGTAAAATTGGCATTACCCACAATTGCCTATATACATACATACAAAAACTTTATATTTGACAAATCTTGGCAAAACTTACTTGAGCATCATTGGAAAAATAGAACTCGAACTCAATTGAACTATTTTTTGACTGAACCTCTGAAGAGCACCGGAGTTCCACCGCCTCCGGCAGAGAGCTTCCAAATGAACCCTAACCCTACCGCCACCGTAGGGTTCCGACGTGACTGACCTAACCCTACCATCGAACCCTATTCCGCTGCCACCGTCGATTGCCTTCGACTGAACCCTATCCAGCCGTCGGGCTTCTGCGCGGCCCAGCCTGAGTTAACCAGCCCGAATTGAAGCCATGGGAGGCCGGCTGTCTAGAGCGCGTCGACGCTGGCACCGACCTCTGAAGAACGCCGGAGAAGGAGAAATCGATAGAGAGGGAGGAGCTGCTAAGGCTTTTAGAGAGAGTAAGAGATTGAAATTATGGAATAAGATGGAGCAGATGGAGAGTATATGGTTTGGGAGAGAAAAAACGGAGAAAGATGGAGCATTTTAGTCCCATGTATGAACATATGAGCAATATTTGTGATTTGTATTGTGGTGGGCAAAAATTAAATTTATTAAGTCTAAGGGGACATTTTCCTATTCACTTTCAATAAACAACTTTTAAATTAGATATAACTCTGCGCATCACAGATAACGGCTATGGGTATGAATTCTTGTAGAACAGATTATTTTTTTAAAAAAGAAAAAGAAAAAAAAAAGTGTTGATCATATACAAAGATCAAAACACATTTTTGCTTTCGTGCATGTCTATATATAACTATATGCATGCAAATGCAAATTATTCAAATAAATAATGCCCCCGATCAAACATTAATTCCTTGGCTTCATAACCACGGTGTAATGCTTCAATATCCGGGTAGCAAACTGCCCGTTATTCTCGGCGGTGTCGATTTTCGACTGCCCAGGCGGCGGCAGAAGCTTGAAATTCTGCACCAACCTGCCCAAAGTGATGGTCAAAACGGGCATGGCAATGACGATTCCCGGGCAGCTCCGGCGCCCGACTCCGAAAGGGATGTACTTGAGGTCGTTCCCCGTGGCTTCGACTTTAGACTCCTCGTTCAAGAATCTTTCGGGCCTGAACTCTTCGGGCTTGTCCCAACGGGCCGGGTCGTTGGCCATGTACCAAGCATTGACGAGGACCCGGCTCTCGGCTGGGATGTCGAAGCCTCCAAGCTTGGCTTGGTGGAGATTCATGTGAGGGAGTAGGCACGGAACCACCATTCTAAGACGAAGAGTTTCTTTGATCACAGCTTGGAGATACGGGAGTTTGTTAGTATCCGACTCTCTCACTTGCTGGCCCGGGCCGAGGACCGTGTCGATCTCGGCCCGAACTTTGTCTTGGATTTCGGGATTGTTGATGAGTTCCGCTATGGCCCATTCCAGTGCCCAAACAGTTGTCTCTATTGCTGCATACCCAAATAAACTATATTACATGCTCATACTCAATCAAAGAAATTAGCAAAATGATTTTTTTTATTTTATTTTTATTTTAATAATAGATTAGTGAAAGCATGCAACATGTTAATATATATATGTATATTACCGGCAACATTAAGGTTCTCAACAATGTAAAGGACATTGTCTTCATTGATCTCTCCATTTTGTTGAGCTTCAAGAAAGTAATCAACCCCACATTTCAACCCATTTGTGTTGTTGACTATCCCTTTTGTAGAAGATGCAAGATTCCTGCATTTGAGAATCAATTAGAATATTCAAATACTACTATATATTAGATAAAGTAATTAAAAGTTGAAAGAAAAAGAAAAAAAAAAAACAAATTAATTAATGAAAGTAGCTAGCTTACTTTCTCTCTTGGACAAAAGTGTCCTTGTAAAGATCCATTCTCCTCCTCGTCACCTCCTTGCATATCTTCAAATACCCATTCAAAAAGGGCCTCAAAATGGGAATAAAATCCCCAAAATTATACTTGAGATTTTGCCCTAATCTACTCCTCTCCGCATTCACACTCTTTAGCCTCACATACGAAGGATCTTCCTCACTCTCGAATTTCTTATCAAACATTATCTTATACACGTTGTTGTATATCATCAGCTCCAGCCGCCGCCGGAGCACCACCCCCTCCGTCGCGGCCGCAGGGTTCTTCCTCACGTCCTCGACCACCGCCGCTGCCTCCACCTCCCAGTCGCCGCGGTAATGCTGCACGGCCTTGCTTGTGAAGAACGGCACCGCCACGATCCGCCGCATTTTCCGCCAGTGGTCACCGTACTCGGTGAAGATCATGTCCTGCCCCTTCCCGGTGAACACATCGAACACGATGTTCCGAGATCGGGATCCGAACTCCTTCCCCTGCGTCAGCAGCACCTCCTTCGCCATCTCCGGCGATGACACGACGGTGATCTCTCGGCTGCCCATGCGGAGGAGGAAGAGGTCGCCGAACTTCTGGGCGATTCCGGCGAGGTCGTGGTGGTCGAAGGTGTTGCCTATCTGGAGCCAGCTGCCGAAGATGGGGAGGGGGAAGGGGCCGGGCGGGAGGTTCAGGCGGCGGCGTCTGAGCTTCGAGATCGCCACAGCGGAGGCGGCGGCGACGAGGAGGCTGAGGAGGAGTTTCTGGAGGAAAAGGAAAAAATCCATGGCGGGAGAAGAGAGTGATCGGAATTAATGGCGGTGAAGCTAGGTGATGTTTGTTCTCATATTCGAATGTGTATTTATAGTGCTCTTTTTTGGTTTTTTTTTTAAAGAAAAAAAAAAGTTACTAGGAATATTCTAATATATAAAATTTCTGCATGTTGTGTTAATTTAATTTAATAAACAGATTCTTCTATAACTATAGTTAATACGAAAAGAAAAATATAAAATATGTGTAGATTCTCCAAAATGAAGCATGAAAAGAAGCCCTATATTCTTTTAATTAAGGGCAAGGGCATAGCTAAAAAAAAAAAAAAAGGCAAGAAGATGCATGCTGCGTTTTAAAATACCTGTAAGCTAATAGTAATCAGGAACATGCCATGCCGCCTAAGTGGTTGACCCACTTACAATATAATGGACACAACTTCTGATTTATCAAAACCTCCTTCATATTTTGGCATGATTATGTCATTATCAACTACTTCTTCTTCTTCTTCTTTTCTTTTTTCTTTTTTTTTTCTCTCCTAAAAAAAAATCTTCTTTTCTTTTTCTTTTTTCTCCTAAAAAAAAAAACTTCTTCTTTTTTTTTTTTTCCGTATGTCTTTCGATTCTTGATTGCAGGGCCGTCTATTAGGAGGCCTATCAAATTCTTCAAAACAGGGCCCCAAAAAATAATGGGCCCAAAATCAACTCGGATCCTATGATGTAATTCCGTTGTATCTCATATTTGTATCTCATATTGTAATGACAGATGATTGTCATATATCATAAATATTTATTAAACAATCAATAATTAAAGATTTCTATAAATAAAAATTGTTGTTTTTGAAAATATTCATGACGTGTGGCAACTATCCGTCGTTGCAATGGGATATGCAATATGGAATTGCAAAAGATGATCAGAATCAGCTAAAATCATAGAATTACCTCTCTTTAATTTATTCCTTCTTTATCCTTTGATAATTTGTTTTTCTCTCCTCCTTTTAAGTGATACTTTTAAAAAAAAATAAGGGACCAATTTTATAAGTAGGATGGGGCGGCCTTGATATTGATTGAGACATGCCTGCGTAATTGAACTAATCGAGTTGAATTTGGTCATATTTAGCCAAAATAAAATAACAAAGGACATATTCATCTGTTCTCGAATCAAAATTAACTTCATCTTCTGTAAAAAAACAAAAACAAAAACAAAACAAAAAAACAAAAAAAACAAAAAACAAAAAAACAAAAAAAAAAACAAAACTCTAGCCTTCTTAGGGCTTGCTCGGTAGTCATGTTGAGATAAGCAAGCATTGGATTAAATTTTGAAGAGGAATAGTAAATCCTAAGATTAGATCATGATATAAAAAATAAAAATAAATAAAAATAAAAGAAAGAGAGAAGAAGGTGAGATTAGAAGCATTCACTTTTTCCCCCTCAAAACATGTAGATTACACGGAGCTTATCTCATCTGATATTGCCACTCTACCACCTAAGTAGGCAAAAAAATACTCTAAGCCCATAGTTTGGTTCACATTTTTTTTTTGTAGGGAAAGAGAAACAATTAATTGATTCTCTTACGTTTTGTTTGGTTTGAGTAATAGATTATCAATTTCCCTTACTTGGGGTTAACCAAATCCATTACATTGTTACCCCTCAAGAAGAAGGGTAAACAATGAGAAAGGAAACCCCTTACAAGTTACTCCCTTTCCATACTTGAACCAAACACTCAATAAAAGTAATCATTATTATTATCATTCCCTTACTTGACTTGATTTCATTCCCTTTTCGTTACCCTACTTAAACTAAACGAGCACTAAATCCGACTCTTGTCATGCTTATTATGTATTTTGAAAAAGAAAACAAAATGTGCTACACTCTGTACAATAGATGAAAGCTAATATGAGATGATTTAAATAAAAATTGATATTGTCACTCTACCACCTAAGAGAGTCTGCAGTTAAATAAACGGACTAAAGTGGGCTAGGCTCAAATTCCAAAAAGAACAATGAGCTCGGTTAAATAATATTTATGGCCCACTCTTAAGCCCGACAAATATGAAGAGCCTATATGTGTACATATACTACCTCCATTTCGCCGAAATATACCTATTTTTTATTTATATGTGAGGTATATAAAATAATGAAAGGGGTCTCTTTTGGCGAAATAGAGGGGAGTATTTTAGAGCTTTACTTTTTATATATATAAAATATGTTATCCCTTTGCTTTCAAACAAGAATAAATAATACTCTCCTCGTCCACAAAAAACTGTGGACGGATTCCACCGTCATAGTATTTTATGTTTGTAATGATTAGATAGTAAAGTGATTTTTAGATTTAACATAAACTAGAGAATAGTTAAATAAAATGAATATTAGTATAATGGATTTTGGTCCACTTTTGAATGTGAAAATGATTTATAGACACGAGGTTTACAACTAAAAATAGAAATGCTCACGTTTTTTTGTAGATGGTCGAAAATGGCAAAATGTCCACGTTTTTATGGATGAGGGGAGTATTATGGTATAACTATGTCCCATTATACTAATCTCACTTTTCAGTAGGGTTGTCTCATACTCCCATTATATTAGTTTCATTACCTAAAATAGCAAAAAAAAAAAAATAGCTCAATTAAAATTACATTATTCGAGTTTAATTAGCCCAGTTAGCACACTTTAAGCACAAACCTTAATCTACCCTATACTCCTCCTTGCTTCGCATCCACCTCATTTCTGCCTCAACATTTCTCTCTCTACATCTCTATCGTCTCTCTCGACTCTCAGACTCCATCCACCATCAAAATCGCTAGCAAAAACCCCCGTAAAATAGCTGCAAATGATGAAATCAATCCACCCTCAATCATTTTATATGGTCGAATCGTTTGTTTCTCATAGTTCTCCAAACCCTGAATCAGATATTGGTTTGTGTTCAAGCAGTATCACCATCAACGACGATAGATCTGAGTCACCACCGTAGTTGCCTATCTTTCCAAGTGGTGATTCCTTCGCCGCTAACACGGTTGACTCGTCATCGTCTGTTGGCCATGATTTCAAGCGGCAATTCGTTCGTCCTATGCACCTTTGACTCGCTATGACCTATGCCTGTGGCTTTGAACGGCGATTCTTTTGTTGCTGATAACTCTGACCCACCTATTTGTGCAATTGCATCACCGCCGGCAAATCCGAGCCACCTCAGTGCTCCAATTCCATAGCCGCCGAAACATTCAAAATAAAGCCACTTTGGCCCACTTTATTTGCGTCGAGTACATTGTCGTCGGCTGATCTAAGGATGCACGGCTTTCCCATCCAAATGGAGCATGCATGGATGGTTGTTCTTCCTATGTAACGCAAATCTTGCCAATATCTGGGCTATAAGGTGTATCTTGAGAAATTTCGAGGCGCTCACGGGCTTAATGGTAAACTTTCACAAAAGTTGCATTTTGGCATTGATGAGTCTAATTTTTGTGCTCTTTTTTGAGTCTGTTTTAGAATAGATCGAGTCTTGTTTTGTGTCTGGGAGGACACACTTGGGGTTTTTGCTGGGTATCATGATCAAGTCAGGTCTCATTCCGCAAAAGAAGTAAAATTTTCATGTTTGCAACTTGGGCAATCTGGAGCTCAAGACAAAGTACCGTGAGGGATCAAAACCTGGCAAACTCGAGAAGAGGAAGCAACACGATCAAGACGATGGAAGTAGAAGCAACTGAAATAGGAGCAGAAGGCATCGGGCAAGACAAAATCAGCAGCACACAAGAAGCCGTCCTTATCCGGAATAAGTAAATATGAAAAGAAATCAAGAAGAACTCGCCACCTTATCATGGAGATTTGGCCGCTTTGCAGATCACTAAGGATAAGGGCGAGGATCCAATCAATTATGGAAACTTTGGAGCTAACCCTAAATGCGTGAAGCGACTGCCGTCATCAAAGCCCAAGCCCACCATTTTCTACCTATATATTCGAGTCCGGCCGCAGGCCAAGGACAATTCGAGCATTCACTGGAGTTGCCTAATTTATATTCCTAGTTTTAGATTAAGTTTTTTATGAGGGATTGGGATGAAGCGAAGTACTACGAGCATCTTTAATTTATGTTATGCTTTCGGCCTTGGTCAGGATTGGTCCTGCCAATTGAAGTTTGAATTCGTACTCATTTCAATTCAAGTATGTTTTTCCTTTATTCCCTTATGTCATTTACTTTCTGGATAAGTAGCTAATTTTATTTACATGGTTTGGGTAAGATGATTTAAGTCGGAATGGTTTAGACCTCGAGAGGTCAAAATGGTTCTTCATAATTATACATACATATTCCCAAAGCACTAGGTCAAGGAATCCTAAAATTGGATTAACCTTGGGTTATTCGGCCGGTAACATTTGGGGTTTATCCAATTTACAAACAAGCGTGTCTCCTCATTCCGGATATTGTGACTGGTGTGGGTTGATTGTGGCTGTATGCCTTGAGCATACTGGAGAGGCTAGTTGGGTTGCTAGATCTAAAGTTGCTTAGGCAGGATCTCTATTTGAAGGGCCTTCACAGAGAGGGTGTCTTGGGCAAGGAAGAATGGTAGGGTGACTCTATATCATTTCTCTATGATTAAGGGTATGCTGGGTAAGGTAGGGTGTGTGCGTGATGCGTGACAAGAGGACACATCCTATTTATTTTCTATTGCCTATAACCAACGATATGCATATGCTGTTTAGCCTCTATGGTTCAGCCTCTATTGACAAGAGGATCTCTATTTTCGTTGTTTTAGTTAAGTATAACTATCTCTTATCAATATGGATAATGTTCTACATGTGCTTGAATTTAATAATGTTGAGAATTTGTTAAATTTAATTGCTTGCAAACTAAAATTTAACCTTAACAATTATTTTTGAAGCTACCAAATCAAGTTTAAGAGCATTAGTGTGGGCTAAGATCAGCCCTTCTCGTATCCATCTTCCCACGGCAAGCTTTCTAATGGTTCATCTCTTCTCAAAATGTAGGCTTTGAATAAGTTCTAGATTTACCTTGAGTTTCTTCTTTCTTATTCAAGTGCATCTTTTTCCAAGAATGTGAATAACTTCACCTTTTGCTCTTTGTTCTTTTACAGCTGCCCAGATCTTAGAGATTGTTTTTCTGCAGCAGTTGAACATGGTAGCAGCTTCATGGATCTTCCCTCGAATTAGTCTATCATTCTTCCAGTTTCAAGAAGAAATTGCATGATGCTTCCTCACCTCTTTCTATAGATACTTGTGTCTTATCCAAGAACTCTTTTTTTTTTTAATACACTTTGCATCAGCTCGAACTCATATTGTGGTCCATTGAATATTTTTATAAAGTCTTATTATTTTGGGTTGTGGGCCAAGTGATTAATTGAGCCAATGTGATTTATTTTGCTTTCAAGGCTTGGCCACACTATGCGGTCGGGCTGATACAAGTCTTTGTCTTTTTTTTTAATTGTTTGTTAGCAATCTAGATATTTATCTTATTTATAAGCATTTTGAAGTGTTTGGAATGAATAAGTTAGAGGGAAATTTTAAATTTAAAAAAAAAAACTCAAAATCTGGTGTTTTTTACCAAATTTGAAATTTTTGGAGTTAAATTTGAATTTTATAGCTTTTCTGTTCTGCTTTTGGGAAATTTGGGCAAAAAATTTGTCGAAGTTTTGATTTTGCATAATTAAATTATATTGGTAAAAAATCAAAAATAATACTACGTAAAGGCTTTAAAAATGATTAAAATCATGTAATGACCATCCTAATAAAAGTGGATCCCATCACTTTACTTTTTAATCATTTTATCTAAATACATGTGCCCAAAATATTTGGAACTACTGTAGTATAGTGGGAAAGAGGAAGGATAAAAATTTTAATCCAAGAATGTCGCCATGTTTCAAGTTTTGAACCCTTTATTTTGTGGGACCTTGCATCCTATTCTTTAAACACGATTATGACAATTATATTACGTTACTAAGAGACATATGGCTCTTTGTATTATATATGGGGTTGCACATGCATCTCCCTGTAAATTAGCATGCAAAAATTTAATTGTTGTGTTCGAGTTCATTATATATGCAATAAGAAATTATATTACCCCTGAAAAAAAAGAGCCGACATGTTTAACTCCGATGATATGGTTGCGAGTATAAATATGTGAAATATTTTAAATTGTCTACATAAATAATTAAAGTCATATTAATTCAACTTAACAATTAAAATCACGTATTGCGAACATTATAATATACTACCTCCAACCCATATAAGTAGTCTTATTTATTTTTTTGACTTTTCCGGCACGCGTTTCCACCGAAACCTAGTACAAGTTTTAAAATATAATTTTAAAGGATCGTTTTTTTTACGGGATACTATGAGTGTCATAGTATCCCGTAAAAAAAATAATACTTCAAAATTATATTTTAAAACTCGTACTAGGTTTCAGTGAAAATGCGTGTCGGAAAAGTCAAAAAAGTGAATGAGACTACTTTGGTGAGTTAGAGTTAGAGGTAGTATAAAAATATACATTTAAGTATAATCAAATAACTGTCATCAAAACAAAAAAATATTGTCGATATTATTTAATAGGGGACGCATACGCAAGCTCATGCACCGTACTTGAAGCCGGGGAGCTTCTTGTTTTGACATTCCCAACCCACTCATAGAAAAGTTCATCCATAAAAAGTTGACTCTTCCATTTAAACAAAATGTACAAGACTAACACGGAATATAGAGATTGGTCCAAAATCGTAATAGAGAGAGGAGATAGAGATAGAGATAGAGATTGAAAGAGACTATACGATTTGACAAATATAAAGATCAAGTCACACTCTTTAAACATCAACATTCGTACATCACAATACAACTTCATCCCTTCCAATATTTTTTCATTACAGTCAAGGAATATTCAAATTTAAAAAAATAAAAAACTTCTTAAAATGATCTTGGCTTCATAACAATAGTAGAGTGCTTCAAAATGTGCAGACTGAATTGCCCTCCCTTCTCCGCTGTGTCGATCTTCGACTGCCCCGGAGGAGGCAGCATCTCGAAATTCTGCACCAGACGCCCCAAAGTTATGCCAAGGATCGGCAACGCGAGAATGATCCCGGGGCAGCTCCTCCTCCCGACTCCAAACGGGAGGTACCTAAAGTCATTTCCATTAGCGTCGACCTTCGCCTCCTCTTCCAAGAATCTCTCGGGCCTAAACTCTTCGGGCTTCTTCCATTGGGCCGGGTTGTTGGCCAGCCACCAAGCATTGACCAAGATCTTGCTCTCGGCCGGGATGTCAAAGCCCCCAAGCTTCGCGTCGTGGAGATTCATGTGGGGCACTAGTAGCGGGATCGCCATCCGGAGACGAAGGGTTTCCTTCACCACTGCCTGAAGGTAAGGGAGCTTGAGAGTGTCGGGCTCCGTTATTTGGACCCCCGGGCCGAGCACCATGTCGAGTTCGTGTCGGAGCTTGCTCTGGATCTCGGGGTGGTTCACTAGTTCCGCAACTCCCCACTCGATCGACCATAGAGTCGTTTCAATCGCTGGAATTCAGGGGAGAAACGTGTTACCGAGATTCATAATCAACTATGGCTTAATTACATTCAAACATAGCAAAATTAAAATATATGGTGTGTAGCAAGGAATTTCCCCTGCCATTAGGTAGTTAGGTGAAACAAACCGTCCAAATTAAGAGATGAGAGAGTTAGGTATGGAGGTTGGAATCACTAGTGACGTGGAAGGCGAACTACCGCACATGACATCTAACTTCTTTTTGGAGAGTTTAAGACCATGTGAAAATCTGTAGACTGTAGTAGCTACCTACCACAATATTAATTCAATACGTATTTTTTGAATATCCAACTCGTATGAATTCTTCCAAGAATAAAATTGGACTTTGTCCCTCTCTTTTATACGATTAATAAAATCTCAAAATTCTATAAGTTGCATCAACAATCTACTTGTGGGTGTTTAAAAAAACATACTACTAAAAACTAGATTTCGTGGTATTGTGACTGGTTCAACAAAAGAGTGATTGGAACAGACATATTATTATGTCTCTGTTCCTCCAATCCAGGCTTAAAATTGACCATTCAGTGAAACAAGTAGACATTACTGGAGACTACACTTGATATAATGGGTGTTTACAGCTCTATTATCGAATCACATAGCTAATAACATGGATTTATCAAGAAAAGGTCATGTTTCATACTCCTTCCGTCCCAACCTACTAGTGTGGACTAGTAGATTGGGACGGAGGAGTATTAATTAACTATACTTTGAAAAAAGATGATGGAAGGAAACATACCAGCAACGTTAATGTTCTCAACGATGTAAAGGACATTATCCTCGTTGATTTCTCCCTTTTGCTGGGCTTCAAGCATGTGATCAATCGCACATTTTAGGCCATCCTTGTCAGCCGACTTGGTGCTTATGAGCTTCCTGCATAAACAAAAAACACCAGATTAACACTCTTTTTTCAGAGAGGGAAATCACAAGTAAAGAACTGAAGAAAGTATTTCTTGATATGCTACGATCAGCTACATTAGGTTGATGTACACAGGCCAAATTAGTTACAGTGCTCTGCAGTTTATACAAGTCTTCTTCTACAAAAAAATAAATAATGCTAACAGTATGCTTACTAAAATGTATAAAATAGCAGCACTATTCGGGCAATAACACTATTATTGGCCAAGAAATGAGACATACCATTATTTATGCAAAGACGAAAAGACTAAAGCCCACCACAACAGAAAGCAATACGGTTATCAACTCAAATTCAATTGCTCTTTTCCTTTAAAGTTACCTAAATCGTTAAATATCCAAACCATATAAAAGCAGAGCAATAACACATATAAAGGACAATCACAAATGTACAATCTATAGAATTATACACGCTACACTCAATTATATCAATTATATAAAGATGGCCTATTACTAGAACAGAGTATCGTGCATATTTCAGTGATTTCACTTACTGCAGCAAGTCTACAGACATACTATATAATTTACTGTAATTAATAAATAAATAAAAAGGAGGAGATGGGGAAACAAACTTACTTCCTCTCATCAACGAAGTAGTCCTTGAATAGCTGCAGCCTCTTATCCTTCACCTGCTGGCACAATTTGAGGTAGCCTCTGAGGAAAGGCCTCAAGATGGGGATGAAATCGCCATAGTTGTACTCGAAGCTCTGCGCCAATCGGCTCCTCTCTCCATTCAACGCCTTCAATTTCAAAAACAACGGATCGTCCTCGCTCTCGAACCTTCTGTCGAACATGATTCGGTACATGTTGTTGTACATCATCAGCTGCAGCCGCCGCCTCAACACGATCCCATTCGTCGCCGACTCCGGGTTCTTCTTCACGTCCTCCACGACGGCGGCGGCCTCGGCCTCCCACCCGTGGCGATACTGCTGCACGACCTTGTTGGTGAAGAACGGCACGGTCATGATCCGCCGCATCTTGCGCCAGTGCTCGCCGTAGACGGTGAACACCATGTCCTGTCCCTTCCCGGTGAAGATATCGAACACGACGTTGCGCGTGCGCGATCCGAACTCGACGCCCTGCGTGTGGAGAACCTCCTTCGCCAGCTCCGGCGACGACACGACGGCGAGGTTGCGCTGCCCCATACGGAGGAGGAATATGTCGCCGAACCGCTTCGCATAGTCGGAGAGGTTGCGGTGGTTCAGATCGTCGCCGACCTGGAGCCAGTTGCCGAAGATCGGCACCGGGATCGGCCCCGGCGGCAGCTTGAATTTCTTGCCGCGGAGCTTCGACACCACGGCGGCGACCACGATGGCGAAGAAAAGGCCGAGGAGCGTCTTCTCGAGGAGGAGAAGATCCATTTTTGGTTGAGGTTTCACGGCGGTGGTAATGGCGGGAGAGGTGGTTTAGAATTTGGTCTGAAATTTTAAGACGGAGGGGGTTGGGAATTTATAGTGTGGGCGTCGAGGTTTTAGGTGGGAGTGCCGGGGCGGGAGTGGGGCCCTGAGGGTACGGTGGGGATTTTGACGGCGTCAGAGTTAACGGCGGGAGATGACGGAAGGTGTGGTAAGTGAAAGAAGGAAGGGGTCGGGGGTAGGTGGCGGTTTGGTGAGAGCCACACGTCAACGAGCCTTTTCTATTGCAAATTGGCCACTGCTCTTTGCATTAATTGCACATGTAGATTTAGATCTGATTTATGTATTTAATTTAAATAAATAAATAAATTGTAACGCATAGATTATTGGATTAATTATTATTATTGGTCGTGAGTTAATTCTTTTGTGATTCTAGTGTTCCACCGTGCCCTTTCTAACATCTCTCTCGTAAAAGGAGGGATCTTGCCATAATGTTTTAATTAGATTAAACTGTGAGTCTCTGATAATTTATTTGACGACTAATCTTAGCCATGGAAATTAATTTTTGAAATCTTTGTTAGAAATAATATCAAGATAATATTACACAATGTCAGCTTTACTTTTCAAGACAAAGATTTTGGTCTCCTTTACACCACATTACTATTTCTCCTTCAATTCTTGCCATATTTATTATGGCCCACACCACAATACGTCAATACCATCTCATGTATTAAAAAAAATAACAATTAAAAAAAAAGCCATATGCAAATCAGAAATTAATAAAGTTATGCACCCACAATATGGTCAGAAATTGAGTATCAATTTGTTATGGTAATGACTATCTAACAAAACAATTTTGGGAAGTATTGAGTCATAAAAATAAATTACATCATCACCATCGTCATCCTTATCATCATCATTATTATTATTATTATTATTATTATTATTATTATTCGACTTTCTAAAACAAAGAGGCACGATTTATTGTACTACTCTCTCCGTTTTTTTTAAAAATTGTCTATTTATATTTTTTATACTTTATAAATTGAATATATATAGACCACTTTAATATATATATAGACCACTTCAAAGGAAATGGATGGAGCACATTTAATTACGAATAAAAACGTGGCATTGAAGGTCTGAATTTGTGAGTAGGTTTCTACCAACTACACAGCACCACGCGGACAGGGACTTGTGTTTGAGTTTTGAACTAACAAGTACATGCAGTTTTTTTATGTTTTCGCGAAAATATACAAATATTTTTATTAACTTTGACTCATCGTCTTGTATGGTTTATTTTAATAGTCGTGGTTTTTGCTTATCTATGTGCTCGTACACTCAAGATCTAGGGCTTCTAGGCCTTTTGGTTTTTATAATAATAAATACTCCCTCCGGCTCAAGATTCGTGAGACCTTTCTTTTTGGCATTTTCGGCATGCATTTCCACGCTTGTCGTTGATGAGTTTTAAAATGAATTTTTGAGGTATTTTTCTTTTTACGGGATACTATGACACTCGTAGTATCCCGTAAAAAGAAAAATACCTTAAAAATTTATTTTAAAACTCATCAACGAGAAGCGTGGAAATGCAGTGCCGAAAATACCAAAAATAAAAGGTCTCACGAATCTTGAGCCGGAGGGAGTATCTCTTATAAAAACTATATCAAAAAAATAATAATAATCACAATGTTAATGTAGACGATATGTGATTCATCTATATTTCATAAACAATATATACTACTATTCATCAAAGTAAAGTAATATTTTTCTATTCATTGCGAACATATTTAATGTGTTTACGGCTGACATGATGATGTTATATTTTTAAAAAATAATATACCCTATAAAAATAAACTCTATCAAAACACACAAACCTACTAAAAAATTAATCCATAAACGGAATCAACAGTGAACACATTAAACGTACTCACGGTAAGTATATAGGTAGATAGGGAACCATTCCTGTACTACTAAATATGTATTCATATGTTTCATGTATATTAAGTAAAATAAATACTGATTTCAGAAAGTAATTATTTAAAAAAAAAAAAAGACAATGAAATGCAGCTCAGTTGGTAAGACGCTGCCCCTCCAACCAAAAGGTCGGGGATTCGAGTTACTTTGGGTGTGTGTAGACCTGCCGCCGGTCCTCAGCCCGCCGGTTCCGGGCCCAGCCCGCCCGGCCGCGGTCCTCGAATAGCCAAACCGAGCCTGGACCGTATTCACTCTTGCCGGTCCCGGGCCGGGCTTTAAACCCGCCGGTTCAGGGCCGGTTAAAAGCCGTCGGGCTCCGGGCTGAACCGCACTGCCCGTGCGTCATTGATCCTCACTCGCTACTACTGCTAGTCTTCTTTCTTTCTTTCTTTCTCCACTTTTTCTTCCTTTCCCTATTTTTCCAAACACCTACACGTCTGCAAACACCCCCCACGGCCCACACTTTCCTTCTCTCCAATTTTCTTCTTCTCCTTCTCAAGTCTCTAAGCAGCATCAGCCGCTTGTAGCAACCACCTGCCGCCGAACGCCGCCGGAATTCAAAGAAGGACCGACAGAGCAAGATCGACACCGCCCAAGACCAAGACACAGAAGGATACGGCTCTCCCTCACAATCCCTCAGTAAATCCTTCAACCTTCAACACCACTTGGGCTATGAAAAGGCCATCTAAACCGTTGACTGGCGTTCCGCAATTCCACCTCCGCCATTAACGAGCTGCTGTTGCTTCAATCTTGGGGATGCTGCTTCAATTATGGCTGTTGGGGTTTGGGGAGAGAGAAATGAGATGTGTGTATATTTGGGCCATTAGGGTATGGGTTGGGCGGTTTGGGATGTTGGGAAGTGTTTAGTGTATTTTTGTGTGGTTTATATGGTTTGATATGAGTTTGTTTTCATATATTTTGTTCGTTGTTATGTGTTCGTTTCGTGTGTTTTAGTCAAAGTTGAGTTGGTGAGGACTTTTGGAAGAGAATGAAGAAAATGAGCAAAATATTAAAGAAATGAGTGAAATGTGAAGATCAAATTTGGATGATATAAAAGCATAACATCGAAGAGGGGTTCGATAGGAGCGCGTAGGAAAAAATAGAGGTCGATTCCGAGTTTGGACGAGGGAGATACGGCCGAAACAAAAAAAGTCGCGCGCAACGGACTGCAGCTCGCACCTAGCGGCCGCCAAGGGGGTTGGGCGCCCGCTCAGTCCGACGGGTTTGAGAGATTTTTCCTTTTTTTAGTAGGTTTTTGAGACTCTATATATATGTAATCAATGGGGAACGAAAATACAACTTCTCCTCACTTATTTTCAGCCTCTAAAACTCTAGATTAGTTTAGATTAGCTCTTAGATTTATGCTTTGAAGATTGGAGTTTAGATTCAAGATTTAATTCAAGTTTAATTCAAGTTCTTCGTTCTTTCTTTCGTCTTCGATTCGTAAGTTTAATTTATGCTCTTAGATTAATTTTATTTGCTTTCTTTACTTGCTTTGGTTAATTGCTTTCATTAGTTTAGATTAATTTGCTAAGATTATATTTAATTGCTTTCTAGTTTCTTAGATTTATTTTCAAGCATGTTAAGATTTGTTTGCTCTAGCTTAGATTTAATTTCTTTCTTTATTGCTTTCTTTCAATTCATGCCTAGATAGATTTATTATTTTCCTCTTAGTTTAATTCTTTATCCCGGGTGACAGACGAGTGTTCTTTTATTTGCTCTAAATTGTTTTCTTTAATTTCAAGTCTAGGTTAGATTTATTTGCTTTCTTTTAATTAAGTCTAGGATTTAATAATAAAATTAAAAACCCCAAATTCTATACTTGCTTTCTTAGAGTAGATTTTACTTGCTTTTTGTTGTCACATAATTGATTACCCTGCTAAGTCTTACTTGAGATTCGACATTGGGTTAACTTACTAGTTCTACGATATGCCTAGTTCTATTGCTAACACTTTTAGGTGAAACAAATTTTGGTGCCATTGCCGGGGAAGACTTTAGGCAATTGATTGTGTGGTTTTATTTTTCGTGTTTATTTTTCCTTTTATTTTTTTTTATTTTTATTTCATTTAATTTTGCTCGACTATTCTACTCTCCCATTGGTACGTTGACCCGTTTGTTGAGTGCTTACAGTGAAAAGGGAAGAAGAGATCGAGTTTCAAGACTACTGTTTAGTCTTGTTATTTCAAGAGCCCGAAGTCATGGCGAAGGTTATGGGCGATTTCGCCCGTCCCACATTCACCACCACCACTTCGGCAATTGTCCTGACCAAACCGGTCAGGGATCATGAGCTTAAACCGCAACATCAAA
The DNA here is from genome assembly GCA_001642375.2 of Mentha longifolia. Classification (NCBI taxonomy): domain Eukaryota; kingdom Viridiplantae; phylum Streptophyta; class Magnoliopsida; order Lamiales; family Lamiaceae; genus Mentha; species Mentha longifolia. The sequence continues at coordinate 16,808,563 of CM038113.1, read as the reverse complement.
ATCTACTGCCAGAATACCACGGCTTGCCCAGTGAAGATGCTCTCAATTTCATTCGAGAGTATTGTTCAATTGTTCAGACTTTTCCATTGGGGGACATTGAAGAAGATTAGTTGAAGGTGAAGTGTTTCCCTTATACTTTGAAGGATAAGGCAAAGGCGTGGTATCTTTCCCTCCCTGCAAATTCATTGACAACTTGGAAGGCAGTTTGCGAAAGGTTCATGCTCAAATACTATCCTAACCGGAAGACGCAAGAAATTCGATCTCAGATTATGAACTTCGAACAAGCAGTTGACGAGTTATTCCATGAAGCTTGGGAGAGATTTCAAGAGCTACTGCAGCAGTGTCCGCATCACCAATTGGTTCCAGAGATGCTATATCAGTACTTCTACGAAGGTCTGCAACAAACGAGCCAAATCATGGTGGACAACACTGCGGGAGGAAATATAGCCGTGAAGACGGCTGACCAATTGAATGAGATTTTTGAGACTTTAGCTGCGAGTTCCCAACTCAAATCGTCTCGACCAAGGAGGAAAGAGGCTAGTGTTATTGCTGTCGATACTAGCCCGGACTTGAGGAAGCAAATGGCAGACATGATGAGGAAGTTGCAAGAGCTCGAGATGAAGACGGAGGTAACTCTTCCTACTCCTCCGGTCAAAGTTCTTAGAAGATCACAACCACCAATCCAAGGAAGTAAACCGGAGGCATGTGCGATTTGTCAAGAGTCGAACCATTTTGCAGATGTTTTTCCAAACATAGGCAGTTTCACTTATGAAGGAGGTGCCGAGGTCTATGCGGCACAATGCTATCCACCCCACGCCGTACCTCCTCAAAATTCTCAATTTCCTCCACAATACCCACAACAACCATACTACCCTCCACCATCACCATATTACCTACCTCAACCATCACCTTACTATCCACCTCCACAACAACCATACTACCCATCACCAACACCTTATTACCCCCCACCGCAATACCCGGTGCAGCAAAATCAACAATTTTGGAAGATCCCAAGTCAAGAATTGCAGCCCCATCAAGCCCATGTGGTGACGGTCCATCAACAAGAAAAAGTTGCCAAGAATCCACTCCACAAGGCTTCCAACCCTTATGTTCCACCTTGTAGAATGAAGAAGGAAAAATAAGATCACGAATTTGTTGGCCATCTCAAATCATTGCCCAAACAAAGTGATCCGGGGAGTTTTGAAATGAATGTGATTTTGGATAGTGGAGAAACTGTGGTGGGGATGATGGATTTAGGAGCGGCAATAAATTTGATGCCACACTCTATTTTCGAGAAGATGAGCTCCAAGAATCTGAAGGCAACTGATATTCGCATCGAGCTAGCAGATGGCACTATGAGTCATCCATTGGGAATTGCGGAAGATGTCGTTATAATCATAGGAGGCATAAGAGTGCTCGCTGATTTTGTTGTGCTTAATGAGGGACGATGTGCTAGGAGTTTGAATGGTCATCTTCTTCTATTGGGTCGACCATTCATGGCTACTACGCAAACTCGTATTGATGTTGCTTCCGGTACGATGAGCATGGCAGGAGAAGGAGGTTCGGTAACATTTTTGGTTTTTGAGAATAAGCCTTCTCCCTCTACTTCTAATTCCTTTATCCATAATGTTCATTTGTGCAAATTTCTAATCATTTGGATGAGGATAGTGTTAAGCAGGAAGTGAAAGCTGATATATCAGAGGAAGAGCTCAATGATGATGATTTCTTTAGTTGCGTGGATGAGGAGGAATTCATTGAAGCGAAAGAGTTCATCATTGAGAAAGATTTGAGCAATTTAAAGCAATTTAAGGAAATGAAGGAGGTTTGTATGATAAGCTTGCAAGAAGATGATGTTATCGACACTTTTCTTCCACATATGGACGATGAAGCTCACATTAGGGAAGTACCTTGGTTTGAGTGGCATGACTATGAGAAGTTTGAGGTGGAGTCTCAAATAAATGTGGGGGAGATAAGAGTTGAAGATGAGTCAATCCTTGATTTTCGAGCCAAAGTGGAGGAAGAGCCCAAATTTGGGTCGGGAGTGGTCAATAAAATTTCCAAGCTCATGAAGACCACAAAAGACACCATAGGATTTGGCACGTTGCTAGATGTGACGGGATTTCATTGATAAATGCTTAATGCGTCGAGCTAATGATGTTAAACAAGCGCTTCGTAGGAGGCAACCCACGATTATGATATTTTTCTTTCTATTTTTTTATTAGTTGTATCATTAATTTTTCATTTTTCTTTTGTAGGAAAGTAAGGAATTTCCGCATCAGGTACTTGGCGGCCGCCCAGTCCTACCTGGTGACCGCCAGCTCTCGTTCACTTATATTTGAAAAGGTTCTTCCAATCCCTCTCTATCATGAGTTTGGTAACTTTGTGTTGTTCTTTCTTTTGTTTTCGTATGTTTTTGGTTTTTATTATTTTGTGTTAGTGGATATTATACTTTTGTGTGCTTTGTTGTGTTGTGTAGGTACTTAGCTTTGGAGTTTGTGTGACTCGTGAAGATTGGTGCCAATTGTGTCGTCATTTTTGTGAAGTTTTCTAAACTCCTTCTCTTTTATTTTTGGTGCAATGAGGACATTGCTTGATTTAAGTGTGGGGGAGGGGTTAGAAACTTTTAGTAATGTTTTATGTGTTTATGTTTTGTTTTATGTGTTAATGTTGTTTTGTGAAGCATGCTTAATCCTTTTATTTTGTGTCTTAATTTGTTGTTTGAGTCATTTCAAGCATGACTGATAGTTGTGATAATGGGCTAATGATGTGAGTTTTGGTTTTGTTTGAAAAAGAAGTGTGAAGCATGTCATTGTTTGTTAAGCATGATTGGTAAAAGTAGACTTGTAGCCTCTTAAGAACATAGATCGTTGAGCCTATTTTTGTGTGAGAATTGAGCCTTTTTGACTATTACATCACTATAGTCATTTATTTATTGAGTGTGAATTATAAGCATGCAATTTTGTCTCTAGAACTTGCGTTGGTTTCTCTCTTGAGATTACATAGTGTGTTGTATGATGAAGAAATGATCTTAGGCCGTTTTTCTTAGCCCTTCTTATCCTTTTTCCTTGTCCAAATTCACTCATATTATCCTAGTTAGCCCCTTTGAGCCTTGAGGTCTATTTTAGACCTAATTTTCTTTAAAAAAGCCTTGGGATGGGAATTAACTTGTGAATGATATGAGGTGTGTTCTTTCAAAAGAAAATATTGGGAAAGGAGATAGAAGAAATGATCTTGGTACCTATTAGTTAGTACTTTCTACCTACATAAGCTCTACTTTCTACCTACATAAGCTCTAGTTAATAAAAAAAGAGAGAGAAAAAGAAGAAAAGAAAAGTAAATAAAAAAAGAAAAAAAAAAAAGAGTTGAATAAGAGCATAAGTGGGTAGAAAGAAAAGATGAGATTGTAATTGTGCTCGGTTATGTTTTGAGCTTTATTGTGATATGGCTTGAAGTAGTATGGGGGAGGATTGAGTGTGAAATGAGAGTAAAAAAGAGAGTGAATAAGCCTTTGGGGTTGTTAACTCATTTTAGCCAAATTTTCTTACCTACCAAAGAGCCTACATTACAACCAAGAAGAAAGTCATATTTGATCTTTGTCTTAAGCACACATTTAAGTAGTGGAGAGGTGAGACGATATGCAAGCATATGGTAGACAATTTGTGTGACTTGAATTGAGTGTTTCTTTGTCCTAATCTAAACACTTGAGAGATGAGAGTTCACTTTCACATTTATACCCATGTCGTGAGGATTTGTGTTCAAGAGGTTAGAAGTTGAAACTTGCTATGACTTGCCTAGTGAATGGTGAAGTGCTTTGCATGATGTATTTTGTTCTTGGAAAATTTCTGAAGCCAAAGCCATTATCAATCTTAAGTTCATGTTTTGTAAATAGTTTGAATGATTTTGCTTGAGGACAAGCAAATGATTAAGTGTGGGGGATTTATTTAGTGTATTTTTGTGTGGTTTATATGGTTTGATATGAGTTTGTTTTCATATATTTTGTTCGTTGTTATGTGTTCGTTTCGTGTGTTTTAGTTAAAGTTGAGTTGGTGAGGATTTTTAGAAGAGAATGAAGAAAAGGAGCAAAGGATTGATGAACTGAGTGAAATGTGAAGATCAAATTTGGATGATATAAAAGCATTACATCGAAGAGGGGTTCGATAGGAGCGCGTAGGAAAAAACGGAGGTCGATTCTGAGTTCGGACGAGGGAGATACGGCCGAAACAAAAAAGTCACGCGCAACGGACTGCAGCTCGCACCTGGCGGCCGCCAAGGGGGTTGGGCGCCCGCTCAGTCCGACGGGTTTGAGAGATTTTTCCTTTTTTTAGTAGGTTTTTGAGACTCTATATATATGTAATCAATGGGGAACGAAAATACAACTTCTCCTCACTTATTTTCAGCCTCTAAAACTCTAGATTAGTTTAGATTAACTCTTAGGTTTATGCTTTGAAGATTGGAGTTTAGATTCAAGATTTAATTCAAGTTTAATTCAAGTTCTTCGTTCTTTCTTTCGTCTTCGATTCGTAAGTTTAATTTATGCTCTTAGATTAATTTTATTTGCTTTCTTTACTTGTTTTGGTTAATTGCTTTCATTAGTTTAGATTAATTTGCTAAGATTATATTTAATTGTTTTCTAGTTTCTTAGATTTATTTTCAAGCATGTTAAGATTTGTTTGCTCTAGCTTAGATTTAATTTCTTTCTTTATTGCTTTCTTTTCAATTCATGCCTAGATAGATTTATTGCTTTCCTCTTAGTATAATTCTTTATCCCGGGTGACAGACGAGAGTTCTTTTATTTGCTCTAAATTGTTTTCTTTAATTTCAAGTTTAGGTTAGATTTATTTGCTTTCTTTTAATTAAGTCTAGGATTTAATAATAAAACTAAAAACCCCAAATTCTTTACTTGCTTTCTTAGAGTAGATTTTACTTGCTTTTTGTTGCCACATAATTGATTACCCTGCTAAGTCTTCCTTGAGATTCGATATTGGGTTAACTTACTAGTTCTACGATAGGCCTAGTTCTATTACTAACACTTTTAGGTGAAACAGGAAGTTTGGGCTACAACAAGGTTCGGGCCTCCACAGCTGGCCCGTCGGTCTTGGCTCGCCGGTTAACCGGTGGGTTCGGGCCTCCACAACTTTGAACCTAGCCCGGACCGGGTGACACGGTTCCGGTTCCGGTCCTGGCCCTTTGACCGCCAAGCCGGGCTAAAACCGTTGACTCCCGGGCCGGTTCAGGGCCAAAACCGGCGGGCCTAAAAGCCCATGCACATCTACGTGTGTGTGAGTGCGTTGTGTTTACCATAAAAATAAAATTATATATATATATATATATATATATAGAGTAAATACCCAATAATAGCCAAAATGATAAAGCAAAGGTTTATTTTAGCCCACCATAAGATAATAGTCTAATTTTAGCCACTTTACATATTTTATAACAATTATGCCCTTCTACACTAATAATAATTAATTTATAATTGTCAAAATTCAATTTATTGTTTTATCAACGCAAAAACCGAGAAGAGAACCGCGAACGCAGAACGCAGAAACGATGAAGAATCTCGCGCGACTTCCACGCTCGGCTTCTTAATATTCTGGCGATTAGGCGATCGGCATCTAATTCTCAGCCGTAGACAAGGTATTGGCGAATCAATTTTTCACTTTTGATGAGAACATCTACAATTTTCCCCTTCTTCTTATGATTTTTTTTTCTTAATTTCGGTGATTAGCAAATTTAAATTTTACTTGATTCAGACGATGTTTGTGTTTTCTATTTTTCGTCTTTAAATTTGGGAAGAAAGGATGCCATTGTTTCACGTGTTTACAGTTTGTGTGAATTCGCTGCTATGCTTAGGATTAATTTGTGAGTATTATGCTACTTTTGGGAGCTTCACATTTGGGGGTTGCTGCTATTATTGATAATTGATTGATAATGGGTGTGTGGATTGCTCACACTTCAATTGGGAATTTAAACACACTCGTTTTCTTCGTGTAAAAGTAAAATGAGACTGATATCCCTTCATTCCAGCGAACACGTTGACCTAATTTGTAGCAACTAATAACCAGAAATCATATTAGAGATTGTTGTTCTGCATATATTGTTTCTTAATTTTCATGGTTCCATGTTGAAGAAGTAAATCCGTGAGTTTTCAGCGATAATAGCTAATGTGCATGAAATGAAGTGATTACCAACAAACCCATAGTAAACAGTTTAAGTAAAAGATCTGGATTTCAAATTGAAGCAATCAAGTTGTACTGCTTATATTCATCATGAGAGGATGATTTTGTTAGATCTTAATAGTGTGGTTGGGATGAGTTAACAGTCACTTGACTACATTTGAATCCTCTACTCTGAATTACTGCCATCCACAAATCAAGTTGGAGTTCAATTTGATCTTTGTTGAACTGAAAAGATAGATTAACAGTTTCTTTTTAACTTTAAAGTGATATAGCTCTGACCTTTGAAACTTCTTGTTATTTTTTCAGATGAGTACAAAGTCACTTATTGTTTGGTACAATGGAAAATGAGTGAATGAAATCTATATACGGTCTAGTAAGGAGGGTAAAACGGTAGAAACCGGTCCATACTTGTCGCATCTGTCGGGCAAGAGACCACAATCGGAGGAGATGCCCAACTAGAAATGAGAATGCAAATTAATTAAAATACTTATTTCATTTTTTAATTTCGATCATTTTGATAATATTGGTTGGACATTAATTAGTTACCTTGTGTTGCTTGTTATTCTAAAATATCTCAATATATGTGGGTTGCTGGATTTTATCCTATTAGATTACTCTCCAATTGTTGTTTCTTGCTCCGTGCATTCTAAACTAACTTTTCTGGGGTACTTTTCTCATCTCAGTGTTGCTTGTTGAAGGTGGCTCTGTGTTGTTGTGTGCAGCATAGTGCAGTATTTTGCTTGTGTTTCAAATATGATTAGGTTTTACCTTTGATACATTGTGCTGTTTTTGCTGAGTTTTATCTGCATTTTGATGAGTTTTCCTATAGTTTAAATGTTGTTTTGCCACTGTTTTGCTGCTGGAACATTGTACTTATATGTTATGTTGTACTCGATCACGACCGAATATAGTCGTGTTCGTGTGCACGATCACGAAGATTATACATACTTATGTTCGTGTGCACGATCACAAACTGAATATAGTCGTGATCGTGAAAATGAACACGAAATGAAACTGGTATATTTTCTTGTTCGTTAGTTATATATAGACGTGTTCTTTTGAATCAAATATAGTTGTACTCCACAAACCCACGACATAAGATGTTATTTTTCATACTTTTTGGTTATATTTTGTTAATCTAATGTGTCTTCGATTGAAGAAATATACAGTGTAGTATTTGAGAAGTATTATTTACTGTGTTTTATTCATGGAACTAAACTCCCATAGTATTTGAGAAGTATAATTTTTAAAATTGAAAAATGCATAGTTTCTCAAAATTAGTGATATTTGCACGCATCACAATAAAATTAAAAGAGAAATATGATTATGACCTACGTTTACAGTAAAAAAAAAAAAAAAAAAAAAAAAAAAAAAAAAAAAAACCAATACGCCAACCACGAAAGTCAAAAAATTCCATAATTTCCACTTTCTTCAAACATAAGTAATATTTAACTGTTCAAACAAAATGAGTTTCAACATTAACTGTTCTATACCATCAGCATCGGCATTTTTGAAGTCCATCTCCCGGCTTATGACATAATGAATTACTGTTGGGAATTTCACAATCTTATCCAAGAGCTTCAAGAATTTGTGAAAGCATGATTTTTTAAACTTCTTGTACGTACTTTTGCCAAACTTCATCAACCTCTCTCGTATCTGAACCACAATTCATTCCTTACAATAAAGTTGGACATTGTTATGTATTTATATTTTCGGGCACGTAAAATCCCATTGATACTCGGGTGGTGCTTGCTGTATATCACCAAAAATAATAATTTAACATACATGTAACAATTGTAATGTTAAAAAATAATTATGGTGTAAGCAAAAGGAATTCAGATCGTGCACGAGCGCACGACAGAATATTTTTGTGTTCGTGTTCACTATCACGAAATAATATAGTCGTATAGTCGTGCACACGATCACGAATCTAGGTAGTCGTGATCAAAGAAAAAGCTTCCAAGTCATATTCCTCTCTAACCTTATAACCAGACTAAAAACACTTTCAGTATCAAACTTCTTAAATCTTGGCTTAATTTGAATATGAGAATCTCTACAGAATCTAAGAACACATAAAACAGAACATCTCCATATATTGAACTCAAAATCAAAAAATAATGAAACAAATTAACTATTCACAATCACACGCAACTATATCACAAATTCATGTACACAATCACGACTAATTTAATCGTATGCTCGTGCATTCATTGGAGATTGGCTGCAAATCAACATATTTAAAAACCCGAAAATTTGCAGCAATTTCTTAATCAATAGGGCTTATAAAATTGATACCTCTAGATGGGAGATTCTTCTCCGGCGATTAGGCAGTGGTGATTGTAAGTCGTCGTCGGAATTGCTTCCGACATCTTCATCACCGAGGGGAGCAGTTTCTGAATTTATCGGCGTGTTATTCCCATAAATAGCCATCGATCTACTCTTACTACGGCGGTTGTACTGCATCATCTTGTAGCAAGAGTCTCTGGAGGTATTATTGCCAGACGTACTCTGGCAGTTTCAACTGGCGGCTACAATCGGCAGCTTCGTGGAGAGGGTGAAGGAATTCTCGCGGCTGAGTTTTTTTGATTTGGGAATTTCATTTGGTGATTTTTTGGCTTCCCGTGACTTTCTTCTTTCTTTTACCTTTTCTATTTTTTTGTTTTTCATTATATATTTTTAATGATTAGTAAGGGTATAATTGGTACATCACGTAAAAAATGACTAAAATTAGACCATTCTTTTATTGTTGGCTAAAAAGATTTTCTCTTATAATAATGGCTATTTGAGGATTTCCCTCCATATATATATATATATGTGTGGTCAAATTAATAGATACCTAACACCACAATTATAGAAAATTAATTATCAACTCTCCTTCTAATTTGTAACCACGTGGCTAAAACCGACTTTTGCGCCGCCTTCAAAAGTCAAACTACTCTCATGTTTTAAATTTTGTTAAATTTTATTTGACAAAACTTGTGTCAGCCGGAGGCACCGTGCGGCCGGGCTTAAAGTGTCAATCTTTATACAGAAAATTGTCAATCTATATGAATAAAAGTGACAATCTTTAACATAATTATTTTATGAATAAAATGACAATTTTTAAAAGTATCAATCTTTATACAGAAAAGTGTCAATCTATATGAATAAAAGTATCATTGTTTTAGCCCGGTCGCACGGTGCCTTCCTGCTGACCCAAGTGTGTCCCATTTTATTTTATGGTTATGATTTTTATTTTCTTTTAGTTAATTTAGAAGATTCTTGTGGAAGAGATCCTTCTTCAATTTTTATTTTATTATAGTCCTTCCATCTACAATATTAGTGCATAGTCAATTTTTGATATGGTTTCGTATATATATATGTGTGTGTGGTCAAATTAATAGATACCTAACACCACAATTATAGAAAATTAATTATCAACTCTCCTTCTAATTTGTAACCACGTGGCTAAAACCGACTTTTGCGCCGCCTTCAAAAGTCAAACTACTCTCATGTTTTAAATTTAGTTAAATTTTATTTTATGGTTATGATTTTTATTTTCTTTTAGTTAATTTAGAAGATTTTGTGGAAGAGATCCTTCTTCAATTTTTATTTTATTATAGTCCTTCCATCTACAATATTAGTGCATAGTCAATTTTTGATATGGTTTCGTATTTATTATTCACTTTTTAGTTTCAAAATGTCAATAAAAATATATATTTTAATATTCGATTTACCTATATTAAGTGATACTCAAAAACAACTTTAACTCATAAAATTAATGTCGGAATTTGATATATAAATATCATAAACGGAGGGGACAGGGGAGGGTAAGGTATATTCTGCTGAAAAAATATAATCCAGAAAAATAGTCATCATATAGTACTAGTACTAGTACTAGTTCGGCATTCTGAAATCTGTTTGTGCAATAAGTTTCAAACAGTTTATTATATTTATAGAACTAAAATGAGGGATGGACGTGTTTGCCTACTAGTTAATTTTTCTAATAAAAAGGTTTTATTGAAGCAGTCAGAACTGGTTTCCAGCACATAAATAATGTCAAATATGAAAACAGATTATAAAACTCAAAAAAAAGATAAATTCAAAGCCTTGTTAAGTGAAAAACCTTTATTTAGGGAATAACTAAATTAGTCCTCTTACAAACACACCACTATCACAAGTTGCAATCTTGTTTATAGTTTCAGGTAGTAGTACTATTTACGAGATCCATCATTATATTTATTTATTTCGACGGAAAGTTATTTAAATAAAAAATGAAAAAAAAAGGAACATACTAATTACTTATTTCAAGGTGAAATTATTGTTAGGAATCACTGAATAAATTTAACACTCATAAAGATAGTCACTAAGAGATTTTTATAAGAAATTAAGAAATTATGTCTCCTGTGACTTATAGAATTAATAAATAAATATAGCGTAGACTAAATTATAATTGGGCTTATTAGAGCAATTTAATGGATAATTGCTATTTGATGGAAATAACATATTAAGACCTACTAAAGTCATATATAATTAGGTCATCTCCCTGACATAAAGTGTAATCTCTAATCCTAGCCATCATCACGTACATAGAGAGAACAGAACATAATCCTCAAGGGAGAGAAACACTAGTTGTATTCATTCATCGATTTTACCATGTAGAAAGGTATGTGAGAATTATTGATTTCAAGATTTTGTTCATTAATTAAGTTTACATGTGTGATAGGATACGGCCTAGCTCCTAGGCCCAAGCATCAGGCCCAATATAATTGGGCTCCGACAGTTAAGTTCGGCCTACGCAGCTCGGCCCAACTAAGAGAAACTTCTTCACCAAGGCAATCAAGACTCCTATATCGACTACAACTCAAGCTCCAAGAGAGATATAGAAGCTCGGTGTCTATCCCTAATAAGAGGATCAAGTCAGAGTCCAAATAGGAGAAGACTTTGTATTATAGTCAAACTCCATGTAATTACCTATAAATAGGGGTTTATAATAGATTGCGATGGAGGAATCTTGTAATCACTACTCATACAAGCAATAAAAATTTATACTCTTGCTCCGTGGATGTAGATCTATTCTAATAGATCGAACCACGTAAATCCCTTGCGTTCCATTACTTTCATGTTCATTTATTCCTTGTCACCGTTTATTAATTACCTACGAAAATAAGATCGATCACTGGCGCCATCTGTGGGAAACAAAAATTTGTGATTTTCGATCAAAAGTTTTCTAGGTAATCTACAGCCATGACAGGAAGACCAACGCGATCCCCCGAAACGCGAAATCGCGATTTGTTCGGAGCAGCTTCTGTTATTCGCCAATTCCGGATTGAAATCACCCCCAAATCGGACGAAACTACCCGGAAACATATTCTACTCGTTGAGAGGATTCCAACGGTAGGTTGCCCATCGAAATCCGATCACCGGTGCGGCGGGAATCGCGTCTGGAAGTTCGTGCTGCTGCACGACTCGTGAAATCGCAATTTGTTCGGAGCAGCTTCTATTATTCGCCAATTCCGGACTGAAATCACCGCCAAATCGGACGAAACCACCCGGAAACATGTTCTACTCATCGAGAGGATTCCAACGGTAGGTTGCCCGTCGAAAGCCGATCACCAGTGCGGCGGGAATTGCGTCTGGAAGTTCATGCTGCTGCACGACTCGCGAAATCGCGATTTGTTCATCTTTTCCGGCGGATTTCTCCGTCGTTTCTCAACCAAAACGAGAGATCCACCCATACATCTCTTCGTCTCGGCGAGGAGAACAAAGCCCACTTCGTCATAAGAGGTTCAAAAAAGGACGAGGCCATCACCTTTTCTAAGAAGGACCCGGTGCCAGAAAGAGTACCTCATCAGGATGTAATCGTCATTGAAGCAGTGGTCACCAACAAGCTAGTCCAGCACCGACCTTCCACTTCGGCAAGTGCTAATGAAACACCGAAGCCATCTGAGCCTACCTCGATAAACCGAAGCCGAACCTGCAAAAGAACCTCCTAAAGATTGCTAAAAAGTATACGTAGACGGGGCTTCGGGAAATTCGGGAAGCGGGGCAAGCATCATACTCCTCAGCCTAGACGGACAGGAGACAACCTATGCACTTCGGTTCGACTTCCTTACAACAAGCAATGAAGTGGAGTACGAAGCTTTAATCGCAGGACTTCGCCTAGCTCAAGGTCTCCAGATACGAGCTGTACAAGTTTACAGCGACTCTCAAGTCATAGTGAGCCACATGCTAGGAGGTTACGAAGCTAAAGATGACAGGATGAAAAAGTACCTCAACAAAGCCAAGAGCCTACAACAATACTCGTATTTCGAGTTGGTTCGTATCTCGAGGGGGAGAAAATAACTGAGCTGATGCCTTAAGCAAATTGGTGTCGTTGTCTACAAGCTCTCCCGTGGAAGAAGTCAAAATTCGAAGTATAGACGAAGCCGAGGTTAACCTAGTAACTGATGACGAGCCAAACTGGATGAGCCATCTCCAAAATTACTTGGAGAAGGGTGAACTACCCAGCGATAAGCTCGAAGCTAGAAAAATCTTGAGCAAGTCTCCAACCTCACCAGCATGTAAAGCCCGTGACCGTTCATGCAACGGGGGATAGACATCGTCGGTCCAATAGACAAAACTCTCGGCCAATTCCAGTTTCTCATCGTAGCCATCGACTTTTAGGCTCAAATGGTTGGAACCCGAACCCTTGGCAAAAATCACGAGCAAGAACGCCCTCAACTTCATCTGGAAGAACATAGTATGCCACTTTGGCATACCCCAAATCCTCGTCTTAGACAATGGGAAGCAGTTCATAGACAGAATGTTTAGGGAATGGTGTGAAGAACTTCATATTCAACAGTTCACCTCGGTAGCACATCCCCACGCAAACGGCCAGACCGAAGTCACCAACCGGACGATCGTCAAGGGACTCAAAGCTCGCCTTGATAATGCCAAAGGAGACTGGGTAGTGAACTTACCCCAAGTTCTATAGTCATACCACACAACTTCCCGGACCTCGAACGGTGAAACACCCTACAGTTTGGTGTATGAAACTGAAGCAGTGATCCCGGTAGAGATCGGCAACCCTCGCACTCAATTTCTCAGCCGAAGACAATGAAGAGAATCTCCGAACCGGCCTAGATCTGGTGGAAGAAAAGCGAGAGTTCGCCTACGTAAGGGAAGCAAGGTACAAGCAACAAGTAACTCGGTATTACAACCAGAGAGTCAAGTACCAACAATTCCAAGTAGGCGACCTCGTTCTTCGAAATAACGAAGTCAGCAAGGCTGCAAGGCTCGGCAAGCTAGAAGCCACATAGGAAGGACCTCACTGAGTTGAAAAAGTCCTCGGCAAAGAGTCATACAAGCTCGCCCACTTATCCGGTAAGCAAATACCCCGTGCATGGCACATTACTCATTTAAAGAGATACTTTACATAAGTGATCGAGAGTAAGGTCCAAGTTCATATAGTTCATTTAGGTCATTTAGGTCATCTTTTTAGGGTCTTGCATACATCATCTTGCACATCTCTCTTCTACTTATGCATATTATCTCACCCTTATAATTAAAAATCCTGACGAGGATGACATAATACCCTTTCGAGGATGAATAAAACTCCAAAATTGGGGTAAAATTCAAACGTGCGTAAGGGGACCACCCCTATCGATAAATTCGACAAATAAGGAACTTTGAGCCTACCTTAGTTAAAAATAAGGACGAATTACCTTTGTTTAAAACAAGGAGGCACTACCTTCGTTAAAATCAAGGATGAATTACCTTTGTTTAAAATGAAGACGAGCCTAAACCTCATCTTATGATGAGGTCGTGCTCTCTAAAGCCAAACTTCGTCTTATGACGAGGTAGTGCTATCTAAAGCCTAAACCTCGTCTTATGATGAGGTAGTGCTATCTAAAGCCCAACTTCGTCTTATGACGAAGTGAGCTACTTAAAGCCAAAACTTCGTCTTAAATGAAGTGAGCTACTTAAAGCCGAAACTTCGTCTCAAGACGAAGTGAGCTACTTAAAACCTCATCTTATGATGAGGTAGAGCTATTTAAAGCCTAAACCTCGTCTCATGACGAGGTCGCGCTACATAAAGCCTAACTTCGTCGAATTTATTTTTCGACGGGGCAACGTACTTTTCTTCGACCTCATCTTAACAAGGCGGTACACGATTGACTTCGTCAAATTTATTTTTCGACGGGGCAAGGCATTTCTTTTTTATTCTACACTACTCCTACCTCAACTATTTCCCTAAATCACACCCTCGTTTCTACATCTTTGGGGAGGGGGGTGTGATAGGATATGACCTAGCTCCTAGGCCCAGCATCAGGCCCAATATAATTGGGCCCCGACAGTTAAGCTCGGCCTACGCAGCTCGGCCTAACTAAGAGAAACTTCTTCACCAAGGCAATCAAGACTCCTATATCGACTACAACTCAAGCTCCAAGAGAGATATAGAAGCTCGGTGTCTATCCCTAATAAGAGGATCAAGCTTGAGTCCAAATAGGAGAAGACTTTGTATTATAGTCAAACTCCATGTAATTACCTATAAATAGGAGTTTATAATAGATTGAGATGGAGGAATCTTGTAATCACTACTCATACAAGTAATAAAAATTCATACTCTTGCTCCGTGGATGTAGATCTATTCTAATAGATCGAACCACGTAAATCCCTTGCATTCCATTACTTTTGTGTTCATTTATTCCTTGTCACTGTTTATTAATTGCCTACGAAAATAAGATCGATCAATGTGGTATCAGAGCAATGTGCTCTGAAATCATATAATTCTCCTTTGATGATGTGTCGATTCTATGAACCTAATGTGAAATTTGATATTATGATTTTCCGCTGCAAGAACGTATTTATTTGAATCGTCGAAATCTCATGCATGATACAATCGAGTATCGATTAATAATTGTATGCCTTGGCTTATGCGTTAATTAGTTCGAGTGCTTGAATCGGCAAATTCAGAAAGTTTCTATCTACTTCCATTTATGAAAGTTTCTCTCATATTGATTGCTTGAGGATTTTTAATGATTGCATATACGTGTGTATAATAGTTGTTCTCAATTCATAGTTGTTTGTTTCGCCAATTGCAAAGTAGCATTATTAGTTGAAGAATTCCTGGTTGTCAATTGAGAATGATCTGGCTATTACGACTAGAGTTATATTTTGGATCTATCGCCTCAAACAATATTTACGGATTAGCAGAATGTCATGAAGCATGAGATATTATATCAATAATAAAATATCGTTATTAATGTTAAAGTTTTAGAATCAAATATTATGAAAGTTTGTTAATCACCAAAGTGGTCAAACTTGTATGTTGATTTGATTCTAAATTAATGATGAATTATTCAATTACCCATAAAATAATGGATGCTAATTTATGTTTTTTGGATTATGGGTATATTGAAATTCATGGTTATAAGACATTATGAATCGCCCAAAGGTTGATTATTTGTTCCTTATAATTTATGAATATAATTGTAAGTAATTGACAGTACTTTTAGTTTATTTATATACCCAAAGGTAGTAAATAAGTCTAATTAGTATATGTTATATCGCCGAATAATGTTAAAAATTTATTAGCATCATTATGTTAATGTATGTTCATGTATCACCCAAAGGAGAACATGAGTATACATTAATTATTGTTTGAATGCCTTATATGAATATCATGTGTTTTATGCCTCAAAACACTTACGCAAACTTTTTTTATGAAATACCTGTTCCCAATGTCAGTTCTCACGTATTATCTATTTCGGTTTTTAATGGGCTAAACTTCTCTGATTGGGAAGAGAAGTCCAATTCCATCTTGGAGTTATGGATCTTGATCTTGCCATTACGGAAGAGAAGCCTGCTGCTCTTACTGATGATAGCAGTGAGCATGAAAGAGCCTATTATAAAGCCTGGGAAAGGTCAAACAGACTTAGTCTGATGTTTATGAGAATGACTGTCGGTGACAGTATTAAGACAGGTCTCCCCAAAATTGAAAGTGCTAAAGAGTTTATGGGTTTAGTGGGAGAGCGCTCCCAAACAGCTGATAAGTCTCTTGCTGGGACACTAATGAGTACGCTGACCAACATGAAATTTGACGGTTCACGTACTATGCATGAGCACGTCATTGAAATGACGAACATTGCAGCAAAACTCAAGTCCTTGGGTATGGCTGTGAATGATAACTTCCTAGTACAATTTGTTCTTAACTCATTACCCAGTGAGTGCGGCCTTTTCCCAATGAGCTATAACACCATGAAAGATAAATGGAATGTGCATGAACTGCACAAGATGTTAGTTCAGAAGGAAACGAGGCTTAAGAACTTAGGAAATCACTCTATTCATTATGTGAGCCACCAAGGAAATCAAGGAGCTAGAAAGAAGTTTGTGAAGAAACATGGTAAGGGCAAAGGGCCATTAAAGGTTAATAAGGTGTCTTTGCAAGTCCAGGAGAAAGAGCCAAAGGGAAATAACTGCCATTTCTGTGGCAAACCGGGACATATCCAAAAGGATTGTCTGAAACGTAAGGCTTGGTTCGAAAAGAAAGGTAAGCAAAATGCTTATTATGTATGTTTCGAATCAAACTTAACTGAAGTTCCCCATGATACATGGTGGATTGATTTTGGATGTACAACTCATGTTTCTAACACGATGCATGGGATTCCTTACGATCTGAACTATAAGTCCAAATGAGAAGTTTGTCTTCATGGGCAATCGAATGAAAGCTCCAGTGGAAGTTGTCGGGACTTATCGTTTAATCCTTGACACTGGGCGTCATTTAGATTTACCGGAAACTTTTATGTACCTAGTTTATCTAGAAACTTAGTTTCTTTATCCAAACTTGACGTTGCTGGATTTGCCTTTAATTTTGGAAATGGATGTTTCATTTTATTTAAAAATAATCATCTCACTGGTAATGGTATTCTTTGTGATGGTTTATATAAACTGAATTTGAATGGTTTGTATTCTGAAACTGCCTTTACTCTGCATCATAATGTTGGCACTAAACGTAGTTTAGTGGATGAACGTTCTGCTTTCTTGTGGCATAAACGTTTGGGTCACATTTCTAGAGAAATAATGAAAAGACTTGTAAAGAATGAAGTTCTTCCTGATTTAGATTTTACGGATCTGAACATTTGTGTGGATTGTATCAAAGGAAAATAAATAAAACACACAAAGAAAGGAGCCACGAGAAGCACTCAGCTTCTTGAAATTGTGCATACTAACATATGTGGACCTTTTGATGTTCCTTCTTTCAGAAAGGAAAGATACTTCATTACTTTTATCGATGACTATTCACGTTATGGTTATGTCTATCTCCTGTATGAGAAATCTCAAGCAGTGGATGCCTAGGAAATCTACTTGAATGAAGTAGAAAGACAATTAGACAGAAAGGTGAAAATTGTAAGGTTTGATAGAGGTGGTGAGTATTACGGAAGATATGATGAAACTGGGGAACACCCGGGTCCATTTGCTAAACTCCTCCAAGTCGTGGTATTTGTGCTCAATACACAATGCCAGGTACGCCACAACAAAATGGTGTATCAGAAAGGCGTAATAGAGCTTTAATGGATATGGTTAGGAGTATGTTAAGTAATTGTTCTTTACCTGTTTATTTGTGGATGTATGCCTTGAAAACTGCCATGTAATTGTTAAACAGGGTTCCTAGTAAGGCAGTTTCGAAGACACCTTTTGAATTGTTGAACAGTTGGAAACCTAGTTTAAGGCACCTGCATGTTTAGGGTTGCCAGGCAAAAGTAAGGATATATAATCCACAAGAAAAGAAACTGGATGCAAGAACCATAAGTGGTTACTTTATTGGTTATCCAGATAAATCAAAGGGGTATAGATTTTATTGTCCTAATCATAGTATGAGAATTGTTGAGTCTGGAAATGCAAGGTTCATTGAGAATGGTGAAATTAGTGGGAGTGAAGTTCCACGAAATG
This sequence comes from Mentha longifolia, assembly GCA_001642375.2. Classification (NCBI taxonomy): domain Eukaryota; kingdom Viridiplantae; phylum Streptophyta; class Magnoliopsida; order Lamiales; family Lamiaceae; genus Mentha; species Mentha longifolia. The sequence continues at coordinate 16,790,471 of CM038113.1, read as the reverse complement.
TGGAAATTAATGAAGTTAGAGTTCAAGTTCCTATAACTTGTTTTTCTAACAATAAAGTGAGTGTTCCTTCTGTAATTGTAACAAACAACAACGAAGGTGATGAACACAATAATGATCCCATAATTCAAAATGAACCTATTGTAGAAGTACCACAAGAAATAACTTTAAGAAGGTCCGAAAGAGAAAGAAGACCAGCTATTTCGGATGATTATGTCGTATATCTACATGAAGTGGAAAATGAATTAAGCATTAAGGATGATGATCTAGTCTCATTTTCACAAGCCATTAGTTGTGATAATTCTGAGAAATGGCTAGAAGCCATGAAAGAAGAGTTAAAATCTTTAGAATAGAATGATGTTTGGGATCTTGTAGAATTACCTGAAGGTTGCAAGAGAGTCGGTTGTAAATGGGTATGTAAGACTAAACGTGACTCTCATGGCAATCTTGAACGCTACAAGGCCAGACTTGTTGCTAAAGGTTTTACTCAGAAGGAAAGAGTTGATTATAAAGAGACTTTCTCGCCAGTGTCTCGAAAGGATTTCTTTAGAATTATCATGGCACTAGTAGCTCATTATGACTTAGAGCTACATCAAATGGATGTGAAAACTGCATTTCTTAATGGAGATTTAGAGGATGATGTGTATATGGATCAACCATTAGGTTTCTTGATTGAAGGAAAGGAACACATGGTATGCAAATTAAGGAAATCATTATATGGTCTTAAACAAGCTTCCCGTCAATGGTATTTGAAGTTTAATGATACCGTTATGTCCTTCGGATTTAAGGAAAATACTGTTGACCGGTGTATATATTTGAAGGTCAGTGGGAGTAAGATCATATTTTTGGTTTTGTATGTTGATGATATTTTTCTTGCAACTAATGATCTTGGTCTCCTTCACGAGACAAAGAAGTTTATCTCTAGTAATTTTGAAATGAAAGATATGGGTGAGGCAAGTTACGTGATAGGAATAGAAATATTCTGAAATAGATCACAAGGACTTTTAGGCTTGTCTTAGAAAACATATATTAATAAAATACTAGAGAGATTCAGAATGAAAAAGTGTTCATCATCGCCCGTTCCAATTCATAAAGGAGACAAATTTAGTCTCGCTCAATGTCCTAAAAATAATTTGGAACGAAAACAGATGGAAGCAATTCCATATGCATCTGTTGTTGGGAGTATTATGTATGCTCAGACTTGTACTCGACCAGACATAAGCTTTGTAGCTGGAATGTTGGGTAGATACCAAAGTAATCCAAGGATGGAATACTGGAAAGCTGCAAAGAAGGTTCTGAGGTACTTGCAGGGAACGAAAGATCACATGCTTACATATAAGAGGTCTGATCAGCTTGAAGTGATTGGTTACTTGGACTCTGATCTTGCTGGATGTGTGGATATGAAAAAAAATCCACTTTTGGCTATATTTTTCTTCTAGCTGGAGGAGCAATATCATGGAAGAGTGCAAAGCAATCAATTGTTGCTGCATCTACTATGGAAGCTGAATTTGTAGCATGTTTTGAGGCTACGGTTCATGCTAATTGGTTGAGGAATTTTATTTCAGGGCTTAGAATTGTCGACAGTAGCACTAAGCCGCTGAAAATGTATTGTGATAACTCCGCGGCAGTGTTTTTCTCTAAAAACGACAAGTACTCTAAAGGTGCTAAGCATATAGAGTTGAAATACTTAGTCATGATAGATGATGTTCAAAAACTAAGAGTGTCAATAGAACATATTAGCACAAATCTTATGATAGTTGATCCTTTAACTAAAGGATTCCGCTCAAGATATTTACTGAACATGTTGAAAGTATGAGCGTTATTGTTAATGATGTTTAGATTAATATTTATTTTGAGATTGACACTCTGAGCTCAAATTATTATATGTTTCTGATTGCTTGTTTCTATTAGCATGCATTATTGTTTTGAAGTAAACGAAACAAGTATATATATTGAAATATTATGTTGGACCATAATGTGCTCCTTAATTACCGTCATGTTAAGGAAAAGTCTAATTTGTGGTACATGGAAGGGACTATGTCAATCATGTGACGTACAACCGCCATGACTCGAATTAGTTCATATTCTTAATCATGAAATTATGATGAAACCCAATGAATGTAAATTATTTAGTCTTTTGCGCAATCTTATGTTTGATTATTTATTTATTCCATGATGTTAAGTCACATGATCCAAGTGGAAGAATGTAAGAAATTATGAAATTATGTCTCACGTGACTTATGGAATTAATAAATAAATATAATGTAGACTAAATTATAATTGGGCTTATTGGAGCAATTTAATGGGTAATTGCTATTTGATGAAATGGCCTATTAAGACCCACTAAAGTCATATATAACTAGGTCTTCTCCCTGACATAAAGTGTAATCTCTAACCCTAGCCATCATGTACGTAGAGAGAACAGAACAGAACCGTCAAGGAAGAGAAACACTAGTTGTATCCATTCATCGATTTTACCATGGAGAAAGGTATGTGAGAATTATTGATTTCAAGATCATGTTCATTAATTAAGTTTACAATTTTGACAGGGAATTATTTTATTTTATTTGTACATTTTTTAAGTAAAACTAAAATAAATATAATTATTTATTTTGGAGTGATAGTATTCCAATAATTGGAGAAGATTTTTAAGTGTATTTTTTTAAAGTCATAACTCATAAAAGAAAGTGTTTGAATCATATCATATTGGATAGAATTCTTAATAAGTAGTACCATTCTTTGGAGAGTTATATTATTGCATTTCAAGTCGTTCATTATTTAGGTCATTGGAATAAAAAATATGTCAACAAAGGTCGATATTTTTTGGGTGGTTGTCTTGGTGATCTGGTTGTCAAACCCATTCATTGTTAGATATGAGTAATATTTTATGTTAGTTGTACTCGTTTTGAATGTTAAATCACTTGTTGTTCATAACAAAACAATCAAAGATGGATATCATTTCTCGAACAATTGTATTCATTTTTTAATTTTAACTCGTACGTGGTTCAATGTAATAGAGAATGGGTCAAAGAGGAATAACACATTTGTATTTGTTGTATTCGTTTTGAACCTCGAGTGCTTGGTTGTTTGAATATAATTGAAAATAAGTTAAAATGATATATTTCTCGGCTAAGTGGAAGAATCGGCCGACATTTTTGGTATTTGAACTTGTCAACATTTTTTTAATATATTTTTTTGTATTTATAAGATTTTTCAATCTGTACTTGTTTTGAATGTCAAGCCGCCTGTTGCTCATATGATAAAATGTGAAGGATTATTATTTATCGGGCAATTGTGCTCATATTTAATGCCATCTCGTATGTGGTTCAACGATAATAGAGAATAGGTCAAGGAGGGATAACAAATTTATATTATGTTATATTCATTTTGAATGTCAAGTCGTTCGTTATTGAATATAGAGTATAATTGGAAAAAAAAAAAGTTAAAGGGGGTATATTTCTCGGATAAGTAGAAGAACCGGTTGACATCTTTCGGTATTTGTTCTCGTCAACATTGTTTTAATATGTTTTCTTTGTATTTTTCAAAATTTTCAGTTAGTGCATTTCATAATCTATTATGAATGCAAAACTATATGGTTTAGTAAGATAAGAATAAAAATTCAAAAAAAAATTGAATGTGAGTTGGAATAGAGGATGCATGAGATGTCACGTATGCATGTTAATTGATGTGGTGCTTCAAATTTGCAATCGCACCTAGGGGTGAGCAAACGGATGGTTCGGGTCAAAACCGATAAAACCGAAACTTCTAAAAAAATAACCGATCCGAACCAAATTATCTTAAGAACTGATCCAAACCAAACCAAAAACTTCGGTTCGGGTTCGGTTTGGTTTTCGGTTGGTATGAACTTATCAATTGCTTAAACAAAATTTCAACAAAATTCATAAATTATCCAAAAGGGGAGAGTTAGCAACATCAACAGAATTTACAAAAGTCTAAACAATAAACATCAACCTCAAGAAATCCAAAAGCATCAAGTACAAGTCAATAACACCAACAAAATAAAACATAGTTCATTTCTCCATTAAGCTTTGCACTCTAAAAAGAAAAAGAAAATGAATATAAGCTTTAATAAAATAATATATATCATATAAATATTAAATATTTTATAAGTTTAATATAAGTTCGGTTCGGTTCGGTTCGGTTCAAACTGAAAACCAAACCTCAAAAATCGATCCAAACCGAACTAAGTTCGGTTTTAGTTTTTTAAAATCGATTCAAACCAATACACAAAAAAAACAATCCAAACCATCCGAACTAGAATGGTTCGGTTTAGACTTTGGATCTGGTTCGATTTTGCTCACCCCTAATCACACCCCTATAATAATTTTATACATTTCATCAAATTTTGAACTTTTACCTTTTAATAAATATTTGAAACTTAAATTTATGTCGCTTGAAAATATCTAAAATTTATATGTTAAAATAACTCTAACTCAATAACATAAACTAAATAAAGATTTCAAAATTTTCAATTTGCACCTTTCATAATTTTACTAAGAAGGCAAAACTATATGATTTACGTAAAATAAGAACAAAACTTCAGATGTGAATAGGAATAGAGAATTGACGAGATGTGCATGCATGTCCATCGGCCTGGTGATCCAAATTTACAATGACACACCTATAATAATTTGAGGCAACAACACTTTTAGAGGATAAAAGAACAAAAAATGCCCAAAATATAGCCCAACACTAATTTTGTCCCATTTTCAAAATTGGGATAAAAATACCCCTAGAGCCAAAAATCATTTTTTTTTTATTTTCCAATTTTCGTTTTTCTCTTGTTTTAGTTTTTTTTTTGTTAATTCACTTGGTAAGAATTTTTAATGCATTTGGTAAAAAAATTTATCTTTCATTAGTAAGAATTACTAAAATTTCTTATAATATTTTAGGATTTTCTTACGAATAATTTTGGTAACAAATTTGACAAAATCTCCAATTTTTTGAAAAAAAAGAAGAAATGTATTTAATTGTGTGTACAGGGAATGATATGAAAATTACACATATTGGTAATAAAATACATCACATTTCTTACCTCTTAATCATTTATTAAGATACTATTATTAGTTTCAGAAATGATAATAAATTACATGTGTTGGTAAGAAAAAACTAATGTTCTTACCAAGAAACAACAAAAACTTATCAAAATACTACAGATATAGTAAGAAAATTTGATATTTTCTCGTCTTTCGCGTCTCATAGCTGTCATCAGCCGAATAATTCCTACAATAAGAAATGAAGCAATTCTTATATAACTTGAAAAACTAGAAGAATTTGCAACTACCGCAACAAAACATGTCAAGAACAGAAAATAATCATCAATTTTAAGCCCTAAATACTCAGTCTTTTATTATCAAAATAACGTAAGAAAAATGTCAAATTCTTACCAATTTATCAAACAAAACAAAGTAGCAGTCAATTCATAAACAAATTATCAAATCCTAATTCTAGAATTATAGTAAGAATTACTAAAATTACAGTAAGAATCTTAGATCGATTCTTACCAAAAAGAAACAGTCAATTCGTGAATCCTAAATAACGTAAGATATATATCAAATAATGTAAGAAAAATGTCAAATTCTTACCATAAATTAACAAACAAAACACGATAAGAAATGTGAGATTCTAATAAAATATCATCATATTCTAACCAATATCTTCAGTCGATTCTTACCAAAAAGAAGCAGTCAATTCGTAAATCCTAAATAACGTAAGAAAAATGTCAAATTCTTACCATAAATTAACAAACAAAACACAATAAGAAAATGTGAGATTCTAACAAAATATCATCAGATTCTAACCAATATCTCCAGTCGATACTTAACAAAAAGAAGTAGTGAATTTGTAAAAAAAATACATCAAACCCTAATTCTAGAATTATAGTAACGAATTACAAAAATTATAGTAAGAATCTTCGGTCGATTCTTATAAAAAAGAAGCAGACAATTCACAAATAAAACTATCAAACCCTAAATCTAGAAGTATAGTAAGAATTACTGAAATTATAGTAAGAATCTTCGGCCGATTCTTACAAAAAAGAAGCAGTCAATTCGTAAATCCTAAAATTACAGTAAAATTAGACAAAAAATAGTAAGAAAATAAATGTCAGATTCTAACCAATTATCAATAATTTGAAACCCTAAACTAAAAATTCTTACCACGAAATTGCAATTTTCTTACCAAAAGTTTTGAATTTTCTTACTACTAAAATTGCAAATTTTCGGTTGGAAATATCATCAAACACCTTACCTTCATCCTCCAATGCATGCTCGAATCCAGATCTGGAAAAAGAAAAAAAAGAAGAATAAGAAGAAGAAGAAGAATAAGTAAAAACCCTAGATCTATTTACAAAAACCAAATATGTGTAAAAAACCCTAGGTCTGAAAAGAGAGAGAGAGAGAGAGAGATCGCAGCAGCCCAACCATCATCGCCGTCGACTTCTTGCCGCCGTCACTTGCAGAGAAATGGAGAGAAGAAGATATGAGAAAGAAGAAGGTGCAGTGGGAAGATGGTTAGGGTTTTTAGAGAGAAACAGAGAAGAATGAAATGAAAAGGGAGGGAGAGAGAGGCAACAATGCAGCAATGCCGTCGGAGTCGGAGAAGAAGAAGTCGAGAGAGAGAGTGAGGAGTGAGGATCTTCAATGGCTTTTAGAGAGAGAGAGAGAGTGTGAAGCTTCTAGGGTGGTTTAGAGAGAGAGGAAGAAGATGAAGAAGAATGAAGAAAAAAAGAAGAGAAGAAGAATGAAGTATTCTTTAAATTTAAAATAAGTAAGAAAGGGCAAACTATTACTTTTGTATTAGAAAGGGGCAAAATTTGTGTGTTCTTATAAATTGGGCAAAAATAGTGTTTCTTATACTTAAGGGGATAAAAACATATAATTTCTCTAATAATTTTATACATCTTGTCAAATTTTGAACTTTACCTTTTAATAAATATTTGAAACTTAAATTTAAGTTGTTTACAAATATCTAAATATTTAGATCTAAAATAACTCTAACTGAACAAATCTAAAATAAATAACTCTAACTGAACAACATAGATGAATAAAGATTTGTTGTTCGGAGTTAAAGCTATAACTGCTACAACTTTAATCTAATATTTATAGCTTGACAAATATATATATATATATATCAAGTGATATTTATTGTTGAAAAACTTATATGAGTTTTCCTAATTAATGTCCAGATATGTACATTAATATTGAAGTTCCACAAATTAAAGATGAATTTTTCTCGGAAGATATAGATCTCTATTGTTGAATTCTTATAAAAAAAAATAATGTGAGATTGAAATCCTTATTATAAATTAATTAGATTAAATTATTAATTAATTATAAGTTAAAGTTATGAAAATTTAAGAAAGTAATATTAGAAATTCTAGATAATTAGTATTAATCAGATCTACTAAGTATTTTGTTAAAATAGATATACTGCTAGATCTACTAAATATTAATCACAGTCCATCATCGGCATCTCGATTTTATAATATTTATGTATAATTATGTTCGTATATATGTATTTTATATGCTTGAAATTAATAGTAAACTCACACGAAACTAAATTTCTGCGAAGACATTTTGTTTTAATTATTTCCTGCTGGCACGACCATTTCTAATTAATACTATTAATTACATAGATGAGTAATAATAAAATACATTACTTATGTAGTACTCTTATATACAGAGAGATAGCAGTAGCACTCAATTGCTCATCATATACACACTTAATGTGTCAATCGTTAATATGACAATACTATCAGGGACGGAGCCTCATACCGGGTTAGCCTCGGCGGTGGGGCCACCGCCAGGGTGAATTTTCCTATTTTTTTTATAATATGTAGTGTTAAATTTATTTTTTTCCTAATTTTTTGCCCTTTATTTATTGTATTTTAGTCCCTTCATAGTTGATCTTATTTATTTATTTATTATATACAGATTTTTTGTGTCTTTTACTTTAGTTCATTTCTTTAAATATGATACTCCGTATTTGATATTGAAGATGACTTGTAATGTTAAAAAATATTTTCAATTTTCTTTTTTGAATCTCGCACGACTATATTTAAATTTCTGGCTTCTTGTTTGGGTGCCATGTTATCAAATTTTTTAATTAGAGTTTAATTTTTTTAGTAGTATTTATTTTTTTATATGGTTTAATTTTTAAAAATACATATATATTAACTTTTTTTATATAAATCATTATCATGTTAGTTGCAGACACACACATATTAATGTACACTGTAATGTGCCCGTGGTGGATATCAAATCCATTTTCATATTGATAAATATACTGACTTCGTCTAACTTCGAGTATACTTTCTCTTTTTTTTTTTCTTAAGCCAACCACTTGTAGTGATGCATTATGACTCAGAGAAAACGACACTGTTATATAAAAGCTCCAAATCGTGCTGTGAGTGGAATTGGTGCTTACGTATAATTAAGAGACAAAAAATAAAATACCTAAAAACACATTATAAAATCAAATTTTGCCTTGAAATATAAAAAATACAAATTTTACCCATATTTTGGTGGGGTGGACAATAATACCCTCGCCCCACTCTCTTCCCTCCCTCTCTCCCAACCCAACCCAGCCTAGGCCCAGCCCCAGCCCGACCCGACCCGGCAGCCCGACCCGACCCGACCCGATCAGCCTGGCCCGGCCCAAAAAAAAAATCCATTTTTTTTCCTCCTGAAATGTGGAAGTACACCGTACGTTTTTTTATCATTTAATACTGTTTACCCGGTAAGTGGTAAACAATAATGTCTATGTGTAACTGTATTACGCAGTACGTTTTATATTCTACGAGTACTGTTTACCGGTAAGTGGTAAGTGGTAAATGGATAATATCAAATTGTAACTGATTACGCAGTACGTTTATGTTCAGTTAGTACTGTTTACCGGGCAGGTTGGGTCGACGGGCCGGGCCAAGTGGGTTGACGGGCCGGGCCAACTCGCCCGGGCCGGACCAATTGGGCCGGGCCGCGCGGGCGGGTCGGGCTGGGATGGGCTGGGCTAGGCTACTACCAACCCTAAGGGGGAAGGAGGGGCATTTTTGTCCTCCAAACCAAAATATAGGTAAAATTTGATTAAATTATATTCCAAAGCAAAAATTGATTTTACAATGTGAAAGTAGGCAAAAAGGTGTATTATCTCTATAATTAACAAGTAATTGTATTATTATTCTATAGTTATTTCAAATGCTGACTTGTAATTTAAATACATTTACATCTGTATGATGATGCATGACATACGTCATAATTAATTTCATAAGTGTTCATTAAAAATTTGAAAAAAATAAAATAAATCAAAAGGTAATACTTAGTGGGGTGGTTGTGAGTTTCAAAGTTGATGTAGGTTACAGCATGCATTACATGCAAATTCAAATATTAATATTTTGATTAAATTTGACTCTAACTATATAATTTTGCTTTTTTTTTTTTTTTGTTTGATTTGATGGAAGCAATAAATATGAGATGATATGAATTCTCATGTTGCATTTTTGAGTTACATACGCTAAATATTGTATTGCGATATTTGCTAAGAATCATAACGAAAAAAATAACAAATTCAAAATGAATCACACATATCTCCACACGTAATTAAATAAAGTAACTTGCACCAACCCACTATCTAGTCTCCAAAACATCACAAACTTGTATAATACAACTGCTTATGGTTATGGATAGGCCAAAAAAGTATAGTGATTGTCAAAGAACTAAGCGGAGATTGTGCCAATTTTTATTTAATTCATTTAAAGGTCGAGTTGGGTTTATTCTATGTTGATCGTTATGCCAAATTGGATTTTTCATACATTAAAAATGTTATAAGCTAAGTATTTTTAGTATTTTTAAGAATTGATAATATGAGAGAGAAGTGAAGTGTAATGGTGAAAAATAGTAATGTTACCTACCACCGTAGATAAGGACGACTCAACAATATTAATTTCGTTTAGTTTGTAATTATATTATAGTATCGAAAATGGTCTTCTATTTACCATTGACACATTTAATATGTTCACGGTCGATGTGACAGTGTAACGTTAATAATTTTTATATTTAAAGTTTAATCATTTTTACTAAAGTTTAGCTTTTTTTTTTTTGTATAGTTTATTTTTTAGAGTATATATTTATAATAACTTTCTTTAAATATATTATCGTCATGTCAAACGTTGACACATTTATCATGGTAATAATGTAGATCACCAAGATTTAGTGATGATTTTTGGATTTAGGAGTTGACCCAAAAGGGAAAATTTCCATTCCTCAAAGCTTGCAAAACGAAGGTTAAATCATTCTTTCTATGTCCAAAAAGAGTATGATACTCTTTTTGTTTTAAGCGTTGATAAAGAGTTTGACACCCTTCATATTATAAGCTCATCTATGTTCATTATTTTAAAAAAAAATACTCCATCCGTCCCCCATATTAATGTGCTGAGAGAAATGACACGCAGTTTAAGACGAAATTGGTGTAAAGTAGAAAAAGTAAAATAAAGTAAGGAGAAAGTGAGAAAAATAACTAGAAAGTGAGAAAAATATGAATAAAGTGAGGGTGAATGTCTTTTTGCTTAGGGAATCTTTTCATATTTGAAATATACACTAATATGGGAGATGTCCCAAATGAAAAATATGCACACTAATACGGGGACGGAGGGAGTATCAATTTATTACTTCAATCTCTCTCTAGGAGGCCTCATATTCGAACTCTTTATGGACAGAGAAAGAAAAAAGAAGCTTATATAAAGTTAGTAGTACTCGTAATTGTTTAAAAAAGGAAAGCCAAAATATTGGATCCAACGTGAAACCCACATTCTAACCCGACCCGATTACTGATAAACCCTCGCATTCTGAAATTTCCATTAGGGTTTTGTTTCTGCTTCGTCTGCCACTGCTTCGTCTATTACAATTTAGTTACAATGGGTGCTAAGAATAAAGGTATAGTAAGTTTGTTCAATTTCATGTGTTTTCCCCTTGCTTAATTGCGTAATCAATTCGTCGCAATTAACTCAGGCAATGTAAAAAAATTTCATGAAATACGTGGGGAGTTTTTTTAAATTTGTTGAAGAGTTGAGGTTGGTGTTTTGCAGCCAAGAAACTGAAAGACAAGACTGAAGTGAAAAAGGGCGTGAAAATGGAGAAGAAAGAAGCTAAAGAACACATTGGGACGTTGAAACAACTTGAAGAGAAGGTCCCCTGTTTCTTCTACTCATTTGCTTGTATATGTGTATTTTAATTTATTTTTTTTCCTTTGCATTGTGTGTTTTGTTTATTTACATCTGCTGATTTTGAATTTTGGTAATTTAGTGAATATCCTGAAATTCTCTGCAAAACTTCGTGGGTGGTTTCTTGAATGATGAGCTAAAGAGCTTAAGGGTTGGTTTTAAGTTATGTGATGGTGTATTGGATTAGCTGTATATTGTATGTTTGATTGTTGGCATTTGCAGGATCCTGAATTCTATGAATTCTTGAAAGAACACGACAAGGAGCTTTTGGATTTCGACGAAGAGGATCTGGACGTGAGTGATTAAATACTGCCTTCCCGTATCGTATAATTATTTGTTAAGTATGTTCTAACTGTTTCCATTATTGTAGGACAATCTTGAAAGTAATGCAGAGGAGGAAGAAGGTGATGACGATGTTGCTGAACTCAGTGATGCTGAAGCTGCAATGGAAGAAGAGCCTTCAAAAAATGTGATTACAACTGCTATGGTCGATTCTTGGATTGAAGCAGTTCATTCCGAGTCTAAATTAGCAGCTGTTCGTTCCCTGCTTAAAGCTTTTCGTAGTGCTTGTCATTACGGTGATGATAGTGGCGATGATCCAACGGTTAAATTTAGCACCATGTCTAGCAGTGTTTTCAATAAGATAATGTTGTTTGTGTTGAATGAAATGGATGGGATTCTTAGAGAAATCTTACAATTTCCATCCTCTGGTGGAAAAGAAGAGATGGTTAAGGATCTGATGGCTACAAAGAGATGGAAAAAGTACAATCTATTGGTGAAGTCGTATCTTGGGAATTCTCTGCATACTTTGAATCAAATGACGGACAATGAAATGATAGCATTCATGTTAAGGCGTCTGAAATACTCGTCAGTATTTCTGTCTGCTTTTCCTGCTCTTTTGAGGAGGTACACTAAGGTATGTCTCAACTCGTGAGAAAATTTCTGTTTACGAGCTATATAGTTATCGCCTTTTCAAATGATTTTGCAATTTAAATGGTTCAACGGCATGACGTTTCAATGAAGAAATAAGTCAAAGAGAACATATTTGCTATGATATGATGAAAGAAGATGAGTAGAAAATATATGATGTTTGAATATACTTTTCTTAACTGTTCTCTCCATAGTTCTTCAAGCTTGAGCTGTGAGAGAATTGATATTTCCAGGTTGTGATATTTCGAGTGGAGTATCTCATTTTCATATATTTCCAGGTTGCTCTTCACTTCTGGGGTACTGGGAGCGGTGCACTACCACTTGTCTCCTTTTTATTTCTAAGAGACTGTTGCATACGGCTTGGCCCCGACTGTCTAGATGATTGCATTAAAGGAATGTATAAAGCCTATGTCTTAAATTGCCACTTCGTCAATTCAACAAAACTGCAGCATATCCGTTTTCTTGGTAATTGCTTCACTGAAATTCTCCGGGTGGACATTCCAGCTGCATATCAGCATGCTTTTGTGTACATCCGCCAGTTAGTAATGATACTGAAGGAAGCACTTTCTTCACCAACAAAAAAGAAGAAAACTAACGGTAAGGGGAAGGACGAACCTCCCAAGAAAGATAAGGGTAAAGAAGCACGCTCCAGTTCTTCTAAAAAGGTATAGGGCTGTAAACCATGGAGCTATATTTTATTTCTTTGGCTTCCTCGGCTTTAGTTTAAACTTGTGTTTTGTGGACCATATAAACTATCCTTCTCTCTTGCAGGAAATATTTCGAAAGGTTTATCAATGGAAGTTTATAAATTGCCTGGAGCTCTGGACCGGAGTTGTTTGTGCGTACAGCGAAGAAGCTGATTTAAGGCCACTTGCATATCCATTGACACAGATCATAACTGGGGTAGCTCGTTTAGTACCTTCAGCTTGTTATTACCCACTAAGATTGCGTTGTGTAAGGATGCTCAATCGGATCAGTGCATCAACGGGGTCATTCATTCCTGTCTCTCTGCTTCTGCTCGACTCTCTAGAGTTTAAAGAATTGCGTAAGCCTCCCACCGGAGGAGTAGGCAAAGCTGTCGATTTACATTCTATCCTAAAGGTACTCAGAAAATGGTTCTAATCCATATTTCGTGATGTGAAACAGCATTTGATGAAAACTATGGAATTTATATGCAACAGGTTAGCAAATCTACCTTGAAAACCCGAGCATTTCAGGAGGCCTGTGTTTTTTCTGTAGTTGAGGAACTCACAGAGCATCTTGCTCAGTGGAGTTACTCTATTGCATTCTTGGAGTTGTCTTTTATTCCTAGTGTCCGATTGCGAAACTTCTCTAAATCCACGAAGGTTGATAGGTTTCGTAAAGAAATTAGACGTCTCACTCGTCAGGTTTGTCTTATGTCCCTTGAGACTGCTTATTACATGTTGCATCTTTTTAATGTTAAGTCCATTTAGATATATACGATCCATACTATAAAAACTAGAAAGTGCAAGAAATCATGCATATACCAGCTTCTCTTAAAACTACATAAGGTTTAGTCTACGGATGCTTAGAAGACGATGGAATTTATTTTGTTGTAAAAACAAAAAATTCTTCTGGTTGAACTAATCTCTTTGCTACCTTCTGCTGTAGATTGAGGCAAACTCTTCTTTTGTAAATAAGAAGCGGACGACAGTTTCACTCCTGCCAAATGATCTTGAGGCTGAATCTTTCCTTGAGGTCTGAACATATGCAATTTCCTTTCCATAGATACGATTTTTCTGTAGCAGTCTTTACTTATTGTCCATGTTCTATGAGTTGACTGCTGTTCGTTTATAAATCTGTGTAGACGTAAGTTATCAATCCATATTCATCTCATTTATCAGTTTTCTTTTTCCAATATTATTAGGACGAGAAAAAGTCAGGCACGAGCCCCCTATCCGAATATGTTGCCGCTCTACGCCGGAGAGCCCAGGAAAGAAGTGGTGCTTTGATGGAATCCAGGTTAATCACGTGTGCATTTCTCGTATTATTCTACTCACTCTCGTGGTTTTTATTTATTCCGTGAGATGCGTATTTTCCCAGTGTGCTTATTGGAGATCAATCATCCAAATTCGGGAACAAGATATCAAGTGACGATGAGTATGATGATTCTGAAACGGAAGAAAATGCCGGTCTTTTGCTCTCTGACCACTATTCCAAGTAAATCTCTCTCTCTCTCTCTCTCTCTCTCTCTCTCTGTGTGTGTGTGTGTGTGTGTGTGTCAAAAAGGAGGAAGAAAAAGGTGCTTATATATACATTCTAACATCTTTGTTTGTGATATTAGGCAACAGAAAAATGTGAAAAAGGACAATAAACACACAGAAGAGACGACGGCGATTGATGAAGATGTGGTTGAGGACTTGATTCTCAGCTCTGATGAAGAAAGTCCGTTGAGCGACAGTATCGAGGGAGATGATGACGAGTCTGATGAGGTTCAAGAACAGAGCAGCAAGAAAAGGAAACACGGGGCGAATATGCGCAAAGGGAAAGAAAATGCTGGAAATAGAAAGTTCAAGAAGAAGAAGAAGACTCATGGTAAGTAAAAAGCCTGATGTATAAGATCTTCCTTCAGCCAATTCGATTGTATGATGACTTTTGGATACCAGAATATGTTTCTTGTCAAAACACATTTGTGTACACCAACGACATTTTTTTTATTTTTCTTTGTTACAAATGAGATTTAGGATATGTTGTAAATAGAATTGGACGAATTGAGATGTGCCAATTCTATACTATAATCTATATGTATGAATTATAAATCATATTGTATCAAAGAATTGATAATCGTTTGTAGAAAATCTTGATTTTTAGCAGCTAGATTTTCTGTTTTGCTATTTCTATTTCCTATATAGGTTTTGCTAAACATGTACTCCTTAAAAATTAAAATTATAAATTAAAATTATTATAAACTACGAAGTATAATGAAAGTACTAGTATAAATTAAAATTTGAAAATTATTATGCAAGTCCTATAAAATATTTTGAAATTTCAGTTTCATGTGTCATAAAATTTCATGAAAGTAACTATCAGAACATTTAATGCATATGAATATTTTAGTGTATTTGAAAACAGAGCTGCAAAACCTGAATTTAATTATTTTAGGATTTTCTTTGAACTTCTTGAATCTAAACAAGCTGTTTATTCTCTCAAGAAAAATAAAAAATAAAAAAACTTGCAACTATTACAAAGATGTGTGGAAACCGATTATCAAACCCTTTAAAAAACATTCGAACATGAGCAAGAAACCACGAGACACACCCACTCAAATATCTAGAGTACAATCAGAAGCAACGCAACGTACACCTCATCTCGCCATCGCGGTCGGACGCCTGTGCTCGACAACAGCTTTTCGAAGCTCCTGATATCCGCTCCGGTAATGCTCGATCGAGAAGCAAAGCTGCCTTATCGCCTCTCGTTTCTCCTCCTCCCCTTTAAGGATCGTCTCTCGCTTCCTCTCCACCTCCGCCTCCAGCTCCTCGACTCTCGATTTCAGCTCTTTTACTGACTTATTAGCCTCTTCCAGGCTAACAATCAGCTCCACATGCTGCAGATGCAGTTCGTGAAGATGCTTATCTTTCGAACTCATCTCTGCCAATACTACGTGTAGTTTCTTCTCGAGTTCTTTGATGCATTCGTCTCTCTCGGTAATCTGGGCTTTCAATTGCTCGATCTGAGCTCCGAGTATGGCTTCTGTCTCATCTTTAGAACACTTTACTCGTCTCAAATCCTCTTCCAACGATTGGCAGCGTAGGTCGAATTCTTTGAGGTTATCCTCCAAATAAGCACGTTGTTTCGTCATTCGTGTCATTTCTGCTTGAAGGAGCTCGTTTTCTTCAGATAATGCCTTGTTGGCGTTGCCTATCGATTCCTTCAATCCGCGAATTTCTTGATCGCGCTCTGAGAGATTCGTCTTGTACCTCACAATCCGGTCCTGCAGCCTCGAGATGTCACGTTTCTCTCTCTCGACTTTGTTCTTCCACACAGCGACTTCTTTATTGGCCGATTTCAGCTGTTCCTGCAAATTCTGTAGGGATGAGTTCTTACTCGTGAGCTCCCGTTTGAGGCTCAACGCTTCTTCTTCCGACTCACGAAGCTTCTTTTCGAGTCTCTGAACATTATGTGCCAAGCCCGCTTCGACTTCAGATCCATTTATATTTTCTTGAAGCTCTGTCACCTCATTTTGCTCAGATTCGAGGGTTTCCAAATCTTTCTGTTCCGTGACTCCATTAGAAAGCACGTCTTCATACTTTTGCAGCTCGATTTTGAGTCGTGCTATTTCTTCCTTCGACGATTCCATACTTTCTTTCGCAACCCTCAACTCCTCCTCATATTCAGCAAATTTTTCATGACCGAAATCAAAACTTTCATGGCTGCATTGCTTCAAACCTTTCGAAATCTCAAGTTTCTCTTTCATTTCTTGAAGCTCAGCCTCGAGCTCGATGATCCTCCTTCGCGAACCCCGATCCTCACCATTGCTCTGTGTGCTAGAGTAGTTATTAACTGACGAATCATCCGATTCCGACTCAGAGTCGAGAGTCGAAGACTCGTCTCCTTCCTTACTATTCAAGTCTGAGCCACTTCCGTTGCTTCCGAGAAAGAATTCGAATCCGGCAGCTCGAGGTCCCGATTTCGTCCGAGATGGCTTCATTTCCGGAGAGGGAGCAGTCGAAGGTGGTTCGGACCCCACATCGGAAACTCCAGAGCCCTGAGATCGGAGATCTGAAGGAATGTTTTTCTTAAGTTCGACAGTTACATGATCATACCTCTCAGCCAACGAACGATAAATTCGGTAGAACTCCTCAACGAGACTGACTAACTCGGGCCTCTTCTTGAAATAGAGTTCAGCCTTTTTTGCGAAGGAATCGGCATCCTCTTCTATAAGTTTCAACATTCGTTTCACATTCTGATCCATTTCTGAGAGCATCAAATTCATTCATCATATTTACAATCGAGTTTTTGCAATCAAAGGAGGCGAAAGAAATGACACGAACTCATGAGTGAGTTACCTTCAAGATTTTCTTGAAGCCATTTCGAGTTCTTGGGACTAATGTGGCTATCCCACCACCACGAGTGAGACTTCTTCGATTCCATCCTCTTCATTTTGTTCTGCTTCACCTACAAAATATAGAAACGGAGATCGCCTCAAGCAAAACCAAAACACGAGCATCTTGTTTTATACCACACTATAATTTTCCTCCCTGAATTCATGCTATTAATACTTGTTGTGAGGCCCTCATGAGATTTACACACATTGTATCAGAATGTTTGCAAGATTTCTAACACAAAGATAAAACTTTCATAAAACCAGCCTACAAGATTATCATTCCGACTCAAATTATTGAACGAAAAAGGTATCGGGTTCGATTTCTTACGAGTGATGAAGCCATTATCCCAGCTAAAAATCCAATCCAGAAAGCAGCCCAGAACAAGATTTTTAATCAACTGCAACATAGAATGGACGATAACATCAGCACACACTACACATTCTACAACAAAACATCGAATCGAGATCATCATACGAAGTGCATCCATCGCATAACATCATACATTTCTTGAATCCACAACAATACATCAGCACAATAACTTATGTTTCATCAAACACAAAATCCCACAATTCATTGCAGCAAATCTTGATCAAACACTCTACTAACCCCAAAAATCATACGAAATGGATCTACAAAGGAACATGAACAATGAACAAAAGAGTTGACAATGAAGCAATTAATGAGAGTCAAAAAAGTGATTAAAAATTAGAGATAAAGAAAAGTACTTAAGCCTATTGAGAGCTTTGAAAATTAGCACAACTGTATTCTCCCACAAAACAGCTATACACCCACGCCTTCAGTGTTCTTCATATCATAGCCTTGACTCGCTCTTTTATTTAAGAAAGAAAATAGCTAGTACAGTATTTGATTATTATCACTTTTTATTATTCATCATTTAGATAAAAGATTATGCTACCAAGGAACAAGCCACGATCTTTCTTAATAATTAAAAGGGGCCAGAAAAGAGACGCCACTTTCTCATCTTGTGCAGTTCAAAACAAGATTAAAATAAAATATAAATATAAATATATCTATATTTATATTATTTCACTAAAAAAGAGGTGCCTCAACAACCTGAAATTCAGTAGACAATGCCGCAGTTAACATGTGGAAGAATTTAATGGCGTTGGAAAATAAAGTGTTTTTTTCAAGATAATTCATACCCCCACAGATATAGACTCACATAATTGGAGCAAAATGAATCAAGTCAAGAAACAAATTATTCTTCGGAAAATTGGAAATTAATCAAAATGGAGGAATCACTGATCCAAGAATCCAAGGAGTTTCTTGCAATCCTCAAGTTCAAGATTTTCACACATAGCACACACACCGACTTTCAGAGAGAGAGAGAGAGAGACAGTTGTTGATATATACCTTAGATCAGGAGAAGATTGAGAGCAAGAAGATCAACAGCAGTGGAAAATAATTTGAGGGTATTCATTCAAAAATAAAGGAAGGATTTTTACGCAGAAAAGAAAACTTTAATTCAAACCACAAATGCCCCCAAAATAAATTTTTAAAAAAAAGTAAGGGGAAAAAAGGTCAAGATTTCAGACAGTGGAAAAAGAAAAGAAAGCATAAAAAAAAATCTCACCTTTAGACTGTTTCTTGAAAATCACAGGAAATTAAAAGAAATGTGGAGAAATCGAGAGAGAGAGACAAAGCGGCGAAGCCTATAAAAAAGAACAAAATTGAGAAGCGCCTCAAGCAAGAGAGAGACAGATTTAGTGTAATGAGAAATGGAGATTCCTTGTTTTTTAGTTTTTAGCTGTAGGTGTGAAGGCACGCACCGGGTGTGTATATCTATCTGTCTATCTGTGTATCTGTGTGTGTGTAGTGTAGAGAGAGAGAGACGATACAATACAGCCGTGTCTGAAGTTTCAATCACATGGATTTTGGTAACAAGTCAAAGCTCTTTCTCATCACAACAATTTTAATAATTAATTGTCATATTATATACTAAAATGAATCGATTTCTAGTAATTTAAATTACAAAATCTAAAGTGTAAAAAAAAATTCTTAAGAGTTAAAATCACCATGAATTATTTTAAATTAAAAAATAAATTAATTAAAGAGAGATGACGTGAGATTGAACAAGTGGCATTTGGAATTATTGGAGGAGCGTCCAAACAGTTTCAAATAATTTGGATTAACTATAACTTTATTTCGACTTGCCTATCAAAATCATTTATATTACTGTATATGATTTGTTACTTATTTGTTATTTCAAATGAATTATAGAGTTGAATTTTTATTAATGTACCCTTTTTTTTTTTTTTAATTGAGGAAATGCGAACTTCAGAATCTATTTAAACAGTAGATTGTTCTTTACAATAGTGAGTAATATACTTTTATATTCTCTTAAATGTACTAATAAATATTTGTATTGCGAATTTTCATCCACTTATGATGTACTACTACTATTTGACTGCTCCTAATATATATATATATATATTTTAAGTGTAAATATATGGGATGGAACAAGTCATGCTGAAATTTATTTATTGAGGAAATTAAAGGAGATCCATTTTGAAAGGGACTGACAAATACATATTTCCTCTGTTTTTTTTATTTGGCCTATTTTATTATTATATACCACTCATACAATAAACAAACAAGCCAAGTCAGAGAAAACGGAAAGAGTAACAAATAATATCAAACAATAGAAAAGAAGAACATTTTTTTTGACACAATTATTTCATAGTTTGGATACTCATGTTTTGGCCTGTTCTTTTTGTCCATTTTGAACTCAAAATTGCATTTTTGTTTCAATAATCAATTAAAAATCATACAGTAATTAATAATAGTAGTAACTAATTTACAGATAGAAGCAATTAAATATGAGTGTACAATATCTACTAATTATATAAAGCACAATATCATACAAAAAAGAGTCTGAATTGTAGCGTGTATTATCTAAACAGCTTAAATTTTCAATAAATGATTAAGAAAAATAGTACTAATATGCAATTTAAAAGTATTTTTAAGTGTAGTAATACCATTTGTCAATTTGGATATAATTCAACTTTGAATTCATCATAATTAATGTTCAGTTTAATTAGTTAGCTGAGATGCTGGTAGAGGGAGCCCTCTATCTTTGGTGTTGATCAATGACACGTGGCACGCAGATTTTTGCTTGATTATGTTTATTTTGAATTAATTATAAAAGTAAAATTATAATTTGTGAAATGAAAATGTATTTATAAATTCGACTCTTGTCAATGTATTTGATATAATTACCATTTTAAGACTAATATCATTTGAAAAACTATTCTAGTATTTTTTAATTTAAGTCACCCTTCTATACGCATTAATTGTAATTTAAAAAACAATTAATATGAAAATATTAAATCAATTGCGAATCATTTTTTTTATTTTATAGTTTGAATTTAAATCTCAATAAAATCAATAAATATGTAAGTGAGATACGACGCACGCGGAATAGATGATTGAGGGTGCAATTTATTTATTCTTAAGCGATTGCAAAAGTCATGTAAGAAAATAAAATTAAAAGTAAATGATACTTCGTGGGATGGACACATGTCTAAATTCGGCCTAATTTGGTTGCCGCCTTGTACATTTTCATTTAACGATCGATGACTTCGTTTCTAATATTTATTTTATTTTTGGAGTAAAATAATAATATATCATAACGTCATGCGTTTTAGTGCTTGATAACAATTATTAATATAAAAATAATTCATCAATGACAGCAAAACTAATACCGACTGCTTAGTTATGAAAACCAATGTTTTCAAACCCGGACCGGACCGGCCGGTCGGACCGGTTTAACCGGGAACCGGTCGGCTACCCGGTCCGGTTCTCTAGTAGTCAGGTCTTTCATATGACCCGGAGTGAACCGGTCAGACCCGGTCAAACCCGTTAGAACCGGTGAACCGGTTCTCTACAATTAAAAAAAAATGAATTTTGTAGTTATTGAGGTTTGAACTTGAGACCTCTTGATTGATAGACTAATACAATAGTCATTTAGACTACACATCTATATATTATTAGTTGCGACAATAAGTATATTTAATCATACATTATTACTGAAATCAAGCTTGAAATACTTTTTATCATGTTATTAGCAATTAATATTTTTTAAATGGTTGATTTTGATCTATTTGTATTTTTAAATAAAATTGATATATAAATAAAAAGGACGAATATAATAACAAAGGGAACATATTAAAATTTAAAAGAATGAATTGAAGATTTGTAAATGTTATTTATGCATAGTTGAGCAAATATTATTATTTTATATATTTTTATATTCATTTTCAATTGATATAAAGTATAAAATTTAAAACATGTTAATAATTCAAATATTTATATATTTTATAAAATGTTATATATATTAATATATTTACGGGTCATCCGGGTTTTTAAGAACGGGTCAACCGATCGACGTCCAGTCCGGTTTTCAAAACATTGATGAAAACAGATTTCACAAAATCATAATATGGGATAAACGAGCACATATATATATATATATATATATATATATATATATATATAGGGTGAAGATCAAATACAAAGTAGGTTTTTGGTACAAAATGAGAAAATCCCAGCCATTCATATATTAAGATCTATGGCCCACATTAATTCGTTCTTCATCGATTTAATAATTAATAATAGGTTAATTTAGGGTTATTATTGTAATTGTTCTCCATTTTACCGATTAAGGTAGTTATTATGTAGAGGAACTTGCGGATTTTGTGCTATTCTAATATTATACGAATATCTCTCCATCAACATCTGCATTCCCAGAATTAAACGTCTCCATTCCCAGAATCAACATCTTCATTCCCAGAATCATATTATTTTCTATTATATTTTATGCATTTACTAGAAAATGATTTCGCAGATAAATTAATACTGATGTATTTGTGATTATCGGCTCATATACGTAGTTGGTTCGATTGCGACATGGATTCACAAGGTATTTTGTTCATCGATTTCCGGCATTGTTGCATCGTTCATCGTCGTCGTCGTTTTCATAAAAAAATTTCTTCTAATCGGCGCATTGTTGATGTTTTTTTTTCTTCTTATAATGCATTAAATAATATTTTTTTATTACTTCCTTTCATAATTCTATAAATAATATAAACGATGCAGTATATATATTACATATCATAATGCATTCAATAATTTTGTGAAGATAATAATTTTTAAATACATTATTTTTCAGTAGTGCATTACAAATAGTTTGCTAATGCATTATAAATATAATGCATCATTAAAATAATATTTATAGAAAAATCAAATTAACGATATAAGACAAATAATGCATTAATCATTTTCTGAAATTAAAATGAAATCATATAAATAGATTAATGCATTAATGCATTATACCTTATGCACTAATGCATTATAATAGATATTCGTGCATTATTCTAAATGCTTAAATGCATTATAAATATAATGCATCATTAAAATAATATTTATAGAAAAATCAAATTAACGATATAAGACAAATAATGCATTAATCATTTTCTAAAATTAAAATGAAATCATATAAATAGATTAATGCCATTATACCTTATGCACTAATGCATTATAATAGATATTCGTGCATTATTCTAAATGCTTAAATGCATTATAAAAAGAATATGTAATGCATTACTTCAAACTCATCAATGTCCGAATAGATATATATTAATTAATGAGAAGAAAAGAACATCATTTTCTCACAGTGAACAAAAAAAATCAACAGCTTTTGTTAATACAAAATCCTGCCCAGCAATATAAAATCGCGCAATGCATAGGGTTATTTGTATAGATTTCAAACGGATTCGATTTCTCTTCCGGAATATCTGAGAGGAATCCCTAAGATACGATTCCACCGATAGCAAGAGCAGAATCTGCTGGAACGATTTCTTCCCAAAAATTACCACACTGTAATTTCCCCAATTTACCCTTTCTCCTAATTTTGTTGCGTATTTTCCACTTTTTTACGCTTCTATTGATTTTTTTTGTGTTCAAATCTTAGCCGTCTATTTAGATGTAATCTAAGGTGGGCATTATTTCTCATTTTTCACTTTAATGGGCCTTTTCTTGTGAACTCAACCCTATATATATATATATATATATATAAAGGAAAAAAAAAAGAGTGATTCATATCGACAGAGAAACTAAAGAATAATTTGAAATAAATAATAAATAATAATTGAAGAAACTAGAGTAGTATTTGATTTAGGTGGGATTTGACCTCTTTTATTATTATTTTTTTTTAATTTTTTTTTTAAAATTGAGGTGGGATTGGAAATAGTATTCGCAAAACTACCTATGATATCAATAATCCTTTTTTGTTTTGAGAAAATAATAAATTAGGATACAGAACGAATTCTGATGCATACATTCTTAAAAAACACAACACATTGCAATAACAGATTCTTTAGGAGGCGGGTGCATATGTAGGTGCGATCGTTAGCGGACGCAAAAATTTGATTGAGGAGGATAAAAAATTATAATAAAATGAAATATAAGTAATAAAGTGTATATCATTCATAAAATTTATAATAATCTAATTTATAATCGGTTGCGAATATTATCCATATTTTGAAACTTCTGGATAATAGTTTTATTATAAACATAATTAAATATTTCTCCAGTCTCAGATAAACAAACTTGTTTCTTTTCGGTACCGGATTTAAGGAGTGTTGATTTAGAAATAAAGTGTAGTATTTAATATTATAATGTAAATTTCATTATTTTAAAAGTGGAGCATCATAGATGCATAAAAATATTTTGATGTATGATCTTAAATGAAAGATCGTATCAACACATTTAATTTGGTATAAAAATAATAAAAATCGGAGAACAAATGAACAAGTTATGATAATTTAAATTTTTACAGTTTAAATTAGGGTGTGTTTGGTTGATAGGTTAAAGCAAGATAACCTTAATAATCTTGGTTAAATGAGTGTTTGGTATCCAAGACGCATAAACTTGGGAGCCCGTTTTTATATCAAAGCCCGGGCTTATTTCCCTATTTCACTCGGACAATTAATCCGACCAAAATGGTCGGATAACTTATGATGTTTCAACAGTAATCAAAATTAGAAAACAAATTCTCATTTTGCCCTTATATACATAAATGCTATATTTAATAATATATAAAAATAATACTTAATTATAGATATAAATTCCACTTTGCCCTCTATATATATATGTTGGTCCCAGAAAAGAGTAATTTGGTGTATGGGGGAGGGGAATACACCAATTGCCAACAGTTTTGACTTTTCAAGACAGATCTATGACCAGATTGACTTGTCGGGTCAACTAGAATCAGATGAGGACGATTTGTTGAGTGAAGACAGGTTCACTCTTGAGCTACAGATCGTATGTGCAGTGCGGAAGTTGGTGAGTGAGTTTGACTACTCTTAGAAAATCTTTTCTTTCAAACATATCACAAGTTTATATGAAGAGTTTGAATGCTATGTATGCAAGTTAGTAGACAAGAAGTAAGATTGACTGAAAGTAAAGTAGAGAGTAAGAGCGAGACAGTCGATTTTTATCATGGTTCGGGAAATTCCCCTATGTCCACATCAGATACCGTCGTATCTGAAATTCCTTACTTCTCTCTTATTTATACTGACCGAGAATCAGCTTCAGTCTTCGTCTAATCTTGACGAAAACCAAACACGAGTTTTGGGTCGTGACCCTTACAAACTTCTCTTAAACAGAGATTACAAACCTTTACCAAATCAGACTTCTAAATTGCTAAGTTAATCCAAACCTAACAATTGAGAGATCTAAAAACTTTCTAACACTTTCAGACTTTACAGACTTTTAAGTGAAGAAATAAGTGTGTTCTTAAGCAGCAGCAAATGCTCAAGAACAGAGGTTTCCAGAATCAGAAATCTTGATAACTTAACACTTGGGAAATCGTCTTGTTTCGAGTGCTAAGATAGAGCTTTGATCGATAAAGATTTCTGCAGAGTTTTGGCTTTGATTTTTAATTTCCCGTTTTGATTCTGGAATGGCTTGAAGTATTTATAGGCGGATTTGAAATCTAGCCGTTGGAAAAGTCAGTGATGGCAGAGATGCCGTACTGCTGACCCACTTCTAGCCGTTGGGAGATTTCGTCCTAGGTGGCAACAGGTGCCAGAGGACAGGTAGTCCGGATTCATGAAGGTGGATCTGCTTGACCTTCAATCTGTAGAGCTCCAACGATCTTGAGATCTTTAAGGCAGTGCAGCTGGACTTCTACAACAGGTTGATTAATGGAACAACATGTTAGGTTGAGCTCTATAGGACAGATCGTCTAACACGATCTTACCTTTACAAGGGTGATCAACCTGTTACAGACAGATAGTATAGCTGACCTGTATGAGACAGGGTAAGTTGTTCCAACTAACCTAAACTCTAAAAAGAGTAAAATAAAACTAAGTGTGGTTTCGATAAACATCATCAAAAATCAAACTGCAAAGGGTTCCCAACAAAATAAATAATAGAATATAGAAAATAATGTTACGTAAATTACAAAAAAATATATTTATATAAATAATATTTACTAAAAATTAAATTACATTACAATACAATTTATAAAAAAATTATAAAATAAAAAATAGATATGTAAATAAAAAAATTAAATTAATTTATAAAATACAAAAATAGATATAAAAACAAATATAAAAAATAGGGAAGTGTTAGGTTTTTCAGAAGATAATTATGTATAAATAAAAAATATAAGGTTATTTTGTAAATTACCAATTTAATCTTAAGTTTTATCCATTATACCAAACATCTATTTAACTTATCTTACTTTTTAATCTCACCTACCAAATACTAAAATAAATAACTTATCTCACTTTCTATTCATACAAATAGTCTCATGTTTATTAATCCTACCAAATCCTAACTCCCTATCAAACACAGCCTTAGTATATTGAGATAAGTGATGAGAGGTGATTGGATGATGGGATGATTAGTAATGGGTAATTCTTTCCATTTTAGGAAACGTACCAATTGGTGTGGGACGACCCGATTTGGTATATATGTCTATTGAAGTGTGATGGAGGGAGTATATCATTTTCAATATAAAGTACTCTCTTTGTCTCGCCCAAAGTGAGACAATTCTTTTCGGCACGAGAATTACGAAATAAGTGTTAAGTGTATTGTGTTTAGGATATAGTGTGTGTTGGAATATTTGTTAAGGGAAAGCGGAATCTATTTATGTGTTGATATGATAAAATTTGTTTTGATTATATTCCAAAACCCCATAGAACTTTCTCTTATTATTTTTGATGAAGTCCAAATATCGCTTTTAAAATGTATTAGATAAGCTCACTTGTTAGGGAACTACATTTTATAAATATTTTATAACAACATAAGCAAAGCAATGAGAAGCGAAGCGAAATGAAGAAAAGCGAAGAAGGTTTTACTGTTTTCAAGTTTGCTAGAAGTACAAGTCACAAGCGATCACTTTCTTAAAAGAGAGAAGCGACTACGGTAAAAGCAACTTGAAGAGAAGTAGGAACGTGCAAAGCTATTCCGAGAAAGCGACATCAGTACAAGTGATAAGTCTACATTACTGATGAAGCACTCATGAGAAAGCATGAGAAGCGACTAAGTGAACTGGAGTTTGAAATTCAAATTCTGACTCTGCAACAGTTCGTACACTTCATTAAATGTTGAGGTAGAGGATGCAATGATAATCGATTGAGTATAATCGAGTTGAATCTACAAGGAATGTTTTGGCGTGAGAATTTCAATTAGTAACCTAGCTATCTAATCACTATTCAAGCTATCAAACATCATGTTTTTGTGTTTTTGATTTAACTAAAAACAATCAAAGTAAACAAATTCAAGAAGTAGCAAAAGCAAGCAACAAGTAAGCAAATGATAAAAACTCAATAGGAAATGAAAGTGACTCCAATTATACTTTGATTAGATCTAGGTGATAGGGATGTAGGACTCTAACTAGAATTAACCATTTTAATCTAATCTCATGTGGGAAACCTCCTAACTATGATTCATTCAATTCTCATTACAACTAAATCAAGTTGATTAATGAAATACCTAATTTCGACTAGGACATCAAGTAGATCATTAACTCCCAATAGCACATTGAGTTCTTTAGCCCTTCTATCTCTAGCATGCGAATCTCTTGTTTCCTAGCATCTAACACTTGATATGTAACTATGGTGATCAAGCACAATTACATAATAAAACATGGCACCAAGAGAAGTGAACATGAAATTAGAAGGTAAATTCATAGATCAAAGCCTAATCCCATCACTTATCCCTAATCTACATATAATTGGAATCACAAAAAAAACTAGCTAGACATGATCAAGGAAAATAAAGCATAAGAAATTGATGAAATCATAATCAAATGATAGAGAAATGAATAAGGAAAAAGAATATGGTCTTCAATCTTCAATCCAACAAGTAGAGCTCCACAAATCTTGAAAATACTAAAGTAGCAAAGTGTAAATCTCAATTAGGGTTCTAGGACTGTGTTAGAGTGTAAAGATACCCAACTAGGGAAGATTTGAGCGTTAAATACATAAACTGTGAGTTTTGGGGCGAGTTTGACCGAGTTTGGACGCCCCAAATTCGGCCCTTAAGAGAGGAATACGGACAAACGGCGGCCTGGCAGACCGCCATCTATGCTGAAGGTGGTGACGGTGAAACGGCAGTCTGGCAGGTTGCCGGTCTTCCTTCTGGCCGGTTCTCTTACGCAGCTTCACCGTTTTTGCTCGTTCTCCCTAGTCCGAACTCTGATTCTTGAGCTGCTTTTTGCTATGGCTTCCTAATGAACTCCTATTCGACATGAAATAATTTAATTGGCTAAATAAATTCTCCATTTTTCCTAAAAAAAAGCATAACAAGACTCGAGAAAACGAGGAAAATGTGAATGCGAGCAAACTATCAAAACCTTAATCATATCACTCGAAATTCCACATATTCAAACATGAATTCCACTCTAATTAAACTCAACATGCACATAAAATACGTGTTAATCAGTGGCGCGACAGTCAAAGGAAACGCAGAAGATCACTATTGGGCAACGGCAGTTGCCGGAACAGTGCATAGAAGATGTTCTCACTAGAAGAGGCGGCAATAGCCTGTGAAGAGATAGGGTTTCCCGTTTCGGAAAGAAGACAAACATGAACTCTGTAAAAGCACTGTGTACCCACCGTTAAAGCTGCATTGTTGCTTGATCGAAATGAAGTGAAGAGCACGCGCCACCAACCTTTATAACGAGAAGATGGCCGACTCCCACTATAAATAGGACTGCACACTCAACGTTGAAGACTTACGAAACTACTCTAGCGCAAAAATTTACAACAAGAACTTCTGAGCTCTCTTGCATTCAAACCTTCAAAGTTCTTAAGTTCTAGAGTTAGTTAAGTCCATAGATTAAATGTCGCTTATGGAATTGGTGCGTGGTGAGAGGCGAGGTAAATTCTAGGATGAGTTTTATTGATTGGACTAAGTCCAATTTGTATGATCTTTGGCATGTTTCTTAGTTGTAGTAAGGGTTGGTACCCCTTGTACCGTCTCAGTTAATGATATTTTTCTTTCTGATAAAAAAGTTAAGTCCGTAGGAACCTTAAAAAATTTCTAAGTTAGCAGCACCTAAATCCCTTAATCCCTAGATTAGAAACCAGTCTTTCAAATATAAGAGGAGAATCCTTATCCTTTTTATGTGTTCTTCATTGTAAAAGATTCTCTAAGTTAGAACTTTCAAAAACCAAACCCCCAACCAAATTCAGCTTTTGTGTTGTAAGTTTGTGTTTGTTTTGTTGATTGTGAAGCTTGTGTTTGCATACACAAGTGGAAGGTCGTGTTTAGGTTGTTTGTTTGTTGTTAGGTCCCTTGAGAACCCATTGTAATCTAAGCACGAAGTAGCTGTCCCTGTGCAGCCACCGCTTCAGCCCCCCGCAGCCTCGCTGCCTCAGCTTCGGCTAGAGCCGGCCATCGGAACCGGAACCGGCGAACCGAACCGGGAACCGAACCGGAACCGGAACCGGCGGTTCGGAACCGGCTGAGGAACCGTCGGAACCGGCGGTGCGGTTCCGGTTCCATTCTTCCGGAACCGGGAACCGGCGGTTCCGGTTAAAAACCGGCGAACCGGGATTTTTTTTTAATTTTTAATTTCTAGATTTTATTTGTATGTGTATAAATTTCATACTAATTATTTGATCTATCATTTTATTAGTATACAACTATACATCCATTTTAATGAATTCTTAATGTACAAATTATAAAATGAAAGATATTTTTCATTGTTAAGTTATAATTCAAATTGAAAAAAAGTACAAATGAATAAAACTACATACATATGTGATTTCTATTCATTCAAAGTTAAAATATAGTAGCCTAGTGATGTTGTGCACTTGTGAGTTGTGATAATGTCAAAACTTTAAATTCAAATATTTAAACAAAAAACCATATCATATAAAAATGACAAAATATTCAATTAACAATGTCACATGATGATGATGAATTGAAGATGACAAAATATAC
The DNA here is from genome assembly GCA_001642375.2 of Mentha longifolia. Taxonomy (NCBI): domain Eukaryota; kingdom Viridiplantae; phylum Streptophyta; class Magnoliopsida; order Lamiales; family Lamiaceae; genus Mentha; species Mentha longifolia. Next base: position 16,760,759 of record CM038113.1, on the reverse strand, counting down.
AATTTAGTGATTTACATAAAGATAATAAATTATCCAATTCATGAAGAAGACAAGATGAAGTGTCAATTTTGTAATTTTTCATTCCAATTAATAATGAATTAATGATAACATGTTAAATTTGAATGAACATTGCATATTTAATTATCAATTCATAATTTCATATCATATGAAATATTTTTTTAATCATGTATTAATATTATTTATAACAAAAATTAAAAAAAAAAAAACGAAGCGTGGAACCGCCGGTTCCACCGGTTCCGAACCGGCGAACCGGGTGGAACCGGGGAACCGTGGAACCGGCGCGGGTGGAGCAGCATGGCAGAGGCGGCAGAGTAGGCTGAGCAGCCCATGCTCCATTAAATTTTTTTTATTTTTATTATTATTATTTTTATTAATTCAAATTCAAATTTAAAAATTTTCCCCCCAATACTCCCACAATCTACACCTATAAATACCCCCCTATATCAAACCATTTCTTCACACCTTCAACTCTCAATCTCTCATCTCATCTCTATCATCAATCTCTCAAGCTCTCAATCTCTCAAGCTTTCATACTTTGATTTGATATACTTTCAAGCTTTCATTTTTATCATCTCCATTCTCTACCCTCACTCACACTTCATTTTTTATACTCTTTAGCATACTTTATTTTTCATCTCCATTCTCCACCCTCACTCACACTCTCAAGCTTTCATTTTTATCATCATCATGAAAAGATTATTTGGTCGTGGATCCAGAAACTCCTCCGGAGCTGACAAAGGCAAGGGTAAGGCGACCCAACAACCCCAACGTATTTCTCGAAGAGCCCCTCGAAAAGGTGTTGTCATCCATGAACAAAATCAAGAAAATGAATACTACTCTCCCTACACTTCCTCTCCAACAGATTTCGGGGGGTACGGCACCCCGACTCGTGAAGATACGCCGTACGATTCTCCACCGTTCGACTTCGAGCAAATCGAAAATGACGCCCGTCTAGCTCGGGAAATGGAGGCGGAGGAACAAGCTCGAGATCGAGCAAGGGGTCATTTCCATGCCGATGCGGTCAACCTCGACGAAGAAGATGAAATGGACGAGCAAGGCGATGGCGGTCTAGGTGCGGATCAACCTCAACACGAAGAGCTGGAGCCGCAACAAGAAGGAGATGCTGAAATTCCCGGCTCGGAGATATTCAAAATTTGGTTCAAGAAGGTGAAATTCGCTGGAAAAGATGGCGGTGCGGATTATATGAAGGCATGTTGTAATTTATGCGATAAGAGGTACGCATGGAGAACCGGAGGAGGATATGGTACCTTGAGAAAGCATGTTAGAACAAAGCACCTGGCTAAGGAAAATGCTCGCGGACAACCTCTCCAACAAACACAGCTTGCCACGGCGGGAGGTACATCTAACCTTTCTTTATTTAAGTATAATGATACAGTCGCTAGAGAGGTAATGGCTAAGTTTGTTGCAACCGAGTCACTTGCATTTCAATTTGCTGATAGTTTGCGTTTTGAACATACAATGAAAACTGGTTACAACCCTCTTTCTAAAAAAATTTCTCGATCTACTATGACTAGAACCATTATGAAACTCTCTCTTAGGTATAAGAAGGCTCTTAGAGACATATTTACGAAATTTCCTTACCGAGTTTCCATATGTTCTGATATTTGGTCATGTGCATGGTAGCAAAATTCATATCTTGGCATCACAGTGCATTGGGTCGATCAAAACTGGGTTTTATGCAAAAGAATTTTGTGTTTTAGAAAATTCAATTGTGCACACACTGCAACAAACATTGCACTCTGCATTATTAAAGTTTTACAACAATTCAATATCCTTACAAAATTTTTTCAATCGGTTTTGATAATGCAACCGCGAATACCGCAAGTGTCCCCGAACTCATCGCTGCATGTAATCCCTCTTTGGCTGGAAAATATTTTCATACACGTTGCATTTGTCATATTTTTAATCTTTGTGTTCAAGATGGTCTTAAACTGCTCGAGAAGTCTATAGAGCCCATTAGGAAAGTTGTCCAAATGCTTCGAGATAAAACCAAACTCCATAGGGCCTGGGTGAAGTCCATTAAATCTAGGAGGGGTCATAGTAAAAGCTTCAATGTAGATGTCTGCACTAGATGGAACTCAACCTATGACATGCTTAGGGACACCGGAAAGTATAAAGAGGATTTGTGTGCTTTTTTTCAAGTTGAGGTTTCAAATCACATACTTTTAGAGTCTTATTGGGGGGATTGTGAGAAAGTGACTTCATTGTTAGAAGATTTTCATACTGCCACTAAGGATCTTTCCGGTGTTTATTATCCTACTTCTCCTCGTGTACTATATCATTTTGCCATTATAGCAGTTAAGTTTGAACAACTCAGCCATATTTCTGATCTCAATGCTACCGTTTCTAAGATGATATTGAAATGGTTAAAGTACTTCTTTGTCATACCCGACGTCTTCTTAGTAGCAGCCATCTTGAACCCTAGTCTTAAGCTTGATGGCGTCACCACACTCTTAGATTTCTACTACAACGCCTTAGGTGAAATGAGATTCGCAAACGCACCGGGTAGGGAAGGGTTAGAATTGCCTAGCCTTGATCTTGTTAAAACGAACCTAGATCAATCTCTTAGGTACCTATATAATGACTTCGTAGAAAAGTATGGGGGGAGTGTTGGGAGTTCTGCTTCTTCTGCCCGTAGTAGTAGACCTAGGCCCCCTTTTGATTTAGGAATTACTGGTGATAGTCAACGAGCTCGACAACTCCAAAGTTTCTTCGAAAACATCGGCTCAGGTTCGTTCTCTCAAGGTGATGAACTTTCTATGTATTTAAATGAACCTAGAACTGCCGAACTAACAAGTGCAGGTTCCAAAGAGTCCGATTTATTGAATTAGTGGATGAAAAGATCAGCACAATATCCAATCCTCTCCATTATGGCTCGAGAAGTCTTTGCCGTTCCTGCCTCAACAGTGTCGGTCGAGCAAGCATTTAGCAGCGGAGGATACACACTCGACGAAAGACGTTCGACAATGGCTCCAAAGAATCTCGAGGCACAAGTATTGCTTAAAGACTACGCCTTAGCTGAGATGCGAGAGCAAGAGAACAAATGGGAGGAGGTCTTTCAAGATGATCCACTAAGCACCACGGACGCCGGAACTGACACCGACACCTCTCAAGTAGAAACTGACGAGTTCGACGATGATTTTGATTTCGATAATATGTAAATGTAATCTTTTTGACCGTCAAATCTTAGACGAGTACTCTTTTTCCTCATTGAGGTTTTAACGAGGCTCGGCCTTTGAAATCAAAATGTGATCTTCAAAGGTAAGTTAAGTAAATAAAAAAAATTTGAATAATCGTCTTATTTGTTATATTTCCAATTTTTTTACAAATTTCTTTTACGGTTTTCGATTATAATGCTCTTACAATTAAACTTGAAACAATATAAATGAAGTTTGAAAAAAAAAAAAAAAACCGGGAACCGTAACCGGAACCGGCGGTTCGTAACCGGGGGAGGAACCGTCGGAACCGGCGGTGCGGTTCCGGTTCCTCCCGGGTGGAACCGGAACCGTGACCGGCTCTAGAACGCACACAATCAAAAGAAAAAAAAGGAGAGGATGCCGAAGTGGGGCCTCACCCTTCCCCGGCTCTTTCATGGAGACTGGATCATAAGGGCTTAGCCCCGCCCTCGCAAGGTCAGCTTCGGGAAATTCTCTCTCAACTTGACTCTTCATTAGTTCTTCAAGGTCACCGAATTTCTCTTCGGTGCCTTGATCCCCCAATTTACCCACATTCCAAATGAACTGTGGGACCTCACCCAACAGCAAAAGAAGAACGTCGATTGCCAGTTCGCAACTTTTGACTTCGTCTTGACTTTAAAGCCAAGACGAGGTGTCAGGTAAAACCAACCTCCACTAGACTTAAACTGGTAAAACCTAAGAATAAGTCCTAGAGTAAGGCCGAACCCGTGACGGCCAGCTACGACACCAAGGCCCGTCAATTGCCTAAATGAGTTCGGCATAATCTGGGCTAGTGGAATTGTAACGCCCTGCATTTTACCTATCTAGGTTAGTTAATTAATTACATTGTTGATTTCAATTATCAACTTTTAGTATTCGAAACTTTTAGAATTACTTAGACAACAATAATAGAATCGAGTAGTGACTCGCTTTCGATGATCTGATTATCAATTTATAATAATTGAATTCTTTGAATTAGCAACTAAGGAATGATGGTAGAATCAAGTAGCAACTTGATTTCTAGGCAATTAGTTTTCGATTAAGCAAATCGCTATTTCTTCTCGATCACATTTGCTAATAATGATTGAATAAGCTCGAGTAAGAAATAGTCGTCGACTTCTCGATGTTATTTGGCCGAGGCCCAATTAATTTATTAGAACGGACCAAGGTCCAAGTAATTACGAGTTGGGGCCAAGCCCACTAAAATATTATAAGTTGAGGCCCAACTACTAATAGCTGGGACGAGCCCAAGTAGATACTCAATCACAGCAACCAGTTATAGACTAATTAGTTAAACTTAAATATCTATTTATATGTATACCAAGAAAATAGCTTAATTCCAAATCCTTATTAATCAAAGGAAATCACATGTTGAACTAAATAGGTAGATTTCGAATCCCTACAAATCTCTACTACAACTTTACAATAGGTAAAACAAATTACAAGAATACATTAGCAGACAAATAGCCAAACTCCTAATCTTCTAAAAAGGGAAGGAAATCTGCAGCCCTTTTAAACTTTAGAAGTTAGCTGCACAATGAGCATCCCTCTAGCTACCTACAAAAGAGGAAGTACGGTCAGCAAATAAAACAAGAGGAGAAGGATTTCAAGTCTGTAAAATGAGACAAGGATCCTATGTCTAAAACAAGAAAGAAACCCAGCCTTGAAGGAAGCCTAGCACAGCTGCATAGGCAGCAGCTTCATCCCTTCTTTATACCTGCAAGAAATGAGAGAAATCAACCAGGAAATCGACAAGCATTGAGGGCTAAAAATCTGCAATGATACAAGAACCAAGACATGCAATAAGGCAACAAAATAAACTCTGCAGAATTATTCAAAAGGAAACAAACTTAGTATGGAAATAGAAGCCTCAAAAGAATACACTCTATCAGCCAAAGTCAACTTTCTCTTCTAGTCTTAAAACTCCAACCGATTTCCTATAACACCACCCCCTCCTCACTCATTCAGATTCACACCATCTCAAAATACCAACACTTAGAACAACTAGAGAGTGAGAGAAGTGAAGGAGAAACAGCTAGGAAGTATAGAAGAGGGGAGAAGCAAGCCACTACAACTTTCTTCTTCAAGGTAACCAAAAATCCATGGACATGCTAATGTTCTCTCTTAGTAAACTAAGCATGATAGTAATTCAGTTTCCAGTTTTCATTACAAAAATCTAAACCCCAAGCATACTACAACCTCTACTAGTTTACCACATAAGCATGTTCACAGTAGCAATCCAAACCAGTAAAATCAGAGCACCCCCTTAATGACAAAACTCTAAAAACACATAAGCTTAAACAGAGACAAAGCTTTGTCAAGAACAACTAGAATACGCGCTTATTGACAATAAAGCACAACCTAACTAAATTTAGTATTCAAGAAATAAACACACGCTCGCTTATTCTAACGATCACTCCAAGAACCATAGATAAGGGGATAAAGAGAGGGCTATGTAGCTTAGGAAAAGAGGGCAGCGGCAGCGCTCGTCGCCTCCGAAGCTCCGACGATGGAAGCCATAAACTGAGGAGGTGTGCCGGAAAAAGAACCGAACCCTGCGCCTGTAACAGAGAAGGAAACTTCGTCCATAATTAAAATATTAATGTAAATAACAAAACGAAATAGAAAGCAAAGACATCGGAAATCGATAACAAAAACGATGGAAGGACGAATGTCCCCTAATTCTTTCGAATTTGGGTTTTAATGTTAGGGCGTCTCCAAATGGAGCCCGTGGAATCCGTAGGAGTTGCGCCAGAGAGATGACGAGCCCAGGAGATTGACGGCGGAGCTGAAAACGACGGATTCGGGCCACGGTCGCCATGCCACCACCTCAACCGACGCCATCTCACCGCGTTTCACCGGGGCTGAAGGAGCGCACCAGAGAACCTAGTAGTCGCCGAGACCGATGAACAAAATCAGTAGCAGCTCGATTAAAATTTTCGAATTAGGGCTAAATTCCCCAAGTAATCGATTGGGAGAGAACGATTCCAGGGAAGAGAAAAGGATAACGACGGCCGCCATTAATGAGGGCGCAGCTGAAGTGACTGCTGGAGAAGATGACCGGAGAGTCGAGAGGAAGAAGAAGAATGACGCAGAGAGAATAATCGCAGAATCGCGAGAGAGACGAAAGAGAACGGTTCGGCATCGATTAAGGTTTGGGAAATGGGGTGGACTATTTTGTTCAATCGGGCCGGGCCGAGTATTAGAGAAGGTCGGGCTTGGCCGAAGGCTAGGCCGGGTTGGATGAAAGTGGGCTGAACCCTGGGCCGAATTTAATAAGTGGGCTGGTTTATAATTGGGCCAAGATTTCTTATGATGGGTCAAAAGTCTATTTATCTAGCTACAAACCCAATCCCAAATCAATTATGTGATCTAGATATCACTAATTACGTTATACCCAATCCACAATTAGACATTAATAATTCGTAAGGAATTATTCCGCGATTAAATAATTAACTTTAGCTAAGTTAATTGACTAAGATTCGATACTCAAGATTAATTTATTTAGCAAATCAATTACACGATTACGGAGGGTAATTAATCCAGATTAACAACAAATCAAAGATTATTTATTATAATAAACTTATATGAACCGTTCACATAACGGGATTCATAATTCGAGCTAGATAACAGTAACCACATTACTGGATTTAGAATAATCTCTGATCAACATTAAAACTAAAATCCTAAGTGAGATTTTATTCGTTAGAATACGAAGCTTACCTCGATTTTTAATCGAAGGGTACGCGAAGGAGGGACAGTAGCAGAAGCAGAGATCAAGTCTCATTGCAGAAGAGAAAACAACGAGGTGGGCTTTCTATAAAACAAAGCATGTTTTATTAGATTAATAGCTCTTTTAAAGTATTGTCATGCCATAAATGTTTTCAGTTTTTGTATGATGCCTATCTGTTAAATGGCGAAATGCCAATTCATAAATCGAATTCGGGTCCTTGAATGATCAGCTATTATTCTTGGACTAGTGTACACATTGATCGTGTCATTCAGATAGTGACCGATCCGGTGACCGAGTGAGGTGGCCAACTCCTCGGGCACAACAAACTCAGATATGGTAGATTACTACAGAACTTAGTCTGCGCAGACGCTTTTAAGATAACTCAGTTTTTCGTGAACATAGGCCTTTCAATAAAACCCTATGCTTCACTATGAATGGCTTGACAATAAAAAAATAAAATGTTTTGGGCATTGTGTCCACTGAGTACTCCGTACTCACGCCCTGTACATTATTTCCAATGCGTAGGTTGAGCTGGATGATGGAAGAGTGACCAGCGATGTTTTGTCGAAGTTAGCGATTAGTGTAGTTGATGAACACTCTTGGTAATACGTGTCTCCATACACGTATTTCCACACATTTCCGCTGCGTACACTCTAATATTCCGAATCATTTTTAATTTGGTTGTAATCTAAGTCAGAATCATGACAAATCGTGTCGTACTACTTTCAACTATTATGCCCACTTATCGATGTTGCTTTATAATTTGTTAGCGTCAAATCTCAAAATTTCACTTCCTTTTCTTTATTATTCGTTAATTCCACCATAGTCACGAATCACCGAGCTTGGCTATTAATTAGTAAAATGCGGTCGTGACAGAGTGGTATCAGAGCCTCAGGTTCTGCTCTGAAACCCAAGAGTCTTCTTCAAAGTATAGTCTAGACTTGAATCGCTAGACTAAATAGAGTCCTTCGACAAAAGCTCGGCACTCCAACTCATCACGCTCAATGAGGTAAAGAGAAAATTATTTTTCCAAATGATTAAAGTTGAAAATTTCTTTTAATCGCAAGAACTTAGTAAAGACTAGTTCTTAGATCACTTAGAAAGAAAAGTGAACTTCTCTAGAGAACATAGTTACTTTAGAAACATACTTCGAGGAAGTAAGCTTAAATTAAGATTGGAACGAAGTTCCTTTCTTTTCCAGTCAAGCGAAGAAGAAGATGAGGAGTAAGGCAAGATGCTAGAAAAGTAGATACGAGAAGTATCACGAGGATCGAGATAATTCCGTCAAATGTACGCCAAGGCAATTGATTTTAACAAGGTTGCTAATGCCTTCAACTTTAGCATATCTCAGTGGTATAATCAGAGTAAAATACATTGTGGCAAAATAAATAAGTCCACTTCAACCTCAAGTGTGCCACTGCATACTTGGAAAGAGAAGAAGAATCTAATAAAGGAAAGAAAGAAAGACGAGTGGAGACGATATAAGCTTTGACGCTAGGAGTATGAGGGTAGAATAAGAAAGAAAACAAGTTGATACCTATTTACGGGAAGACTACATCATAGTAGTAAGAACAAGGGCATAGTGCCACTTGGAGTGAATAATTAATTCATTAAAATGTTGCGGCCCAAGTTGCAACTTTTATGAGAAATAGATATCTGAGGAAGAATTCTTCTTTTAAGACGGATAAGCCATATCCGGGATGATTTAGCATCCTACTCCGTTAGACTTTCCAATCATAGTGGTTGATTGTCGAAACGTGCTTGAAAAAGGAAATAAATTAGAAGATGAAAACATATAGTTAGGACTACATACAAGGTAGTATTACTACCCATACTTATGCATCGTTAGCAACGATGACATGACCTATTGCCAGTTTAGTCTCTTATAAGAAATAAGGGAAAATATCAATCTCCTACATTAAGGATTAGTGAGTGTTGAGAATTAACGAAATTAGAAAGGCAGTAATTTAAAGGAAAATATTTTGTACAAATGCCTCATGATGTGGCATGTACCCATTTAATTCCCTTGAAGCCAATAAAGTCTTTTATTTAGAAAATATCAAGTGGGAAAGTTTTTTTTGAACTGAAACAAAAGTTGTCAAACCTTGAGAATTCATTTTCATTATCCTTTGATTAAGCCACCAAAGTACGGCATACAGATTCATGCTGAGGAGGTGCTTATGTGGAACTGGCCACTCTACATAATCTCATTCTCGGTAGAATCATTCGCAGACCAGAATTCAGATGGGTATCGACAAGAGGGTCTTTCTCTTTCGACCCTTTGTCACTTTATTTCTACCCTCTGACTATTCTTTCCACACTGGTCTAATAATTTATGGATGAAACTATTTTATTAGATGTCGTGCCAGAATTGACACGTTCTTCCTATTGAAATCTCTTCCAGTGTCAGTTGACAAATTATTTCGCTCCGAACGTATTACCTTTCTTTGAAACCAAAGATAATAAAGAGATAAGTACATTTGGAAGTTCATGGTATGACAAGAAGCATAGTGCTACTTGGGTATACTTGAAGTGTGTGGACAGATCAAATGAATAAGAAATTAAGACTTAGAATAGAAGGGTTGAGACTTAGTGTCCAAAAGAAGATAGACCAAGGGTACATAGGTAATCAAGACATATCAACAAGAGAGTTAGGTTGATATGGAGTTGTAAATAACCTTATAGAGCCCTTACGAAGATCTTAGGAACTCAAATGAAGAGTCAGATACAAGTATTATGACTCATATCATGATGGGATCAGTTTTGAAGATATTTGTAACAAGTAAAACGGTGGAACTAATAAGTTATTTATTTGATGGTGCAAGACCGATTAACAGTAAGAAACCGTTTAGTTCAAGGAATGGAAGATGACATACTCATGAAATAGAAAAGTTCTTAAATCAGTAGCATTAGAATGAGGATTGAACTAGATCGAGTAAGCAGATGAACTAAACAACACCTATGAAGTTTAATTCCTCATAAGTAGTGGTATCAGGCTACCATACGAGGAAAGCTTCTAGTTTGGGTGAGAAGACCGATGCTGATCAACAAATTAGAACCAATCAGAAGATTTAGTCTAGTTAAGGTCCATTGTTTCAAGGGAGAAGGACCTGTAAGAATGTCCATTCAAGCCAAAGTAGAATTCATTTTATTCTCTATAAGAGAAGTAAAGTGAGAAAAGTAATGCGTTCCTAAGAAATGATGACATATGCCAACACCTAAACCACCAAAGAAGAAGAAACATTACGATATGACAAGTATGATAACTATCGAGAATTAGAAATAAAGTACGATGTAATACGAGATGAGGGTAGCCACCCTATATTAAGAAAAGAGACCGAGAATTTCTCGGTGGGAAATAATGAGCCTAGAGGGCACTGATCAAGGACATGAATAGTATATTAAATTACAAGATTGTCGAGAACCTTAAGCAGATCAAGGTGTCAAGAAAAGTACAAGTGAAGGAAAATATTATGCCCAAGTTAAGTTTCCACAAAAGAGAAGGTGAAACATAATCACAGTATGATAGTAAAAGAGAAGATCACAAGGAAAATGAGAAGAGGTAGAAAATAAAGGCGTATCAGAGATCCTACGACCGCCACCTAGAGTCTCCCAGTTCAATTGTTCTTCTCAGTGGAGAGTAACCCAAAACACCACGATAGTTTTCCCCACCACCACCCCGACTCCCACCTCAGAGGCAAGAATGCTTTGGGTATAAGCAACGACAGAAGGCGAATGCATATGCGATGAGGCAGGAGAAATTCGCTAAGGGCCAAGAAAACTTGGTAGGTATGAGCCAACCCCTCGATACACCTGCAATAATCATGTTTGATAAACAGTACTTCACTTCCATTATAGCCAAATCATGCGTAGATAACCTAAGATTAGGAACGGAATGAATAGAGACAGACACGAGAATCACCTCACAAGTGGGGAATCTAGAATTGAACATATGTTCACAGTAATTCCTAAAGAACCATCTCCGCAGCATACTTATGAAGAAGGTGCATAGAATTCTAAGAATGGACTGGCTAGTGGAAAACTATGCCACCATCCTCTGAGAGAAAAGACAGAATTCCCTTTAGAATGCCGGGTAAGGAACCGACAATTTTCTATGGAATTTCGTTGAATAAGCGAAAATCGGTGATCTCCGCCATTCAAGCAGCAACCTTGATGAGGAAAGGAAACCCAGCGTACCTTGTTTACCTGAACGAGGAACCAAAGGACGAGAAGGAGAAAAGGATCAAAGATGTAGAGATTGTCCGTGAATTTTCCGATGTTTTTCCAGACATACTACCAGGACTACCACCTGATAGAAAAATAGAGTTTACTATCGACTTGGAATCGGGATCAACCCCGATATCCAAGGCACCGTACCGAATGGCTCCGAAGGAATTGGAGGAACTCAAGGTACAATTCTAAGAACTTCTAGACCTAGGTTTTAAGACCTAGCGTATCACCATGGGGAGCACCAGTACTGTTTGTAAGAAGAAGGATGGCTCCATGATAATGTGTATAGTTTATCGAGAGCTGAACAAGCTAACCCTTAAGAATAAGTATCCATTACCAAGAATCAATGATTTGTTCGACCAACTCAAGGGAGCGAGTGTCTTTTCGAAGATAGACCTAAGATCGGGTCACCATCAACTGAAGAACCGACCAGAGCATATATCTAAGACGGCCTTTCAAACCTGATATGGCCACTATGAATTCGTAGCCATGCCGCTGGGTTTGACCAACACACCAACAGTATTCGTGGACCTCATGATTTGTGTGTTCCACCTCTACTTAGATAAATTCACCCTGGTTTTCATAGATGGTGTGCTAACCTATTCAAAGAATGAAAGATAACATAAGAAACAATTGAGAGTAGTGTTAGGAACTCTAAAAATAGAGAAACTCTATGCCAAATTCAGCAAGTGTGAGTTCTGGCTAGAAGATGTAGTATTTTTTGGGTCATATTGTGTTAGCTGAAGGAATTAAAGTGGACCCTGCAAAAGTTGAAGCAGTTCAGAATTGGAAATCCCCATCTATACTAAATGAAATCCGAAGTTTCTTAGGATTAGCTGGTTATTATCAAAGATTCATAGAGGGATTTTCTAAGATAGCCAGACCAATGACACAACTCCTGAGGAAAGGGTTCAAGCACACATGGACACCGAAATGCGAGTCAAACTTTCAACAGTTGAAAGAGAAATTGACCACCGCCAAATTCTGGCAGTCCTAGATCCGGACAAGGAGTATGTCGTTTACACAGATGCCTCCAAGAACGGGCTAGGATGGGTTCAAATGCAAGAAGGGAAGGTGATAACTTGTGCTTCACGACAGCTTAGACCACATGAGCTTAATTACCCACCCCATGACTTAGAATTGGCAGCAGTCGTACATGCTCTGAAGATCTGGAGACACCATCTCTACGGAGTCCGGTGTGAGATTTTCACTGATCACAAGAATCTCGAATTGGTGAAGGACTACAACTGTGGAATCAACTACCATCCGAGCAAAGCCAACGTAGTGACAGATACTTTGAGTCAAAACTTTCCATTTCTTCCAACGAACAAGGAGATGCTCATCCAGGAGTTCAACAAGATAAACTTAGAAGTTATGTCACATTGTGAGACCACCTTTCTAACAGGTTGCACTCATATGAAAACTTCATCAGAAAAAAAAAAAAAATGTTAGTTACATTCCTATTCTGATTGGGATATAATCCCAAAGAGAAGATTTCCCAAGTTTTATTTGGGTAGAAGCAATTAGCAAATTGCTTCTTACGTGAGTATACAGATATAAATTAGTACTTAGGTTCCATGATCAAGTAGATGCCTAGTAGTTCTGGCAATCTGATTAGAAGTTTAATCAAGGTAAGATTTCATCAAGAAGATGATTTAATAGCAGAGTTTCTTGGATAAAAACAAATAGCAATTTGATTTCTATTATTCTTAGACAAATGTTGTCTAACCGATTAGATACACGATGAACTATCTAGTTAAGTACATAAATTATTCAGTATTGGAATATTGGGCCAAGTCCATTAGTTAATTTATTGGGCCAAATCATCTAGAGGGACTAGAAACTGAAAGCCAATGATTTTAGGCCCAGAAGAGTTCACAATTTTCCCTAAAAGTTCAACCGTTAATTTAAGGATCACCGCTACCGTAACTAACGCCTTATCCAAGAAGTAGAATCCTAGGTGAAGCGCTTGAGGAGATACGCTTGCAAGTAAGAATGAGAGAGAGCCCGGAGATTTCTGTGAAGAAGCAGGCAATGCAATAACGGCCGAGGAAGACTATGCATTCCACCTAGCGAGGAACTCATAAATGAAATTCTGAGTGAAGCACACGATACGCCTTATACCGCCCACCCTGGTAGTACAAAGATGTACCAACACCTTAAAAAGAAATTCTGGTGGGATGGCATGAAGAAAGATATAATTTCATTCGTATAAGGTGCCTAGCCTACCAGTAGGTGAAAGCTCTACACCAACAACCTTATGGCAAATTACAACCCCTGGAAATTCCTCACTGGAAATGGGAGCACATCCCATAGATTTTGTTACAAGATTGCCAAAGTCGAGAAGAGGAAATACAACCATCTCGGGGATCATAGATTGACTTACAAAGAGCGCACACTTTCTCCCGATCCCAATAACGTATGGATCAGAGAAGTAAGCTCAGTTGTATGTTCGCGAGATAGTACAACTCCATGGAGTACCAATCTCGATCACGTCAGACCGAGATTCAAAGTTCACCTCTAGATTTTGGACAAACTTGCAGAGATAACTTGGAACTAGATTGAATTTTAGTACTGCCTTTCACCCTCAGACCGATAGGCAGTCAGAAAGGACCATACACACCCTAGAGGACATGTTGAGAACCGTAGTACTTGATCGAGGTGGCTATTGGGAGCCAATGTTACCACTGATCGAGTTTGCCTACAATAATAGCTACCAGGCGACCATAGATATGGCACCATATGAAGCGTTATATGGAAGAAAATGTAGATCACCGCTTTATTGGGATGAGGTCGGTGAGAGAAAAATGTTAGGCCCTGACGCGATCAGCGACATGATCGAGATCGTGCGCCAAATTAGAGAAAGAATTAAGGAAGCTCAGGATAGACATAAATCTTATGCCGACAATCGTCGAACCGAGATTCAGTTTGAAGTAGGAGACAAGGTGTTTCTAAAAGTATCTCCTTCCAAGGGGATAGTGAGATTTGGAGTTAAAGGAAAACTGAGACCCCGTTTTATCGGACCTTACGAAATTTTGGAAAGAATCGGACCAGTAGCCTACAGACTGGCGTTACCGCCAAGCCTTGGAAACGTGCACAACGTTTTCCACGTTTCGCAACTTCGGAAGTACGTGCACGACCCAAAGCACGTAATCCATCAAGACGAAGTAGAACTTAATCCAGATTTGAGTTATGAGAACAGACCAGAAGCAATCTTAGACCGAAAGGTACAACAGCTCAGAAATAAATTCATCACTTCGGTGAAGGTTTTGTGGAAGCACCACGGTCAGGAAGAAGCCACGTGGGAGCTCAAGGATAAGATGAAGGAGAAGTACCCGGAATTATTTAACTAAGGTATGCAAATTTTGGGACGAAATTTCTTTTAAGGGGGGTAGGATGTAACGCCCCGCATTTTACCTATCTAGGTTAGTTAATTAATTACATTGTTGATTTCAATTATCAACTTTTAGTATTCGAAACTTTTAGAATTACTTAGAGAACAATAATAGAATCGAGTAGCGACTCGCTTTCGATGATCTGATTATCAATTTATAATAATTGAATTCCTTGAATTAGCAACTAAGGAATGATGGTAGAATCAAGTAGCAACTTGATTTCTAGGCAATTAGTTTTCGATTAAGCAAATCGCTATTTCTTCTCGATCACATTTGCTAATAATGATTGAATAAGCTCGAGTAAGAAATAGTCGTCGACTTCTCGATGTTATTGGGCCGAGGCCCAATTAATTTATTAGAACGGACCAAGGTCCAAGTAATTACGAGTTGGGGCCAAGCCCACTAAAATATTATAAGTTGAGGCCCAACTACTAATAGCTGGGACGAGCCCAAGTAGATACTCAATCACAGCAACCAGTTATAGACTAATTAGTTAAACTTAAATATCTATTTATATGTATACCAAGAAAATAGCTTAATTCTAAATCCTTATTAATCAAAGGAAATCACATGTTGAGCTAAATAGGTAGATTTCGAATCCCTACAAATCTCTACTACAACTTTACAATAGGTAAAACAAATTACAAGAATACATTAGCAGACAAATAGCCAAACTCCTAATCTTCTAAAAAGGGAAGGAAATCTGCAGCCCTTTTAAACTTTAGAAGTTAGCTGCACAATTAGCATCCCTCTAGCTACCTACAAAAGAGGAAGTACGGTCAGCAAATAAAACAAGAGGAGAAGGATTTCAAGTCTGTAAAATGAGACAAGGATCCTATGTCTAAAACAAGAAAGAAACCCAGCCTTGAAGGAAGCCTAGCACAGCTGCATAGGCAGCAGCTTCATCCCTTCTTGATACCTACAAGAAATGAGAGAAATCAACCAGGAAATCGACAAGCATTGAGGGCTAAAAATCTGCAATGATACAAGAACCAAGACATGCAATAAGGCAACAAAATAAACTCTGCAGAATTATTCAAAAGGAAACAAACTTAGTATGGAAATAGAAGCCTCAAAAGAATACACTCTATCAGCCAAAGTCAACTTTCTCTTCTAGTCTTAAAACTCCAACCGATTTCCTATAACACCACCCCCTCCTCACTCATTCAGATTCACACCATCTCAAAATACCAACACTTAGAACAACTAGAGAGTGAGAGAAGTGAAGGAGAAACAGCTAGGAAGTATAGAAGAGGGGAGGAGCAAGCCACTACAGCTTTCTTCTTCAAGGTAACCAAAAATCCATGGACATGCTAATGTTCTCTCTTAGTAAACTAAGCATGATAGTAATTCAGTTTCCAGTTTTCATTACAAAAATCTAAACCCCAAGCATACTACAACCTCTACTAGTTTACCACATAAGCATGTTCACAGTAGCAATCCAAACCAGTAAAATCAGAGCACCCCCTTAATGACAAAACTCTAAAAACACATAAGCTTAAACAGAGACAAAGCTTTGTCAAGAACAACTAGAATATGCGCTTATTGACAATAAAGCACAACCTAACTAAATTTAGTATTCAAGAAATAAACACACGCTCGCTTATTCTAACGATCACTCCAAGAACCATAGATAAGGGGAGAAAGAGAGGGCTATGTAGCTTAGGAAAAGAGGGCAGCGGCAGCGCTCGTCGCCTCCGAAGCTCCGACGATGGAAGCCATAAACTGAGGAGGTGCGCCGGAAAAAGAACCGAACCCTGCGCCTGTAACAGAGAAGGAAACTTCGTCCATAATTAAAATATTAATGTAAATAACAAAACGAAATAGAAAGCAAAGACATCGGAAATCGATAACAGAAATGATGGAAGGACGAATGTCCCCTAATTCTTTCGAATTAGGGTTTTAATGTTAGGGCGTCTCCAAATGGAGCCCGTGGAATCCGCAGGAGTTGCGCCGGAGAGATGACGAGCCCAAGAGATTGACGGCAGAGCTGAACACGACGGATTCGGGCCACGGTCGCCAAGCCACCACCTCAACCGATGCCATCTCACCGCGTTTCACCGGGGCTGAAGGAGCGCACCAGAGAACCTAGTAGTCGCCGAGACCGACGAGCAAAATCAGTAGCAGCTCGATTAAAATTTTCGAATTAGGGCTAAATTCCCCAAGTAATCGATTGGGAGAGAACGATTCCAGGGAAGAGAAAAGGAGAACGACGGCCGCCATTAATGAGGGCGCAGCTGAAGTGACTGCTGGAGAAGATGACCGGAGAGTCGAGAGGAAGAAGAAGAATGACGCAGAGAGAAGAATCGCAGAATCGCGAGAGAGACGAAAGAGAACGGTTCGGCATCGATTAAGGTTTGGGAAATGGGGTGGACTATTTTGTTCAATCGGGCCGGGCCGAGTATTAGAGAAGGTCGGGCTTGGCCGAAGGCTAGGCCGGGTTGGATGAAAGTGGGCTGAACCCTGGGCCGAATTTAATAAGTGGGCTGGTTTATAATTAGGCCAAGATTACTTATGATGGGTCAAAAGTCTATTTATCTAGCTACAAACCCAATCCCAAATCAATTATGTGATCTAGATATCACTAATTACGTTATACCCAATCCACAATTAGACATTAATAATTCGTAAGGAATTATTCCGCGATTAAATAATTAACTTTAGCTAAGTTAATTGACTAAGATTCGATACTCAAGATTAATTTATTTAGCAAATCAATTACACGATTACGGAGGGTAATTAATCCAGATTAACAACAAATCAAAGATTATTTATTATAATAAACTTATATGAACTGTTCACATAACGGGATTCATAATTCGAGCTAGATAACAGTAACCACGTTACTGGATTTAGAATAATCTCCGATCAGCATTAAAACTAAAATCCTAAGTGAGATTTTATTCGTTAGAATACGAAGCTTACCTCGATTTTTAATCAAAGGGTACGCGAAGGAGGGACAGTAGCAGAAGCAGAGATCAAGTCTCGTTGCAGAAGAGAAAACAACGAGGTGGGCTTTCTATAAAACAAAGCATGTTTTATTAGATTAATAGCTCTTTTAAAGTATTGTCATGCCATAAATGTTTTCAGTTTTTGTATGATGCCTATCTGTTAAATGGCGAAATGCCAATTCATAAATCGAATTCGGGTCCTTGAATAATCAGCTATTATTCTTGGACTAGTGTACACATTGATCGTGTCATTCAGATAGTGACCGATCCGGTGACCGAGTGAGGTGGCCAACTCCTCGGGCACAACAAACTCAGATATGGTAGATTACTACAGAACTTAGTCTGCGCAGACGCTTTTAAGATAACTCAGTTTTTCGTGAACATAGGCCTTTCAATAAAACCCTATGCTTCACTATGAATGGCTTGACAATAAAAAAAATAAAATGTTTTGGGCATTGTGTCCACTGAGTACTCCGTACTCACGCCCTGTACATTATTTCCAATGTGCAGTTTGAGCTGGATGATGGAAGAGTGACCAGCGATGTTTTGTCGAAGTTAGCGATTAGTGTAGTTGATGAACACTCTTGGTAATACGTGTCTCCATACACGTATTTCCACACATTTCCGCTGCGTACACTCTAATATTCCGAATCATTTTTAATTTGGTTGTAATCTAAGTCAGAATCATGACAAATCGTGTCGTACTACTTTCAAGTATTATGCCCACTTATCGATGTTGCTTTATAATTTGTTAGCGTCAAATCTCGAAATTTCACTTCCTTTTCTTTATTATTCTTTAATTCCACCATAGTCACGAATCACCGAGCTTGGCTATTAATTAGTAAAGTGCGGTCGTGACAGGAATGCCGAATTTCTATAAAAGCTCAGCATAAACAGGCGGCAGAGGAAGACGAAGTCCGTGGTGTAAACAATCTTCGTAAATAGTCACAAACCCATTCGGAGGCTCTGAAGCCCTATCCTCCGACCGGGGAACTACTAGTTCAATTACATCTGGAAATAAATAATTTTTTGCAAGAAGTTTAATTGCAGAAATATCGAGGGTTGAGGCAAATTCGGAAACCCTACCGCCTGATTCTAAAGGAGGGGGAAAATTACTCTACGTCTAGATGGAATCGTGGAATTTACGGTATACACTTCTATTTCTACAGGACCACCCCAGCGGGATGGCGCTGGCGTCGACATTGACCACCGCGGTTTTCACTGTAATAACTTTGACTGGTTTGTGAAGAGGAAGTCATGGAAGTAACTTACTTGTGTAGGAGGAAGGGGGACGGAAAACTTCTACGGCAACTTCGACGGTTTCGACGGACGGTGGAGAGCAAATGTGCAGCAACATAAATCGCAAAAGGCGGAGAGAGAGAAAATTGCAGAGGAAGATTCAAATTTTGGGAGAAAGAGAAAAGAAATGGCGTATGAAAGAAGTTTTATCAAATTTCTACCTTTTCAACCTCCCCCACGTCCAATCACGCCCCACTTTATCGGGACCCTAAGCGGCGCATTAATTAAAGAAACTGACACTCCGTGTTCGTCCTCGACAACTATTTCCCCGACCTCATCTTAACGAGGTGGTACGTGATTGACTTCGTCAATTCTACTTTTGACGGGGCAACCCACTTCAAGCTGACCTCGTCTTAACGAGGCGATACGTGATTGACTTCGTCAATTAAATTTTGACAGGGCAACGCAATTTACACCAATCCTACCTCAGCTATTTCCCCTAAATCACACCCTCACTTCTACATCTTTCTGGGGGGGATGTGATAGGATATGGCCCAGCACCTAGGCCCAAAGCATCAGGCCCAATATAATTAGGGCCCCGACAGTTAAGCTCGGCCCAATTGAACATAAGAGACTTTATCACCAAGGCAACCAAGACTCCTACATCGACTACAACTCAAGCTCCAAGAGAGATATAGAAGCTCGGTGTTGATCCATAAAGGAGGAGATCAAGCCAAAGAATCCAAATAGGAATAGACTTTGTATTATAGTCGAACTCCATGTAACTATCTATAAATAGGGGCTTAGAATAGATTGAGAGGGGAGAACAATCTTTGTAAACAATACACTCATACTAGCAATAACATATACACTCTTTCCACCCGTGGACGTAGATCTATAGATCGAACCACATAAATCTCTTTGTGTTCCGTTTGCTTTCGTGTTCATTAATTCTTTGTCTACGTGCATCAATTACCTTACGAAAACAAGATCGATCAGTGGTGGTGGTGGACTGTGGGGCTCATGCGGCGGCAGGTCGCCGGCAAATGGAGGACATAAGAGGAGAACATAGAAAGAGAGAGAGAGATAGAGAAAGAGGGAGAAAGAGAATGGGGCTAGGGTCGGCGGTGGTGTCCCCTTGCGACGGTGGCGGTGACGCGGCGCCGGCGGCAGAGATGGAGACAGAGACGGTGTCGGCATAGATGAAGACTTCACGATCCAAGATCCACAATCACATATCTCAGATCCAAGATCCAATTGAGCTGAATCTGAACGCGGATGAGGATGAGGTGCTGCCGGCGGAGGCGAAGATCTTGAACGTAGCGGCGGATTCGACGGAGACAGACAAAGGAGAGGTAGACCCGAGAGAGGGAGAAGGGAGACGATGGCAGCGCTGTTGACGGAATATGAGGAAGGCGACGGCGATGGGTGAAGGCGGCGACACTATTGACGGCGGCGGCTGTGGCAATGGCGGTGGTGGAGGATTTGGAGAATAAAGGGAGAGGTAGATGGGGGAGAGGGAAAATGGGGTGAGGGTTGAGAGAGAGAGCATGTAAGGAAGAAGAAAATGTGGGTCGTGTTTATTTAGTGACTGGTGTAATTAGGAAATAATAAGGGCCGACAATCATGGGTTGACAATTAATCTGCGTTCACACTATACATTACTCCCTCCGTCCCCTTCTACTTGAGCCAATTTCCATTTTGGGTCGTCCCACTCTACTTGAGCCATTTCCTAAAATAGAAATAATTAGGCCCAATTAGTAGTGTAATTAAGGGACTTTTAATGGCATAATTAAGAATTTTTGTTTCATTACAGTGTTTTTAAGTTTGGAAATATGAATTTATTCCAATTTTCTATTTTTCAAAATTTAATAAAATAATTTAATAATTATAATTGACAGAGTATTATTACTATCTTAATATCCGTGTCCATTCTACCGGGCTCAAGTAGAAGGGGACGGAGGGAGTATATTTTACCCTACCATTTTCACTAATTCACAAAATTGCCTCTGAAAAATCAATTGCAAATTGATTTCCAATTGAATTGCTGAAATCAACTCAGCTTTTAATATATAGATAGATAGGGTATGATTTTTTATTCTTTGCTACTTTTTTTTCATTTTTCTTTTAATTTTATAGGGGAGGCAGGGACGATGGCGTAACTGGACCCAATGATTTCATAAATAAAAAATAAAAAAAACAACAGGGTATATTAATAATTTTATATTTTATGAATAATTTTTTATTTGATATAAATATTTATAGACGAAATAAAAGTATTTGAAATATGTAGTGGAGTTGGCAATGAGCTTGGCTACATACATTTTACCTTTTTAGGTCTTCAATCATCCTTGAGTTCATTTATTTCACTTTTTTTTTTCATTTTATTATTTACTCTTTAATGCACATCTATTTCTTTCCTTTCATGTTTTAATAATTACATTTCTTTCATTTTCGTTTTCTCTTATACGGATTTTTTGTTTTCCTTTCATCCAATATTTTGAAAACCGGACTGGACGTCGACCCGGTTGCTCAAGTGGGTCACCGGGTCGACCGGTTGACCGCTCTTAAAAACCTGAATGACCCGTAAATATATTAATATATATAATATTTTATAAAATATATAAATATTTGAGTATCAACATGTTTTAAATTTTATACTTATATCAATTGAAAATGAATATTAAAATATATAAAATAATAATATTTGATCAACTATGCATGAATAAAATATTAAGATGAAGTGTTTTTACATCAAAATAAACATTTACAAATCTCCAATTCATTCGTTTAATTGTTCCCTTTGTTATTATAATTGTCCTTTTTATTTATATATCAATTTTATTTAAAAATACAAATAGACCAAAATACCATTTAAAAAAATATTAATTGCTAATAACATGATAAAAAGTATTTCAAGGTTGATTTCAGTAATAGTGTATAATTAAATATATTTATTGTCGCAACTAATTACATATTGATGTGTATTTTAAATGGCTATTGTATTAGTCTATCAACCAAGACGTCTTAAGTGCAAACCTCAATAACTACAATTTTTTTTTTTTTAATTTTATAGTGAACCGATTCGCCGGTTCTAACGGGCTTGACCGGGTTTAACCGGGTCTGACCGGTTCACTCCGGGTCATATGAAAGACCCGGCTAGTAGAGAACCGGACCGGATAGCCGACCAGTTTCCGATTAAACCGGCCCGACCTACTGGTCCGGTCCGGGTTTGAAAACATTGCTTTCATATAGTCCTTATGGAGAAATCATTATTTTTTCCTTTCAATTTTTAATAATTACATTTCCTTCAAAACATATATTTCTTTCATCTACTCCCTAGGCACATTTATCTTTTTCATCTAATCTTTATGCATATTTCTTTGTTTATTTTTTTTTCTCTATTCTTTTTCAATAATCACATATCTTCCCTTTTTTCTTTTTCCTTTCATCTACATCTTATGCATATTTCTTTTTCTTTTATTCTTTATTTATTTTCATTTTACTTTTTAATAATCACATTCTTTACTTTTCCCTAGTATTCTATTCAAGAGAGAGTATAATTTTTTTTCTTTCAGTTTCATAATTCAAAAGGATATTTTCCTTTAAATTTTTAATAATTAATTTTTTTTTTCTTCCTTTAATTTTTATTTAAATAATACTGTAATTAAAAGTACACATATTAAAAAGAGGGCTCTCAGGATTTTCTACCCTTTTAAAACACTTAATGTAAAAAATACCCAAAAAATAACACTAATGTAAAAACTACCCTTACATAATAAAATAGTGTATGGTATGGACCCCAATTTTTTTTTTTACTCTCGAATGACAAATCTCGTACCCCCCCGGAAATTGTGCCGGTCTTTTTTGTATGTTTGTTATTTTATTTATTTTATTTTTTGTTGGTTTGTGAAATTTATGAGAATATTTTTTTGATTTAGAAATTAGGGAAAGCTCGTGAAGCTCGCCCCCCTGAGATGAGATGTGTGTGTCGTGTAGTGTATGTTTGGAATCATCTGTCATAGCCGTACTTTGCTAATTGATAGCTAAGCTTGGCGATTCGTGACTATGGTGGAAATTTATGAATAATTTACAAAAGATGAGAAATTCAGGAATTTGATACGAACATTTTATAGAACAAACACCAATAGGTGCACATAATAGACGGAATAAGTACGACACCACTTGTCATGATTTTGACTTGAATTACAATCATATCGAATGATACAGAAGGATCAGAGTGTACACAGCGGAAAAGCGTTTAAGAATACATGTATGAAGACATGTACTACCAAGAGAAATCTTCAACTAAGACTACTTGCTAACTTTGACAAAAGCATCGCCGGTCACTCTCCATTCATCTTGCTCAACCTGCACATCGGAAATAATGTACAGGGCGTGAGTACTTGAGTACCCAGTGGACACATGCCCAAAACATTTTTATTGTCAAGCCATTCATAGTGAAGCATAGGATTTTTCTTGAAAGGCCTATGTACACGAAAAACTGAGTTATCTTAAAAGCGACTGCAGTCTAAGTTCTGTAGTAATCTACCATATCTGAGTCTGTTGTGTTCGAGGAGGTGGCCACCTCACTCGGTCACGTGATCGGTCACTATCTGCAATGACACGATCAATGTATACACTAGTCCAAGAATGATAGCTGATCATTCAAGGACCCGAATTCGATTTATGAATTGGCATTTCGCCATTTAACAGATAGGCATCATACAAAAACTGAAAACATTTATGGCATGACAATGCTTTAGAAGAACTACTGAATCTAATAAAACATGCTTGATTTTATAGAAAGCCCACCTCGTGGTTTTTCTCTACTGCAACGAGACTTGATCTCTGCTTCTGCTACTGTCCCTCCTTTGCGTACCCTTCGATTAAAAATCGAGGTAAGATTCGTATTCTAACGAATGAAATCTTATCGAAGATTCTAGTTTTTAATCTGATCAGAGGCTATTCAAATTTCAGTAACGTGGTTACTGTGATCTAAGCTCGAGTTATAAATTCCCGTCATATGAACGGTTCATGTAAAATATTTCTTAATAAATCAATCTTTGATTTATTGCTAATTGATTAGCTAATCAATAAAGTTTATTTATTAACTTCTTGTTAATAAATCTTCATTTATTAACTTGTTACTATAAGTTAATAAATCGCTGAAGAATTTTTAAGTCTAATTTCATAATAATACGATTTCTGATTTATCGTAAAATTGAGTTAATTATTACTTGTAATTGTACAATTGATTAGCTCAATTAATTAATCTAAATTATTAGTTCTTGGATAATTAACTTATCTGAAGTTAATTATTGAAATCACAAAAACCGGTCCTCTCTTATTCGTTCATCGACGCAGAACTCCTCTCGCTCTCTCTCGTTTCTGTGATTCTCCTCCTCTAAATTCCTCACCGATTCTCTTCTCTCATTTCTCTGGCCGGCAATCGGCGTTGATTCCGACCGGCATTGCCGTCAATGAGCTGCCATTGGCCTTGCTTGCCAAAATTGCTAACCCTAAATTGAGAATTGGGGAATCTCTCCTCTGTCGATTTTCCGGCGAGGCACGCTGCTTCCGACTTCCGGATGGTGCTCCGTCACCACGATGAGATGGCGCGGCTTTGAGGCATCGTCCGGCGATTTTGGCTCGAACTTGGCTAGCCCTAACTTTGCCAGCGCACGTATCTCTCCCTTGGCAGTCCTCGCTTTCGGCCGGCGCAACTCCCGCGGATGTTTCCTTTTTTCTCTATCCCTGTAGGGCTTGCCCTTAAATCAAAAATCCTAAGCTCCGCTTAGGAGACAGCTTAGGAGACATTCGATTTTGGGAAATCGATAGGAGATTTTTTTTTTTGTTAGATTTTTTTTTTTTTTTTATGTTTTGTTCCCTTTCTCTGTTCTTTATTCTGTTTGAATTAGAAAAAAATAACTTTTCTTCCTTTTCTATTTTTCGATCTTGTAGGTTCTGATTTTGCAACGATGGGAGTGCCGCTGCGGCTCGCTGCTTGCTCGCAATTCTCTAGCTTCTCCTGTCAGCCTCATCCTAGCTTCTTCGCCGTCGGGGCTTCAAGCTCCGGCGGAGGTTCGATTTTGCTCTAATCTCTCTCTTTTCGTGCTTATAGTTATAGAACATAGGTGGGTGTTTACTGTTTTAGACTTTAGACTTAGGATTCGAATTTAGGTTTATAGATTTTCGATTTCTGTATTGTAGATTTCATAGTATCACTATGTGTTATGCATGCTGTTTTCTTGAATAAAAGTGTGAGAACACTTGAGGTTCTGTTACTCTTTTGTCCGAATGGTTTCGGTTCTAGTGTTCTTAATCGAACTGAAGGTGGAAAGCATGTTACTTGTCTATTTGTTATGAAAGCTCTGGTATAAGAACATGCTTGAGTAGGTGTGAAGGCGTTCTTGTTTTCAGTTGAAAATTTAAAAATAGATGACATGATAGGCTTAGTTGTTTTGAGGGGAAAGATATGCCTCAAGAGTTGGTGAATTAAAATTGGTACCTTGCAGCTGGAAGGTTGGGTGTGGCTTAATGACTTGAGGGGAGAAGAGATGAACTTCAGCTCCTTCTTCTCTTCTTCTCCTAGCTGCTGTTGAGCCTTCTCTCATTCGCTCTCTTCTTGTCTAATTACTAGTGAATGTGAGTGGTGAAGTGATGCCAAATATTGGGAGGGGTATGTGTGTATATAGAGATGTTCATTCTTTGATGTTGTAAATGAAGTAAGTTGACTATGAGGGGCTGAAGTATGGCTGCGACACTACCCATTTTAGTGTCTTCTTTGTTTTATTTGTGATTTTCTGCAGATTTCATTTTGTTCTACATGGCATATTTCGATCTACTCAATACATGTTTTATTACTGGTATTACTAGCTGCTTCCTTCCTTTATTTCTTGGCTAATGGGTCTGACTTCTCTCCTTTATTTATTGGCAGTTGCAGCTCCCATGTTGCCTGTTCAGCAGCTGAGTATTGGAGTAGAAAGGAGACTGATTTCATTCCCCTTTTAGATTAGAGATATGAGCTTTTCTATTTGTTTTATTGCAATAGGGATTGTTTTGTACTTTTAGTTGGGAATCTTCATGGTGCAAGGGTGCAAAGACCTTGAACTTTCGTACTTAATTTGCTTTTCTCAAGCCTTGTAGTATTTCGAATTGAACATTTACTAATGCTATGCTCTTTCTTTGTTTTCTAGTAAGGATTTCCAAAATCCCATTCTGAATCATGGGGATTCGATCCCTGCTTGGCCCTTTCTCCATTTGTTTGTTTCTTGTAACTTTCTCTTATTGTAATTTACTAGAATGGGGTTATTGTATTAATAATAGTTGGTTGAATTGTATACCTATATATATATATATATCGGGCTTTATCTTAGCGCACCATTTATGGCTTGGCCCAATAATTAATCACACGGGTTTGACCAAACCCGATTAATCTACAAGTGGGCTCGGCCCAACTTCTAATTAATTGGGCCTTGGCCCAATTACTAAATGGTAGAAATCGATTAATAACCTCATAACCGGAATATCTTCAATAAATCAATACTTAGCTAAGAATGATCGAGATTTATTAATCAACCACTTAATTAGTCGAGCGCTTAATCGATCATTCGTCGCTAATAAAATTCTAGAAGTCGAGTCACTACTCGATTTTATTAATGCTCTCTAAGCAATTGTTCTAGGATTCTTGAATACTAGAAGTTGATAATTAACTCAATCAAGCGAGATTAATTAACTAAACTAGTTAAGTAAAATACGAGGCGTTACATCATCCCACCCCATAATCAATATATATACATAACATGTTAACCCTAATGAAGAAAACACACAAACTCACTCACCCTCCCTCAACTCCAATACTGCTCGAACCCTCTTCTCCCCCACCCCATGCAATTATAAAAAATTAATTAACGACTTAATAAAATTATAAAAAACATGTGCTTAATTATACATACTAAGAAAAATAGGGAAATTTTCGAGCATAGCCGACCAGTCATTCGGATTGCCGGAAAAGTGATTTTTCCGGCGACCGGAATATACGACCGGGCGGCGGTTTTCCGGCGTCCGATTGACCGGTTGACTATGCCCAAAATTTTCTTTTTTTTCCTCAACCTAAATATCAATTTCAACATTACAAGCACTACAAATTTCTACTACCTCCATCCCATATAGTTAGACTCTTTTGCTTTATTGACTTTTCCGGCACGCGTTTCCACCGAAACCTAGTACGGGTTTTAAAACATAATTTTGAAGTAAATTTTTTTTTACGGGATACTATGAGTGTCATAGTATCCCGTAAAAAAAAATTACGGGATAATATAATTTCGAATTAAATCACATAAGGGAATTAATTTAAACAAAATAATAAAATAATAATCAATTAATTTCAAACAAAAATCAATAAACTACTTAATAAAATTATAAAAAACATGTGATTAATTATACATATTAAGAAAAAATAGGGAAATTTTCGGGCATAGCCGGCCGGTCATTCAGATTGCCGGAAAAGTGATTTTCCCGGCGACCGGAATACGTGACCGGACGGCCGTTTCCCGGCGTCCGATTGACCGGCTGGCTATGCCCAAAATTTTCTTTTTTTTCCTAAACCTAAATACAAATTTTAAAGTTACAAAAACTATGAATTTCTAATAATTTCGAATTAAATCACATAAGGGAATTAATTTAAACAAAATAATAATCAATTAATTTCAAACAACAATTAATAAACGAAACAATAAAATTAAAAAATACATATGATTAATTATCCATACTAAGAAAAAAAAGATAAAATTTTTGGCATAGCCGGCCGGTCATTCGGATTGCCGGAAAAGTGATTTTTCCGGCGACCAGAATACGTGACCGGACGGCGGTTTTCCGGCGTCCGATTGACCGGCCGGCTATGCCCAAAATTTTTGTTTTTTTTCCTCAACGTAAATATAAATTTTAAAGTTACAAACACTACAAATTTCTAATAATTTCGAATTAAATCACATAAGGGAATTAAGTTAAACAAAATAATAAAATAATAATCAATTAATTTCAAACAAAAATCAATAAACTACTTAATAAAAGTATAAAAGGGTGAACTTTATATATACTCAAAACCGATAAGTATGTAAGTTTTATACCCAAGCATATAAAAATATAAGTTTTATACCCAAAATCAAATGAAAAGACAAACTTACCCTTAAAAAGTTACTGCTTTTCACGGTTACAACTTACCAAACCGTGATATCATTGCTAAATCGTGAGCTCACGGTTTTGCATGTATCCTCACGGTTTATAAGGGCTAAAAAACGTAAGTAAAGTATAAAACCGTGAGCTCACAGTTTTGCCTCTCTCAATTCACTTTTTAATTGGATTTTGAGTGAAAAAAATGTAAAATTCAAAAATTCATTTATTGACCAACAACCAAATCAGATGAAGGTACATTTCATTAATTGAATTAACAGTGAAATTGAACAAAAACACTTCAACTACAACAAAAAATTGAAATCGTGAACACAAATTGAGTTAAGCTCTCTCAATTTTGTTGAAATCCCCCCTCGAATTTGGTTGATTCTCGAAGATATTCACCGCATTTGGTCCGCTGTCGAAGATATTTTGATCATATTGAAGGTACGCACCGTTTATTTTTCCATATTTAGTTGTTATTATTGTGTAAATTTGGGGAAAATCATATGAATTTGGAATTTAGTAATTATTGATTTTTTTTTTCTAGAAAATCATGGTTTATTTACTTATTTGATACGAAGAGTGATTAGATTACATGTTTGGTAACCTATTTATCGAGAATTAAAGTAATTATTTCCATGTAATAGGTTTAAACTGTTAGATTCGATATTAAGCTTGAAAAAAATGATTTTTTTATTTTTAACGGTTTAATTAAAATTCACGGTTTATATTTGACATCTCACGGTTATATATAGGGAAAACCGTGAGATATCCTTTTTCAATTAAAATATTAAGCTCACGATCTATAATATTTTCACGGTTTAAACTGTGATTAAACCGTGAAATGTCCATCTTTCACGGTTTAATCAAAGTTTAAACCGTTAACTTCAATTAAAGAACCGTGAGCTATATATTTAAACTGTGTAAACACGATTTATTATATTTTTAGTGTATTTTCTTCTGATTTTGAATTTCTTGATCGTTTTTATGCAGATATGTCTACGGTCAAAGTATATATTCGTCACGGTGGGTATTTTGAGGAGGAAATTCGTTACGTAGGGGGCGATCGTGTTTTGGTGCATTTGGCTATGACCCAAGTTACATATGCAAATCTACTACAAGAGATTCGTGATCAAGTGGGCGAAGAATCCAATTTTTTGCTCTACTACGTGAGTAATGCCGATGGTGGCCAAGATAAGGTCGCTTTGAGGAGCGACATTGATTTGTTGCGATTGATTGTGGAGCAGATGAAGAAGGCAACTGTTTACGTTGTCAGCAAAGATAAGGGAATCGCCCGCAGCACTCCGACGACACAAGGTTCTAGGATTTTTACGAGTGTGAATATTGAGGAGCCGAGGTCGGAGGCTCCATATTCTGAAGAAGAAAGGAGCGAGGAATACGACGAGGAGAGGGATGAGGATGAAGAGATCGCGGAAGATATGGCTGAGGAAGCAATGGACGCAGCGGATCGCACCGACTTATTTGAGTCACTTACGAAGGAGTTCGGTGCATGGATCCGAGAGCCGAGACGGCTTGATAGGATCGTTGGGCATCGCAACATTCATTCAGTGTCCCAACCTACCCAAGACGACGATGCCAGGGCCGATCTTGAGGCTATCCGAGATTGGTTGATTCCTCACGTTCACCTAGACACTGCGTTGCCTTTGGGGGTTCTGGATCCAGATTATTACACGCCTGTAGCTGGTGCATTGCGAGAGGGCGGCCTGTTCCAGAGGAAGTTAGATGTGTCGGTAGCAGTTGGATTGCATCAAATGGAGAACCGGCAGCAGTATAAAGTTGAGAATTCGGACAAGGGCCGTGTGGGGTTCAAATGCAGGATGGAGGGGTACGGGTACCTTGTGCGGGCAAAGAACGTGGGGACTATGTGGCGCATCAGAACATACAATGGCAGCCATACGTGCTCCGTCGATTTAGATGGGACTACACCACGGCAGTACCCCACGAATGTTCTTGGAACATTCTATGCAAAGAGGTTGATCACTGATGGTGTCGTGCTCAAGCCAAAAGAGATGGTTGACGAAATGCGAGCTGAGTACGGCATTAAGATCGATTACAGCTTCGCCCTGCGAGCGAGGAACATTGCTATCGAGATGATGTATGGAGGATTTGTGGAGTCGTACAAGAGGCTCCCATCTTATCTGTACTTACTGCAACAGAAGAATCCAGGTACCGTGTATAGTATCTCGACATCCCCCCTCGACGATCGACTGTGTTATATGTTCCTCGCTCTAGGACAGTCCTTGCATGCATTTCAGAACAATTTACTACGTTCCGTTATCGTAGTCGACGGGGCACACCTCAAGGGCAAGAACAAGGGGACGTTATTCGTCTCTTGCACGAAGGATGGGAACGAGCAAGTGTTTCCACTTGCCATTGGATTTGGCCCGATCGAGGACGATGATTCATGGACTTGGTTTCTGACGAATTTGCGTAACTGCTTAGGACATCCTCAGGACCTGTTGATAGTCTCCGATGGCCATATCAGCATTGGAAATGCAGTGAGGGATGTCTTCCCCGGTGCGCATCACGGTCTTTGCTGGCATCATCTGGCCAAGAATATGGTCACATTTGGGAAGCACGCAGTCGGCATATTCGAAGCTGCGGCCTACTCATATTCGGATTCTAAATTTGAAGAATACATGGAAAACTTGATGGGTTCTAGAATATATCAGAGGCTGTGTGAGATCGGCATGCATCGGTGGTCGCGTAACAAGTACCTTGTTCCGCGCACGAGTTTCATGACTTCGAATGCCGCTGAGACGATGAACGCCAGACTCCTATGGGCACGTCGATTGCCCATCTGCGCCATGATTGAGGCGTACAGGATTATTGTCGACAGATGGTTCGAGGAACATCGGAATGCTACTCAACGTGGGACCCACGAGGTGACTGAGACAACGTACCAGAAGATGGCCATATCTTCTGAATGGGCCCGTCACTACAGAACTCGGGGGACAACAATTCCCCACGTGTACAGGGTCGAGGGTGACAATGGGACTTACCTAGTGGACATGCAGAACGCAACGTGCGATTGCCGTGAGTGGGAGGGGGACATGGTGCCATGTCGACACGCTTGTGCTGCCATTAGGTATGCATGCCTTATACTCATTTTTTATGCTACGATCAGTCTGGAAATATTTGGTTTAATTCTTTCATATTTCATTACTATGTTTGCAGTTTTGTCGGAGGCCGTGCTACGGACTACGTGAGCTATTATTTCAAACAATCGACCCTCGTGGCAACCTACTCGCCCAACATTCATCCGGTTCCCGATCCACGGTCTTGGACTGTGCCCGAGCACGTTGCTGCTCAAGTGGTTTTGCCGCCTATTGTCGAAAGACAAGCGGGTAGACCGCGAAATAGCCGAGCGAGATCAACGGTGGAAGATCTTCCGGGAAATCCACAGAGATGCGGGCGGTGCGGTGGATACGGTCACAAGAGACGCACATGCACGGCTTCTTTGCAGATCGGCGACGCCGATCTCAATAGAGTCCCAAACGAGGATGGTAGGCAACGACGAAGGCCAAAAACTTGTAGCATATGTCACGTACAGGGGCATACTAGGCGTAGATGCCCGATGAGAGTTGTTGATTAGATTCCCGAATCACAATTCTCTTGTTTTTGGAGCTTTAGCTTCTGTATCTTCTGTTATAGTTATAGTAGTATTCTCTTAGATTAAAAATACAAATTCACGGTTTAGGTGGTTTGTTGACCGTGAGAACACGGTTTATATGCCA
This sequence comes from Mentha longifolia, assembly GCA_001642375.2. Classification (NCBI taxonomy): domain Eukaryota; kingdom Viridiplantae; phylum Streptophyta; class Magnoliopsida; order Lamiales; family Lamiaceae; genus Mentha; species Mentha longifolia. The sequence continues at coordinate 16,729,058 of CM038113.1, read as the reverse complement.
AACAAACCATGAGCTCTTATTTAACAATTAAATTAAAAAAATTTATATAAATTTAATTCACAAAAACACGACCTAACGGTTTAATTGGAGTACAAACCGCGAGCTCACGGTTTGAACCCCAATTAAACCGTAAAAAATGCGACTCTCACGGTTATATTAGCAAGCAAACCGTGAGATCACGGTTTAACTGCTAATCTAACCGTGAGAGTCACATTTTTCATTAATTTTTTTTAAAACACGGTTTTTTCACATTTAAACCGTGAAACCTAACCGTGAAAAATATTTTTTTTTTATATTTATTTATTTTAAAGAGAGCAAACACGGTTTAAATGCAAATAAAACCGTGAAATTATATAACAACCGTTAACCCTATAACCGTTAATAGTGTAACCACACGGTTGAATAGACGTTTAAACCATAAAAATTTTAAATTAACCGTGAACCCTAACCGTTAATTTCATAATTAGGCCAAAATTAATGCCGAAACTATGATTTTAACCATATTTTAATTGATATAAATATATTATATCAATTATGTGTGCATATATTATCTAATTTCTAAATTAATCACTAATTGTTGTCTATGAATAATGTTACACATATATTTGAGTTCAAAGAGATTGTTGATGTATTGTTCACTTATACACTTGTACATATGCTAATCATGTTCAAAGTTACATATGCTAGTAATCTAAATATTATTTTTAAATTTAAATTCAATGTTTAAATATTATTCTAATAATCTAATCTAAATGAAATGCGTAGAATTATAAATTTTAAATATATAAGTGATAATATTATACACAACGTCAAAGATAATGAAATATAATGTTCACAACTCGACATAACGTTGTGAAAGTGAAAATATCCGTTTCGCCACCTCTAAGCGAAACCCGGATAGATACCTCATACCAACCCTCTCAAGACGCGGCTTCTTCAAGGCGAAGATACGATCGATATACATACAAGCGAACGGGCCGCATGAATAATCATCTTTCTGTATGTATTGTTGCGTCAAGGGGGCCCAGACAATCTGCAAGAAATCATTTTGCTTCGCCAGCCGTGGATGTTGATCCCAATACCCAACTTGCTGCAAGACTCTGGGCCACAGTTTTAGGATCGGGTAGAGCTGGACCTTCCGATGCATTCTGTCGGCTGCATTAGGGAGCGTATGTAGAAGTGAGTCATATACCTCCATCGTCCACTCGTCAGTCAATACCCGGCAGATAACCCAGTGGTCAGAGGAGACATGACAAACAAACACAAACTGCATAGAAGGGTCGAGGACTCAACTTATTCTTCAAGCACTAATAATAATACGTTCTCAAATGAAAAAGTTAAATCGAAGGAACTTACACAAGTTGCGTTCATCCAAACATCATACGAGCCCACGCCGTGAAATCAATTCTCGAGATCCTTTGACAGCTTGTAATCACGATACTTTAGCTTCGACTTTGCCATTGCCGTTTGATCTCCATCGTGAAAAGCCATCAGAGTTGTTCTCAAGTCGTACTGTCAAATAATATATTCGTTTAGAGATTACACACGAAATAAAATAAATAAAATAATTATTCATTAAATATGTCAATAAAAACTCACGTATACGCCCAATCCAAGCAGAACGGTGTCTCTCTCCTGCAGAGACGGACACAAAGAAAGTCCATCTTGGAGTCGACTCCACCAGTAAAGCACATACAGCTCCATTACCTAAAATAAACACAGATTATTATAAAAACATAATACTCGACAAAGTATCAAAAATAATAACAACACAAAATAAGGTCCGGTCTAACCTCAGCGTTGAACTGTATCACGGGGTGTTCGATATCATCGAACAAGGACTGCATCATCCTATATGGCGGGTCCTGCATGTTCATTGCGTAGGAATCCGGCCCGCTTTGTCTGAATGCCATAAACATCTCCTTGATCGTCGAGCCAGTATACAGTGTGGGGATAATCAGAACAAATGGGCTCTGTAAGGCAGCCGACAGCCTCACATTCCATCCCCCAATACGAACCCGATGCACAGGCGTCTGTCCTGCCACGTCAGAGTCTGCATCACTGTACTCACCCCCGTTTCCCTGTCGCTCCTCGGGAACAGGAATCATCTGCGGATGAGGAACGACAGGCTGTAGTACAGGATGCACCCAATCATATGGGGGCATCGTCTCCAAGTCCCTATAAAAAGATGAGTGTGACGACTCTGCGTCCTCGACCTCAGCCTCTCGAACTGGAGGCATCCTTGATCTCTCCCGTGCTACCGGCTCGGTAACAAACCCCACCATGTGCTCAAAACCCGGAGCACCCACGGGGGTAGGTGATCTGTGCTCAATGTAGGGAGCCTCTCGATCGTCTCGATCTTCATGGGCCCGGTCAACGAAATGTCATCCAACAGAGCCCACATGGCTGGCATGTGACGGTGCTCGACGATGAGAATGAACGCCATGACCCGAGGAACTCCCCGACCTCCTGAAGATCCCCTTCAGGTGCCCTGCCATGAACTTGGCGATACGAGCCATCACCCCGGTGTCCGACTCGTCTTGGGCCATTCTCTCCATGATCTTGTCGGCCCACGCATCGTTATCACATCCTCGGGGGCACGGATGCCCATGCACGCAGCAAACAAGGCCCGGGGACCGCTCGGGATGTGAACTCTCCACCCTCGGCCTCTTCGACGTACTCGCACGAGCTCTGGGGATTGGGAGAGGCCCTCGACCCTCAGAATTTGCCCTGGTGGCACGTGGCTGGCGACCACGGGGCTGGGCTGCAGTCCCGGCATCCCGACATCTCAATTTGTCGAGAACTTTCGTCATAGTTCTCGCTTCCTTCGTCTGTCCCTGCGGTATAGGCGCTTTCTTCCAAGCATGACGCGTATTCGGATTAAATCGAACCATCAAGGGGTCTTGCTCTTCGAAGAGGCTAAGATAGTATAACTGAGCCATTTGTTCCGTCGAAGGTTCGAGCGTCGGGTTTACTTGGAGCTGCTAAAGACAAAGGCACAAAAAATCAAAAATCAAAATCAAATCAAAATCAATATTCAAACCGTGAAATGAAACCGTGAAAGCTGATGCCTCACGGTTTGTGACTACATCAAACCGTTAGCTAACAGTTTGATTTAAGTTCAAACCGTGAGAATGATCTTTCACGGTTTGAACTTAAATCAACCGTTAGCTCACGGTTTAATTTAAGTTCAAACCGTGAGAATGATCTTTCACGGTTTGAACTTAAATCAACCGTCAGCTCACGGTTTAATTTAAGTTCAAACCGTGAGGATGATCTTTCACGGTTTTAACTTAAATCAAACCGTGAGACAACAGCTTTCACGGTTTAATTCTAAATGAAAGCGTGAGCTCACGGTTTTATGTAATATCAAACCGTGATCATGCTTAAATAATCATAACAAATAAATAAATATAAATTTAACTAAATTAATTATAATTCAGTTCAAACAATTAACCGATAATCTACATAAAATGCTCCAATTAATTCAATTTCAATCACCATATACTATAAACTATAAACTAAGCCAATATTAATTGAATTTAATTAATAATTCAAATCATATATAATTGCAGATTAAGAGAATGATGACATACCGTTGGATCGTTAAAAAAATCATGGAAATCTCTATAGTTGTGTCCCATTTCCCATCTCCTTAGTCGAGGGAACGCGTGCGGGTTTAGCTTGTTGGCACACTGCTCTCCTAAATTCGGAAGGGCCTCGAAGGCCCAAAAATACAATGCCCAGACGGGCCCATACAGATGGTAGGCAGCATTAGTGTCAGAGCCTCCAATTTCTCTCGGGTCCTTCTTTGCCACTCCTAGCTGGTGGCATAGTATTTGGAACGACCATGAGCCCCACAGAAATGTAGCCCATCGTTCCGGATCCTCTACTAAAGTCCATGCCCAATCATCAATGCTTCTATTGTAGTCCCGACACAATAGCAAGTAATAGTAGGCGAGGAGGTTAGCGGCAGCCATGTATTGATCCTCCGTCCCTAGAACTACGTCGGCATTCGTGAAATCGTTAAACAACTGTTTCACTAGCACCTTACGCCCCTCATAGTAAGTATAGAAGAGGCTCGTCCTTGGGATGACGTGGTTCTTGCTGTGAGGATTAAAGGTCGAGGAACCGAATCTCAATCCGGTCACGAGGCAAAATTCTTGCGGCCCAAACCGAATATCCTGGGCATTCATGTGAAACATCCTCTCAAAATCATGGTCGTTGCCCCTCCATAACTCCCGGGACAAAAGCTCGTGCAAGGCACGCTTCGCGTTCCCAATCTTCTTAATTGTGCAGATGACTGCGAATGGAGATCCGTCGCTAAATCGGGCCAACAGATCACGTCCGCCAATGCGCAGTAAATGGTTTACGATTGACACAGCTGCGGAGTCTCTATAGTAGGCATTGATTTCACCCGGAAATCCTTGCATGAGAGGCTTGTACCATTGGTACCTAGGCTGCAATCACCAAAAAAATGCAAATGAAGTGAATTAATTAATTAAATTAAATATATCGAATATAGTGTATATAATCTGTATGGTGCATAATTCATGGTTTACAAGCAAAGAAACCGTGATCTCACGGTTTAACTAAGCTTAAACCGTGAGAAACTGGCTTCCTCACGGTTTGAACTTAATTCAAACCGTGAGCTCACGGTTTGCTTAAGTCAAACCGTGAGGATTCCTTTTCTCACGGTTTAAGCTTAGTTTAACCGTGAGCTCACGGTTTCTTTGCTTTTAAACCGTGAATTATGCCCAAACCTATACTGTACAGATTCAACTTCAACTTCAAACTCAGCACACACACATAAATCGCAAATCAAGCACACATTTGTGTCATTTTCATATAAATCGCATACAAATCCAAACTATTTCATCCAAAAAAATTAAAAACATGCTTACAATTTAAACCGTAAATTGAATAATTTTATTTTAAAAAATAATGAAGGTTAGAAAACTCACCGGCGCCGGCGGCTCCGGAATATTCTCCCGTTCGGCCCTCGTCGGAATTGGGCGACGTTGTGGAACTCCTTCGGATTCGGCACCAGAATCGTGGTCATGGTTCGAATCGTTGGCCATGGTTTCTCCTCTCCGGCGCCGGCAATTAAAAAAATTCACGGTTCAAAATTGGGGGTTAGGCTCACGGTTTCTTTGGGAGAGAGAGGGAGAGAAATCGTGAGGATGGAGAGTGACGGCCGAGAGAGAGAGAATGAGGTGGGGTAGGGTTTGTTTTTTATTTCTTTGAATAAATTGAAATGTGGGGCCCACATTCTTTGTTGTTTTGTTTTGAGTGAGATAAAGTGGAGGTTATTTTTGTCTTTTCAATGATTTTTGGGTATAAAACTATAAGTTTTATTTGCTTGGGTATAAAACTTATATAGTTATCCTTTTTTGGTATATTTAACCATTGACACATTATAAAAAACATGTGATTAATTATACATACTAAGAAAAAATAGAGAAATTTTCGGGCATAGCCGGCCGGTCATTTGGATTGCCAGAAAAGTGATTTTTCCGGCGACCGGAATACGTGACCGGACGGCGGTTTCCCGGCGTCCGATTGACCGGCCAGCTATGCCCAAAAATTTTGTTTTTTTTCCTCAACGTAAATATAAATTTTAAAGTTACAAACACTACAAATTTCTAATAATTTTGAATTAAATCACATAAGGGAATTAATTTTCAAAATAAATCAATTAATAAATTAAAATAATAATCAATTAATTTTCAAAATGAATCTATATACTGATTCCTAAACATATAATTTTATTTTCATAAATACGACATGTTATGAAAATTCAATTAAATTCCAAAATAAATACATAATCTACTTGTTAAACATATAAATTCGATATTAAACGATTACCTATAGTGTTGGATAATTCGAAAGCGCGATGAAGCAATGTGGTTTACTTCCTCTTCCTCATCTTCCTCTTCCTCAGCTCAGCTTTGTTTACTTCTTCTCAGAACAATTTTTTTGTGAATTGGTCTTTTTTTTTTTCTGAATTCTATTTGCAATTTTGCGTTGTATGAGTTGTTGTATATATTTAGTTTTCGGTGTGGTTGGCATAGGACACCAATACTGTTTCGTCTGTGATATCAGAGATGAATTATTTGTACCAAAAAAGTAGTCAAATTGTGTCCATTCACGCATGCATGCATAAAGTAAAAAATATATTAGTAATACTGTTCATAATAGTAATTATAAATAAAATAAATTTTTAAGGGAACGTCACTTCACATTCATCATTCAACAATAATTGAATTGTGGGTGGTAGTTTTTAAACATAAAAGGTGGGACCCACAACACATTAAAATAATTGTAAGGGTAGTTTTTACATTTCTTCATTTATAAGGGTAATTTTTACATAATGATTTTTAAAAGGTAGTTTTAAATATTCTGAGTTAAAAAGAGGGTAAAAGGGATCCAATCACTAATGCGTATCTTCTAAGTACTTTTTTTAAAATTAATTTCATCTATGTACGAACTTTTATTTTATTTTTTTTATTTTATTGTATGTTATTATAAGTTGGGCGCCTGAATTATATTCATATGGCTTTGTCACTGAGGGGAGGTAACATTAATTAAAACCCCCGGTCTTCTAGATGTTATTATGAATTGTCTCATTTTATTTTCAAAAAAAAAAAAAAAAAAGAGATTAATCTATGTGGACATAATATGACCACCCATAATGTCCTTTTTATTATCCAAAAATAAATTAATTTTTATAAGGTAAGTTGCTTTAATTTTGTAGACTAATATACCCTTAATCCAGATATGGTAAAATCGTTAGATTTAATTAACACTTCCATCAGATTATATTTCATTTAAGTTGTGCGGATAGTTAAAAGATTAATTAAGGTAATATATTAATATATAATTAAGTTATCATTTATGATAATAATATAAAATCAATACTAGAAAGATTGCAAAAATCGGCCATATGGTGCTTAAAAATAATTTACAAGAACTGTAAATGCAAATATTTCCGTATTATTAAAATTAAAGGTGTCCGGTCATATTTTATAGTAATACTAAATATTATATATATATATATATATATATATATGGAAGAGTCCGTGTGTAAATAAATCCTGACGTGAGAAAATGAGAATAATGCTTAAAGGTAACAAATTCATGCTTAAATCTGCATATAGTTATGCTTAATATATAATTATGCTTTTTAATATACAAATTGATGCTTAAATATAATTATGCTTATTGTACCTGACAATCATGCTTAAATCAATATCAACTATAGATCTAACTAAGATTAATGGTCCAGATTTGTTTCTATTTCTCACACCATAACTTATTTACATATGATTCATCCTATATATATATATATATAATATCAAATCTTATATATAACTTGTCCCTCTTTACTGGCTAGGTTTCACCAACCCAATCAGAATTTATGATATTTTTTAAATTTCAATTTCAATTTTACTATTTAAAATAAAGTTAATAAATTCAAGATTATAGCATGGAATATAGGGGTGGACCGGTACGGTAAATTGAAAAAATTTCGCCGTACCGGTACTGTACCGAAAATTTTCGGTATGCACTTTTTCATACCGTTACCATACCGTACATTTCGATATATCATAAATTCGGTATGTAACAAAGTACATTTCGGTATACTGTAATTTCGATTAGTCTTACGGTGTCTATATCTTTTTGTATCTTACTATTTTAATCTCAATAATATATTTAAACAAGGGACACACTTAGGTCAGCCAGAGGCACCGTGCGGACGGCTAAAATACTGACACTTTTATTCGTGTAGATTAGCACTTTTCTGTATAAAGATTGACACTTTTAAAAATTGACATTTTATTCGTAAAATAATTATGTTAAAAATTGACACTTTTATTCATATAAATTAGCATTTTTCTATATAAAGATTGACACTTTGACCCGGCCACACTATGTGGCCGACCTCACCCAAGTTTTTGTCTTTAAACAATCATACATACATACACACTAACCTTTTTGTTTTGAAAACATATACAAAAACTATTTTTATAGGATTTATACAAACGAATTAAGTATACATTCTTTAATTAATTTACAAATTAACATGCTTAATTTGAACCATTCTAATTGTAAAAATGTATCTTTAATATTTTATATTAAAGTTTATCTTAATGCAATTCACTAATAGAAAATACTTCTACGAAATAATATAATATAACCATTGGGTTTAGCCCAATGACCACGGGACTTGCTTGCAAAGCAGGAGGTCCCGGGTTCGATCCCTGGAGGGAACGAATTCTAGGGGAAGTAATTCTGGGAGTCTGGGAGTTGTACTAACCGCTAACAACTAACTTTGCCCGATCAAAAAAAATATATATAATATATTCGATGCTACGCATATAAATAGGAGTAGTAATTATGTTATACTGCATATCAAAAGTATTTATGGAAAAATTATTTATTGGTGTGGACGAGATTATTAACTCATAAATTATGGAATTAGTTTATATACATCTGTCTATAAATAGATATAAGGGCATTTATGTAAAATAATTGATTAAGAAATGGACAATTACTAAAAAGTCCTCTTATGGCCACCCATAATATGGCCATTTAGCAAGACCAAAAAAAAAAATGTCTCATTTATCTCACAATGAATAGGATCAATTAAAATAAATATAGCTTGCACCATTCTTAGAAACAGAAATACAAAGAAAATAACAGCCACTTGCATTGCTCCATCGGTTTTATCTACACTAGTTCTTTTTTCTTTTCTTTTTTTTTCTCTCTCTCTCTCTCTAGATAGTGTTGTGTATAAATATATATGTATATATTGGTATGATGACAAGCAGAGTTCTTGTTAGTGTCACAAATATCTATGTATCCTAAGCATATCCCATTATATTAGCAATCTTCCCAAAACAGTTTTTTGTTTATGGAGTTTTCTTGTTCCTAATCCTATATATGTATATGAGCACATGGGACAACACCTTCAAGCTTCGGAACAGCTCAAAAGTCAAAGCACCTTCAAAATGGAAAATCGGCGACGGCAGATTCGCGGCGGCGCGGCCACCTCCCTTGCCCTTTTTCTCATCATTGCGATTTTTCTTCCTCATGCAGCAGCAGCAGCAGAGAGTAAGTTAACACTACCTCTCTCTCTTTCTCTCTCTCTCTCTCTCAAAACAGGACATAGCATTAGTTTTTTTACATAGAAGGGTATTGATTTGGTTACTTTAGTGCGTTCAAGGAATTATACGTGTAATGAAACAAGGCTTATTGATCGTAGTTATATATATATATATATATATATATAAATATATATAGATTAGATATAGTTTAGGACAAAAAAACATATATATATATAGGGGTGAGATCTCATACAAATGAGGTTTTCTGTAAAAAGTAAAAAATGATGCATTATATGTACAATTATAATGCACGATATGTACAACTTTAATGCATTGTGCTCATAATGCATTGTCAATACTATTATAATGCATCAGTCCTCATAATGCATTTCCAGTACAATCATAATGCACCAGTTAATCTGATCCGTAGATCATACTAAAATCAATGATTCAGATTACTTCTCATTTCTTACGGAATACATCATTTGTACGTGATCTCTCCATTATATATATATATATATATATATATATATATACCTTTTTTAAAATTTACGCGGTGGAGATCGTAATTATAGGTGGTTTGAGTGTCACAACTCACCAAATTTAACAAAAGAGTATGATATTCATAAATGATGTCAAATGAGTAATTGGTAGAAAATTATATATAACATGTCTTATGGTGTGATTTTAATAGATTAACACATTATTATTTTACCGGATCCAAAATCATCGATGCATAACATTATTATTAAAAGTGATAATTTTTTCTTTTATAAAAAAAAGTGATTTAATTTTAAAATCTAAATGCATTTATTTTTGATGTTACAGACACAGTCAACCCCACAGCCAATCAAAATTTAAATCCAACCCAGGCTTGGAGGAGTTCCGAATATTGTATGAGGAACGTAAGTACTAGTATTCTTCTTCTTCTTCTACATGCATAAATTCATTTATGTCGTTGGTTCATATTATTGCATCGATTCACCGTAATATATATAAGTATCTCTCTCTCACAGATGTCAGCGCCGTGCCAAAGCGGCAAAAACCACACGCTAACTGCGAGCGGGTGGCTCAACGTGACCGCAGCCGAGGGCCCCGACTTCTGCAAGGAGGGGGGCTGCGGCGACCACACCAAGGCGGTGATTGGCTGCCTCACCCACGTCAAGAGAGACTACTGGTTCGCCAACAATGCAACTCTCCAAGACCTCTACGACACCATCACTCACGGCTGCGCCAACGGTACTCAATTTTCTCTCTACTACAACATTTAAAAATAATTCATTTAATTTAATTTTTTTTTTTATTACCATAAATGGATTCTTGTTGTAGGTTTTACTGGAGTCAGTAAATTCGGCTCTTACCACCGGAAGTAAACTCTGCTCCACCGAATAAACAGCTCTTCATTAAAAGTGTTTTTCCTATAATTGAATAGTAGATATATATGTAATAAAGTCACAAATAAATGTGTATTTGGCCGGGAACATTGAGTGGTTAAATCTCAATAGACTTCAAATGTTCGAGTTTCTGTATTCACAAATTGAGAAATGGAGTAGGCGTACACAGACTCAATTCATCAAGAGCTAACCACTAGAGAAAAATACCACACCAATTATTTATTCTCGATTAACCATTGACGACCAACACTGGAGGTCGAAAGGTCTGTTGTCGACTATTCAGCACATTATCCCATGGCATACTTCTGCGTCCAGCTGCGAGCAGTAGTCTCGTATTTAGACCGGTCTGTCTTGTACATATGAGCAATTTCAGGCACCAAGGGGTCGTCTGGGTTTGGGTCCGTCAACAAAGAGCAGATGGATAACAGAACCTAATCATAAACAACAACGAGCACCATAAGTATGAATGTCCATGAGGAACTTGAAAATGTAGATAAAGCATAATAACAGCATCATCATTTTTCAAAAACTAAGGCCATTGTTGACAGAACAGAGACATGTTCGAATATTTAAAGACAAGGCCAGGACATTCACGCGAGGCACAGCAGTAGTAGAAAACCTACAGATTATTGATTTTTTGGTCAGTAATTAATAGAACAAGTAATAGTACCTTCGAAACAGTCAACGCAGGGCTCCACTGTTCTTTGAGAATATCAAGGCAAATGCTTCCATTGCTGTTGATATTAGGGTGGAATACCTTCGTCCTGAAAGCAACCTGAAACATAAAGAATCATTTTCAAACAAGTCTCACATATAACAAAAAGGAAACTGCACGCTACTCCCCTCAAAAATTCATTCACGAAAAACTACACATCGTTACAGCACCACAAATACATACTACAAGAGGATAACCATTTCATTTTTTATCATAACTGCCTTTCGCTAACTACTACACGAGCCTTGACAATAAAAAGCCCAGGGATCAGCAGATGTGAATTTATTTTCTTGGAACATCATCATGTAGTGTTCATATCATAACTCCATTACTCCAACGACTACCACAGCATGTTAAAACAGATATACACTAAACAGAGGAAGATAACCAACCTTTGGTGGCTTAAAGGGATAATCAGGAGGGAAATGAATCGAAACTAAAAATACACCTCCAGCATAAGGGCTATCAGCAGGCCCCATTATAGTAGCTTGCCAATGGAACATATCTTCTGCTACGGGACCTACATTATATTTTCCGATGACATGGGTCAGATACATCACTCGAACACAATTGATCATCAATAGATAAGAAAACAGTAGCGTTGAAAAGGACGAACAAACGTCAAACAAAAGCTAACAACAACTTATTAGAGAGATCAAGACTCACAAGCGAAGAAACCAGAACAAGGCTATATCAGTGGGACAGAGGGAGTAGTTAGCTAGTTCATTGAAGAATCACTAGGCGTCATCGCATTCTTTAGTATCAAAAATCAAAAGCACTCTTAGTAAGTAAGCATCCTAACAAACAATTCAATCAAACTATGCATCCTAACAAACGATTAGACCAAATGCTGCCAGCTAACTCTACATTGTAAGCTTATTAGATCAAAACCCCATCATCAATATCAATCACAAATTAGCAAACACATCTGCAACAACAATATCCTAACATAATTTTTACCATACATCTCTGGAAATCAACGCTCAAATTCAGAATAAACACTACAATAATTAAAATAAGCAATTTTTACACATAACTGATTGGTTTCCAGAAGGCACACCAACAACAAAGCAAAAGGAAAACAAAAAAAGAAAAAGTCGTACCGGCGCTGCAAGAAGTCGGAGGATCTTTCTGCAAATCCTTGAGCTCCTTCAATATCCTCTTCGACGCCATTAAAACCCCTTCTTGCCTTCACTGCAAAGCTCTAAACCCAACAATTCAAAAAAAAACGGAGGGTAAAAAGACAAAATAAAAGAAAGTAGCCCAGCCAAAAGAAACCCTAAAAGATCTTGAGCAGCAGAAAACTTGGGGGTGCGATAATGGAAGAGGCGATTAGGGTGAAAGAGTAGGTATTTATAATTTGATGAGATTCTTGAAGATTGATCGGTGGGGCAGTCTTCTAGAAAATTCGGTGTCTCAAATAAAGAATAAAGAATTTGGATTTATACATATATATATGTATATATATTTTGGCGTGCAATCAACGCCATTTCTACTGCTTTATACGTTGCCTATTGAAGGGGGATTGACTTCAACGGATGGAACCGCCGTTTCTTTATACAGTAGTGGAGTTAAAAAAAATAAAAATCTATTAATATTTAAAAATACACTTTTAAAAAAAGAGTATGTCCTTTCAAAAAAAAAGACTGCGTAAAAAACTATTCTTTTTTAGAGTATGGCCTCCATTTTTTGTTGAATGTTGATTTGATTATTTTATTAATTTAATTAGATTGTGTACTTTAGTAGAAAAAGTTATGTGATCCCACGAATTTGTATTATGCATTAAATTGATTCAATATTTGCATCAAAAAAAATAATACAAGTATAAATCGATATTGGTCCCGAAACGAGTCATATACGTAGAGATGGGGTAAATATGCTTGTAAAGAAGTGTTCAACTTCTTTTCGATTTTTGGCCTTCTTAAAGAGCGGGACACTTTAAAAGTTTTTGACGCTTTCAAAGTTTCACGCTTGCAAGTGAGCGCAGTGCGAAATTTGGCGAGCATATTATACTCGTTTAGTTATCTTGCAGTTAAAGCATTTTAGTAGTTAAACGTGTAGGGTGCGATATGCTAAACGGAGCGTATAAAGAATGTAAAACGTGAATAGCAATAAAGCACACATTCCAATAATAATAAAAAAAGCAATAAAACACACATCAATTTATATAGTGGTTTGGAGCAACCTCTCCTACGTATTCGTCCACGACGGGACTAATACTTTCACTCAGTAATCTTGTTTTATACTTCCAAGCGAAGTGACTAAGACTCGGCCTCGAATCTAAGTCCTCAGAGATTCTTGTGGGCTCTTGAGAAGCCAACCAACAAACAACCTTAGATCTTCATTTCACTCAAGCATGCAAGCTCAAGCTTCACAATCCCGATCTCTAAACAAATCAAACTCAACTTACAACTCGATCACCAACACCACTACTAGCACCATCAAGTTGAAGCACCTTCGGATTCTTCTTGGTGATTCTCACCTGATTGAATCCTCTATTGCATTTTGGTATGACATCTTCTATTACACCATCGGATTCTCGCCACGTGTTAAAAATCGATTTTGGAAGGATTTTTAACACGTGGTGAGAATCCAAGAGTGCAATAGGAGATGTCATACCGAAATACAATAGAGGATCCAATCCGGATTCTCACAGTCTTCTTCTTCCCTTCTCCCTTAGCAGATTTTCTATCATTTTTTCCTTATAATAAATCACAAAATTAAATAAGTAGATATATGAGCATTTTCCTTACCAGTTCAACTTCAAACCTTCATGTCTGAAATCCGAGTCAGCATCAAACAACACTCCACCAACAATTCTTCAACTATAATTATATAATCAATGAAAAATCATAAGAAGATGTGGTTTAAAACTTATCGATTTTGAATTTCATATGATATATCATTAAATTAATCATATTTCCAAAAATAAGGTGGTTAAGAGCTCTTAAAGAAATTTGCAGAAAAACATCTAAATATTTACTTTTGAAACAGAGGCAACCGAACTTAGACTTTGTTGGTCCCGAAAGTGACTAACACACGTAGAGGGAGGGGATGAATACATGTGTTGAGAAGTGTTTAACTTCTCTTTCGTTTTTCAGCCTTTTATCGAGTAGACGCTTCGAATGCTAGTGTAACTTTCGAAGCTTCTCGCTCGTGTGAGTACGGTGCGGAATGTGGTGAGCTATTATACTCGCTTTAGTTATCTTGCACTTAAAATAGTTTTTCACTTAGAGCATGAGTGTGTGTTATGAATAATCAAAGCATAGAGAATGTAAAGCGCATAACACAAGAGTTATAGTGGTTCGGAGGTTACGCTCCTACATCCACTCTTACCACCTTCACTCAGTGGTGAACTTCACTCAAAGCTTGGGGTTTACAACGGGCACTCAAGAGCCTTGTGAGTTTATACGATGGGTACTTACGGGCCTATGTGAGTTTATACAATCGGCACTCACGAGCCTTACAACCTTTACAAACTAAACTCTCAAACTAGGTTTGGGTTTGGGTTCATATAGTTTCCAACTAATGAGAAATCCTTTCACAATGAAGCATAATGTAGAAGGCTAGAATTTCTCTCTAAGGCTTATGGATATAGAAGTTGAAGCCTTATTGATAAACTAGAAGGTTGAGATCCGAAGATCTTGTGGGAAAGATGTAGGATGGTTTCTACTTTGTTTGCTTGCTCTCTCTACCATATATTTTCTATGTAGCTTGAACCTTCTATTTATAGTAAGGAACACTAATCTATCCGTTGGAGAGATAGAGTGCGTGTTCCTTACTTGTCTAATCTGAATTTGAATTCTTCCTTGATAGAGCACAGTCCTAGGAAGATAGCCGTTGACTAGTGGAGCCTAGCCCTGTGCATTCAGCGATTAGACATATCACAGTCCGTTGAGCAATCCTGAGCGGACACGTGCTCTGGCAGCTGTCGTTTTTCACCTGCTTGTCAGACGCTCTCACTCAAGCTGGAAGCGTGCTCTGGCCCTGAGATGCGCTTTGACTGGAAGCGCGCTCTGGAAGCGCACTCTGGCCCTGAGAGGCGCTTTGAACTTTGGAAGCGCGCTCTGGTCCTGAGAGGCGCTTTGAACTTTGGAAGCGCGCTCTGGTCCTGAGAGGCGCTTTGAACTTTGGAAGCGCACTCTGGTCCTGAGAGGCGCTTTGAACTTTGGAAGCGCGCCTTGGCCCTGAGAGGCGCTTTCTTACTTTGGAAGTGATCCGCCCTACTTTTGAGGGTAGGAGGATGCAATGATAATCGAATAGTATATTCGAGTCGAATCCATAGGGAATGCAAGGGCGTAAGAGATTCAACTAGTAACCTAGCTATCTATATCACTATCCAAGCTACAATATATCATGTTTTTTGTGTTTCCAAAGATTAATAACAAATTCAAATAACAAAATCAACTAGCAAACAAGTATGAAATGGTAAATATCAATAGAAGAAATTATGGTTCCAAATATAATCCAACATTCACTAGAAACATAAGTTTTGGAATTTGCAAGGATAAACCAATTTAATCTAATTCATACGGGAGTTCTTTATAGGATATACATCAACTCTTTTCTCAAAGCAATCAATGTAAGTGGATTAACCTATGACATCTATCTCCGCTAGGTCTCAAGATGTATAAATCAACTCCCAATAGCTCAATTAGTTATCTAGAATCTCCTATTAGCAAGAATTACTAATATGTTGTGGTTTGATGCCAAGTGTTATGAA
This sequence comes from Mentha longifolia, assembly GCA_001642375.2. NCBI lineage: Eukaryota > Viridiplantae > Streptophyta > Magnoliopsida > Lamiales > Lamiaceae > Mentha > Mentha longifolia. Next base: position 16,713,116 of record CM038113.1, on the reverse strand, counting down.
ACTAAAGCCTACCAAGCATTTAACCAAACACCTTGTATGCACTATATGATGGCCAATCACTCATGCAATAAAATCAAGTCCAAACCGCAAGACATATGAATAGAAGGCAAATCCAACTACAATATCCAAAAACCTATTAATCTAGATCATGTCTTCATATATTTGAAACCAAAAGGAACTTAGCTAGACATAATTAAAGGAAATAAACCATA
>CM038113.1:16647094-16711492 GCA_001642375.2 Mentha longifolia | reverse complement strand
TATCCATCTTCCCACGGCAAGCTTTCTAATGGTTCATCTCTTCTCAAAATGTAGGCTTTGAATAAGTTCTAGATTTACCTTGAGTTTCTTCTTTCTTATTCAAGTGCATCTTTTTCCAAGAATGTGAATAACTTCACCTTTTGCTCTTTGTTCTTTTACAGCTGCCCAGATCTTAGAGATTGTTTTCTGCAGCAGTTGAACATGGTAGCAGCTTCATGGATCTTCCCTCGAATTAGTCTATCATTCTTCCAGTTTCAAGAAGAAATTGCATGATGCTTCCTCACCTCTTTCTATAGATACTTGTGTCTTATCCAAGAACTCTTTTTTTTTTTTATACACTTTGCATCAGCTCGAACTCATTGTGGTCCATTGAATATTTTTATAAAGTCTTATTATTTTGGGTTGTGGGCCAAGTGATTAATTGAGCCAATGTGATTTATTTTGCTTTCAAGGCTTGGCCACACTATGCGGTCGGGCTGATACAAGTCTTTGTTTTTTTTTTAATTGTTTGTTAGCAATCTAGATATTTATCTTATTTATAAGCATTTTGAAGTGTTTGGAATGAATAAGTTAGAGGGAAATTTTAAATTTAAAAAAAAAACTCAAAATCTGGTGTTTTTTACCAAATTTGAAATTTTTGGAGTTAAATTTGAATTTTATAGCTTTTCTGTTCTGCTTTTGGGAAATTTGGGCAAAAAATTTGTCGAAGTTTTGATTTTGCATAATTAAATTATATTGGTAAAAAATCAAAAATAATACTACGTAAAGGCTTTAAAAATGATTAAAATCATGTAATGACCATCCTAATAAAAGTGGATCCCATCACTTTACTTTTTAATCATTTTATCTAAATACATGTGCCCAAAATATTTGGAACTACTGTAGTATAGTGGGAAAGAGGAAGGATAAAAATTTTAATCCAAGAATGTCGCCATGTTTCAAGTTTTGAACCCTTTATTTTGTGGGACCTTGCATCCTATTCTTTAAACACGATTATGACAATTATATTACGTTACTAAGAGACATATGGCTCTTTGTATTATATATGGGGTTGCACATGCATCTCCCTGTAAATTAGCATGCAAAAACTTTAATTGTTGTGTTCGAGTTCATTATATATGCAATAAGAAATTATATTACCCCTGAAAAAAAAGAGCCGACATGTTTAACTCCGATGATATGGTTGCGAGTATAAATATGGGAAATATTTAAATTGTCTACATAAATAATTTAAAGTCATATTAATTCAACTTAACAATTAAAATCACGTATTGCGAACATTTATAATCTACTACCTCCAACCCATATAAGTAGTCTTATTCATTTTTTGACTTTTTCCGGCACGCGTTTCCACAGAAACCTAGTACGAGTTTTAAAATATAATTTAAAGGATCCGTTTTTTTTACGGGATACTATGAGTGTCATAGTATCCCGTAAAAAAAATAATACTTCAAAATTATATTTTAAAACTCGTACTAGGGTTCGGTGAAAATGCGTGTCGGAAAAGTCAAAAAGTAATGAGACTACTTTGGTGAGTTAGAGTTAGAGGTAGTATAAAATATACATTAAGTATAATCAAATAACTGTCATCAAAACAAAAAAATATTGTCGATATTATTAATAGGGGACGCATACGCAAGCTCATGCACCGTACTTGAAGCCGGGGAGCTTCTTGTTTTGACATTCCCAACCCACTCATAGAAAAGTTCATCCATAAAAAGTTGACTCTTCCATTTAAACAAAATGTACAAGAGTAACACGGAATATAGAGATTGGTCCAAAATCGTAATAGAGAGAGGAGATAGAGATAGAGATAGAGATTGAAAGAGACTATACGATTTGACAAATATAAAGATCAAGTCACACTCTTTAAACATCAACATTCGTACATCACAATACAACTTCATCCCTTCCAATATTTTTTCATTACAGTCAAGGAATATTCAAATTTAAAAAATAAAAACTTCTTAAAATGATCTTGGCTTCATAACAATAGTAGAGTGCTTCAAAATGTGCAGACTGAATTGCCCTCCCTTCTCCGCTGTGTCGATCTTCGACTGCCCCGGAGGAGGCAGCATCTCGAAATTCTGCACCAGACGCCCCAAAGTTATGCCAAGGATCGGCAACGCGAGAATGATCCCGGGGCAGCTCCTCCTCCCGACTCCAAACGGGAGGTACCTAAAGTCATTTCCATTAGCGTCGACCTTCGCCTCCTCTTCCAAGAATCTCTCGGGCCTAAACTCTTCGGGCTTCTTCCATTGGGCCGGGTTGTTGGCCAGCCACCAAGCATTGACCAAGATCTTGCTCTCGGCCGGGATGTCAAAGCCCCCAAGCTTCGCGTCGTGGAGATTCATGTGGGGGCACTAGTAGCGGGATCGCCATCCGGAGACGAAGGGTTTCCTTCACCACTGCCTGAAGGTAAGGGAGCTGGAGAGTGTCGGGCTCCGTTATTTGGACCCCCGGGCCGAGCACCGTGTCGAGTTCGTGTCGGAGCTTGCTCTGGATCTCGGGGTGGTTCACTAGTTCCGCAACTCCCCACTCGATCGACCATAGAGTCGTTTCAATCGCTGGAATTCAGGGGAGAAACGTGTTACCGAGATTCATAATCAACTATGGCTTAATTACATTCAAACATAGCAAAATTAAAATATATGGTGTGTAGCAAGGAATTTCCCCTGCCATTAGGTAGTTAGGTGAAACAAACCGTCCAAATTAAGAGATGAGAGAGTTAGGTATGGAGGTTGGAATCACTAGTGACGTGGAAGGCGAACTACCGCACATGACATCTAACTTCTTTTTGGAGAGTTTTAAGACCATGTGAAAATCTGTAGACTGTAGTAGCTACCTACCACAATATTAATTCAATACGTGTTTTTTGAATATCCAACTCGTATGAATTCTTCCAAGAATAAAATTGGACTTTGTCCCTCTCTTTTATACGATTAATAAATCTCAAAATTCTATAAGTTGCATCAACAATCTACTTGTGGGTGTTTAAAAAACATACTACTAAAAACTAGATTTCGTGGTATTGTGACTGGTTCAACAAAAGAGTGATTGGAACAGACATATTATTATGTCTCTGTTCCTCCAATCCAGGCTTAAAATTGACCATTCAGTGAAACAAGTAGACATTACTGGAGACTACACTTGATATAATGGGTGTTTACAGCTCTATTATCGAATCACATAGCTAATAACATGGATTTATCAAGAAAAGGTCATGTTTCATACTCCTTCCGTCCCAACCTACTAGTGTGGACTAGTAGATTGGGACGGAGGAGTATTAATTAACTATACTTTGAAAAAAGATGATGGAAGGAAACATACCAGCAACGTTAATGTTCTCAACGATGTAAAGGACATTATCCTCGTTGATTTCTCCCTTTTGCTGGGCTTCAAGCATGTGATCAATCGCACATTTTAGGCCATCCTTGTCAGCCGACTTGGTGCTTATGAGCTTCCTGCATAAACAAAAAACACCAGATTAACACTCTTTTTTCAGAGAGGGAAATCACAAGTAAAGAACTGAAGAAAGTATTCTTGATATGCTACGATCAGCTACATTAGGTTGATGTACACAGGCCAAATTAGTTACAGTGCTCTGCAGTTTATACAAGTCTTCTTCTACAAAAAAATAAATAATGCTAACAGTATGCTTACTAAAATGTATAAAATAGCAGCACTATTCGGGCAATAACACTATTATTGGCCAAGAAATGAGACATACCATTATTTATGCAAAGACGAAAAGACTAAAGCCCACCACAACAGAAAGCAATACGGTTTTCAACTCAAATTCAATTGCTCTTTTCCTTTAAAGTTACCTAAATCGTTAAATATCCAAACCATATAAAAGCAGAGCAATAACACATATAAAGGACAATCACAAATGTACAATCTATAGAATTATACACGCTACACTCAATTATATCAATTATATAAAGATGGCCTATTACTAGAACAGAGTATCGTGCATATTTCAGTGATTTCACTTACTGCAGCAAGTCTACAGACATACTATATAATTTACTGTAATTAATAAATAAATAAAAAGGAGGAGATGGGGAAACAAACTTACTTCCTCTCATCAACGAAGTAGTCCTTGAATAGCTGCAGCCTCTTATCCTTCACCTGCTGGCACAATTTGAGGTAGCCTCTGAGGAAAGGCCTCAAGATGGGGATGAAATCGCCATAGTTGTACTCGAAGCTCTGCGCCAATCGGCTCCTCTCTCCATTCAACGCCTTCAATTTCAAAAACAACGGATCGTCCTCGCTCTCGAACCTTCTGTCGAACATGATTCGGTACATGTTGTTGTACATCATCAGCTGCAGCCGCCGCCTCAACACGATCCCATTCGTCGCCGACTCCGGGTTCTTCTTCACGTCCTCCACGACGGCGGCGGCCTCGGCCTCCCACCCGTGGCGATACTGCTGCACGACCTTGTTGGTGAAGAACGGCACGGTCATGATCCGCCGCATCTTGCGCCAGTGCTCGCCGTAGACGGTGAACACCATGTCCTGTCCCTTCCCGGTGAAGATATCGAACACGACGTTGCGCGTGCGCGATCCGAACTCGACGCCCTGCGTGTGGAGAACCTCCTTCGCCAGCTCCGGCGACGACACGACGGCGAGGTTGCGCTGCCCCATACGGAGGAGGAATATGTCGCCGAACCGCTTCGCATAGTCGGAGAGGTTGCGGTGGTTCAGATCGTCGCCGACCTGGAGCCAGTTGCCGAAGATCGGCACCGGGATCGGCCCCGGCGGCAGCTTGAATTTCTTGCCGCGGAGCTTCGACACCACGGCGGCGACCACGATGGCGAAGAAAAGGCCGAGGAGCGTCTTCTCGAGGAGGAGAAGATCCATTTTTGGTTGAGGTTTCACGGCGGTGGTAATGGCGGGAGAGGTGGTTTAGAATTTGGTCTGAAATTTTAAGACGGAGTGGGTTAGGAATTTATAGTGTGGGCGTCGAGGTTTTAGGTGGGAGTGCCGGGCGGGAGTGGGGCCCTGAGGGTACGGTGGGGATTTTGACGGCGTCAGAGTTAACGGCGGGAGATGACGGAAGGTGTGGTAAGTGAAAGAAGGAAGGGGTCGGGGGTAGGTGGCGGGTTTGGTGAGAGCCACACGTCAAAGAGCCTTTTCTATTGCAAATTGGCCACTGCTCTTTGCATTAATTGCACATGTAGATTTAGATCTGATTTATGTATTTAATTTAAATAAATAAATAAATTGTAACGCATAGATTATTGGATTAATTATTATTATTGGTCGTGAGTTAATTCTTTTGTGATTCTAGTGTTCCACCGTTCCCTTTCTAACATCTCTCTCGTAAAAGGAGGGATCTTGCCATAATGTTTTAATTAGATTAAACTGTGAGTCTCTGATAATTTATTTGACGACTAATCTTAGCCATGGAAATTAATTTTTGAAATCTTTGTTAGAAATAATATCAAGATAATATTACACAATGTCAGCTTTACTTTTCAAGACAAAGATTTTGGTCTCCTTTACACCACATTACTATTTCTCCTTCAATTCTTGCCATATTTATTATGGCCCACACCACAATACGTCAATACCATCTCATGTATTAAAAAAAAATAACAATTAAAAAGAAAGCCATATGCAAATCAGAAATTAATAAAGTTATGCAACCACAATATGGTCAGAAATTGAGTATCAATTTGTTATGGTAATGACTATCTAACAAAACAATTTTGGGAAGTATTGAGTCATAAAAATAAATTACATCATCACCATCGTCATCCTTATCATCATTATTATTATTATTATTATTATTATTATTATTATTATTATTATTATTATTATTCGACTTTCTAAAACAAAGAGGCACGATTTATTGTACTGCTCTCTCCGTTTTTTTAAAAATTGTCTATTTATATTTTTTATACTTTATAAATTGAATATATATAGACCACTTTAATATATATATAGACCACTTCAAAGGAAATGGATGGAGCACATTTAATTACGAATAAAAACGTGGCATTGAAGGTCTGAATTTGTGAGTAGGTTTCTACCAACTACACAGCACCACGCGGACAGGGAATTGTGTTTGAGTTTTGAACTAACAAGTACATGCAGTTTTTTTATGTTTTTCGCGAAAATATACAAATATTTTTATTACCTTTGACTTATCGTCTTGTATGGTTTATTTTAATAGTCGTGGTTTTTGCTTATCTATGTGCTCGTACACTCAAGATCTAGGGCTTCTAGGCCCTTTGGTTTTTATAATAATAAATACTCCCTCCGGCTCAAGATTCGTGAGACCTTTCTTTTTGGCATTTTCGGCATGCATTTCCACACTTGTCATTGATGAGTTTTAAAATGAATTTTTGAGGTATTTTTCTTTTTACGGGATACTATGACACTCGTAGTATCCCGTAAAAAGAAAATACCTTAAAAATTTATTTTAAAACTCATCAACGAGAAGCGTGGAAATGCGTGCCGAAAATACCAAAAATAAAGGTCTCACGAATCTTGAGCCGGAGGGAGTATCTCTCATAAAAACTATATCAAAAAAATAATAATAATCACAATGTTAATGTAGATGATATGTGATTCATCTATATTTCATAAACAATATATACTACTATTCATCAAAGTAAAGTAATGTTTTTCTATTCATTGCGAACATATTTAATGTGTTTACGGCTGACATGATGATGTTATATTTTTAAAAAATAATATACCCTATAAAAATAAACTCTATCAAAACACACAACTACTGAAAAATTAATCCATAAACGGAATCAACAGTGAACACATTAAACGTACTCACGGTAAGTATATAGGTAGATAGGGAACCATTCCTGTACTACTAAATATGTATTCATATATTTCATGTATATTAAGTAAAATAAATACTAATTTCAGAAAGTAATTATTTAAAAAAAAAAAAAGACAATGAAATGCAGCTCAGTTGGTAAGACGCTGCCCCTCCAACCAAAAGGTCGGGGATTCGAGTCACTTTGGGTGTGTGTAGACCTGCCGCCGGTCCTCAGCCCGCCGGTTCCGGGCCCAGCCCGCCCGGCCGCGGTCCTCGAATAGCCAAACCGAGCCCGGACCATATTCACTCTTGCCGGTCCCGGGCCGGGCTTTAAACCCGCCGGTTCAGGGCCGGTTAAAAGCCGCCGGGCTCCGGGCTGAACCGCACTGCCCGTGCGTCATTGATCCTCACTCGCTGCTACTGCTAGTCTTCTTTCTCTCTTTCTTTCTTCACTTTTTCTTCCTTTCCCTATTTTTCCAAACACCTACACGTCTGCAAACACCCCCCACGGCCCACACTTTCCTTCTCTACAATTTTCTTCTTCTCCTTCTCAAGTCTCTAAGCAGCATCAGCCGTTGTAGCAACCACCTGCCGCCGAACGCCGCCGGAATTCAAAGAAGGACCGACAGAGCAAGATCGACACCGCCCAAGACCAAGACACAGAAGGATACGGCTCTCCCTCACAATCCCTCGTAAATCCTTCAACCTTCAACACCACTTGGGCTATGAAAAGGCCAGCTAAACCGTTGACTGGCGTTCCGCAATTCCACCTCCGCCATTAACGAGTTGCTGCTGCTTCAATGTTGGGGATGCTGCTTCAATTATGGCTGTTGGGGTTTGGGGAGAGAGAAATGAGATGTGTGTATATTTGGGCCATTAGGGTATGGGTTGGGCGGTTTGGGATGTTGGGAAGTGTTTAGTGTATTTTTGTGTGGTTTATATGGTTTGATATGAGTTTGTTTTCATATATTTTGTTCGTTGTTATGTGTTCGTTTCGTGTGTTTTAGTCAAAGTTGAGTTGGTGAGGACTTTTGGAAGAGAATGAAGAAAAGGAGCAAAATATTAAAGAAATGAGTGAAATGTGAAGATCAAATTTGGATGATATAAAAGCATAACATCGAAGAGGGGTTCGATAGGAGCGCGTAGGAAAAAATAGAGGTCGATTCCGAGTTTGGATGAGGGAGATACGGCCGAAACAAAAAGTCGCGCACAGCGGACTGCAGCTCGCACCTAGCGGCCGCCAAGGGGGTTGGGCGCCCGCTCAGTCTGACGGGTTTGAGAGATTTTTCCTTTTTTTAGTAGGTTTTTGAGACTCTATATATATGTAATCAATGGGGAACGAAAATACAACTTCTCCTCACTTATTTTCAGCCTCTAAAACTCTAGATTAGTTTAGATTAGCTCTTAGATTTATGCTTTGAAGATTGGAGTTTAGATTCAAGATTTAATTCAAGTTTAATTCAAGTTCTTCGTTCTTTCTTTCGTCTTCGATTCGTAAGTTTAATTTATGCTCTTAGATTAATTTTATTTGCTTTCTTTACTTGCTTTGGTTAATTGCTTTCATTAGTTTAGATTAATTTGCTAAGATTATATTTAATTGCTTTCTAGTTTCTTAGATTTATTTTCAAGCATGTTAAGATTTGTTTGCTCTAGCTTAGATTTAATTTCTTTCTTTATTGCTTTCTTTCAATTCATGCCTAGATAGATTTATTGCTTTCCTCTTAGTTTAATTCTTTATCCCGGGTGACAGACGGGAGTTCTTTTATTTGCTCTAAATTGTTTTCTTTAATTTCAAGTCTAGGTTAGATTTATTTGCTTTCTTTTAATTAAGTCTAGGATTTAATAATAAAATTAAAACCCCCAAATTCTATACTTGCTTTCTTAGAGTAGATTTTACTTGCTTTTTGTTGTCACATAATTGATTACCCTGCTAAGTCTTACTTGAGATTCGACATTGGGTTAACTTACTAGTTCTACGATAGGCCTAGTTCTATTGCTAGCACTTTTAGGTGAAACAAATTTTGGCGCCATTGCCGGGGAAGACTTTAGGCAATTGATTGTGTGGTTTTATTTTTCGTGTTTATTTTTCCTTTTATTTTTTTTTATTTTTATTTCATTTAATTTTGCTCGACTATTCTACTCTCCCATTGGTACGTTTGACCCGTTTGTTGAGTGCTTACAGTGAAAAGGGAAGAAGAGATCGAGTTTCAAGACTACTGTTTAGTCTTGTTATTTCAAGAGCCCGAAGTCATGGCGAAGGTTATGGGCGATTTCGCCCGTCCCACATTCACCACCACCACTTCGGCAATTGTCCGGACCAAACCGGTCAGGGATCATGAGCTTAAACCGCAACATCAAAATCTACTGCCAGAATACCACGGCTTGCCCAGTGAAGATGCTCTCAATTTCATTCGAGAGTATTGTTCAATTGTTCAGACTTTTCCATTGGGGGACATTGAAGAAGATTAGTTGAAGGTGAAGTGTTTCCCTTATACTTTGAAGGATAAGGCAAAGGCGTGGTATCTTTCCCTCCCTGCAAATTCATTGACAACTTGGAAGGCAGTTTGCGAAAGGTTCATGCTCAAATACTATCCTAACCGGAAGACGCAAGAAATTCGATCTCAGATTATGAACTTCGAACAAGCAGTTGACGAGTTATTCCATAAAGCTTGGGAGAGATTTCAAGAGCTACTGCAGCAGTGTCCGCATCACCAATTGGTTCCAGAGATGCTATATCAGTACTTCTACGAAGGTCTGCAACAAACGAGCCAAATCATGGTGGACAGCACTGCGGGAGGAAATATAGCCGTGAAGACGGCTGACCAATTGAATGAGATTTTTGAGACTTTAGCTGCGAGTTCCCAACTCAAATCGTCTCGACCAAGGAGGAAAGAGGCTAGTGCTATTGCTGTCGATACTAGCCCGGACTTGAGGAAGCAAATGGCAGACATGATGAGGAAGTTGCAAGAGCTCGAGATGAAGACGGAGGTAACTCTTCCTACTCCTCCGGTCAAAGTTCTTAGAAGATCACAACCACCAATCCAAGGAAGTAAACCGGAGGCATGTGCGATTTGTCAAGAGTCGAACCATTTTGCAGATGTTTTTCCAAACATAGGCAGTTTCACTTATGAAGGAGGTGCCGAGGTCTATGCGGCACAATGCTATCCACCCCACGCCGTACCTCCTCAAAATTCTCAATTTCCTCCACAATACCCACAACAACCATACTACCCTCCACCATCACCATATTACCCACCTCAACCATCACCTTACTATCCACCTCCACAACAGTCATACTACCCATCACCAACACCTTATTACCCCCCACCGCAATACCCGGTGCAGCAAAATCAACAATTTTGGAAGATCCCAAGTCAAGAATTGCAGCCCCATCAAGCCCATGTGGTGACGGTCCATCAACAAGAAAAAGTTGCCAAGAATCCACTCCACAAGGCTTCCAACCCTTATGTTCCACCTTGCAGAATGAAGAAGGAAAAACAAGATCACGAATTTGTTGGCCATCTCAAATCATTGCCCAAACAAAGTGATCCGGGGAGTTTTGAAATGAATGTGATTTTGGATAGTGGAGAAACTGTGGTGGGGATGATGGATTTAGGAACGACAATAAATTTGATGCCACACTCTATTTTCAAGAAGATGAGCTCCAAGAATCTGAAGGCAACTGATATTCGCATCGAGCTAGCAGATGGCACTATGAGTCATCCATTGGGAATTGCGGAAGATGTCGTTATAATCATAGGAGGCATAAGAGTGCTTGCTGATTTTGTTGTGCTTAATAAGGGACGAGGTGCTAGGAGTTTGAATGGTCATCTTTTTCTATTGGGTCGACCATTCATGGCTACTACGCAAACTTGTATTGATGTTGCTTCCGGTACGTTGAGCATGGCAGGAGAAGGAGGTTCAGTAACATTTTTGGTTTTTGAGAATAAGCCTTCTCCCTCTACTTCTAATTCCTTTATCCATAATGTTCATTTGTGCAAATTTCTAATCATTTGGATGAGGATAGTGTTAAGCAGGAAGTGAAAGCTGATATATCAGAGGAAGAGCTCAATGATGATGATTTCTTTAGTTGCGTGGATGAGGAGGAATTCATTAAAGCGAAAGAGTTCATCATTGAGAAAGATTTGAGCAATTTAAAGCAAGTTAAGGAAATGAAGGAGGTTTGTATGATAAGCTTGCAAGAAGATGATGTTATCGACACTTTTCTTCCACATATGGACGATGAAGCTCACATTAGGGAAGTACCTTGGTTTGAGTGGCATGACTATGAGAAGTTTGAGGTGGAGTCTCAAATAAGTGTGGGGGAGATAAGAGTTGAAGATGAGTCAATCCTCGATTTTCGAGCCAAAGTGGAGGAAGAGCCCAAATTTGGGTCGGGAGTGGTCAATAAAATTTTCAAGCTCATGAAGACCACAAAAGACACCATAGGATTTGGCACGTTGCTAGATGTGACGGGATTTCATTGATAAATGCTTAATGCGTCGAGCTAATGATGTTAAACAAGCGCTTCGTAGGAGGCAACCCACGATTATGATATTTTTCTTTCTATTTTTTTATTAGTTGTATCATTAATTTTTCATTTTTCTTTTGTAGGAAAGTAAGGAATTTCCGCATCAGGTACTTGGCGGCCGCCCAGTCCTACCTGGTGACCGCCAGCTCTCGTTCACTTATATTTGAAAAGGTTCTTCCAATCCCTCTCTATCATGAGTTTGGTAACTTTGTGTTGTTCTTTCTTTTGTTTTTCGTATGTTTTTGATTTTTATTATTTTGTGTTAGTGGATATTATACTTTTGTGTGCTTTGTTGTGTTGTGTAGGTACTTAGCTTTGGAGTTTGTGTGACTCGTGAAGATTGGTGCCAATTGTGTCGTCGTTTTTGTGAAGTTTTCTAAACTCCTTCTCTTTTATTTTTGGTGCAATGAGGACATTGCTTGATTTAAGTGTGGGGGAGGGGTTAGAAACTTTTAGTAATGTTTTATGTGTTTATGTTTTGTTTTATGTGTTAATGTTGTTTTGTGAAGCATGCTTAATCCTTTTATTTTGTGTCTTAATTTGTTGTTTGAGTCATTTCAAGCATGACTGATAGTTGTGATAATGGGCTAATGATGTGAGTTTTGGTTTTGTTTGAAAAAGAAGTGTGAAGCATGTCATTGTTTGTTAAGCATGATTGGTAAAAGTAGACTTGTAGCCTCTTAAGAACATAGATCGTTGAGCCTATTTTTGTGTGAGAATTGAGCCTTTTTGATTATTACATCACTATAGTCATTTCTTTATTGAGTGTGAATTATAAGCATGCAATTTTGTCTCTAGAACTTGCGTTGGTTTCTCTCTTGAGATTACATAGTGTGTTGTATGACGAAGAAATGATCTTAGGCCGTTTTTCTTAGCCCTTCTTATCCTTTTTCCTTGTCCAAATTCACTCATATTATCCTAGTTAGCCCCTTTGAGCCTTGAGGTCTATTTTAGACCTAATTTTCTTTAAAAAAGCCTTGGGATGAGAATTAACTTGTGAATGATATGAGATGTGTTCTTTCAAAAGAAAATATTGGGAAAGGAGATAGAAGAAATGATCTTGGTACCTATTAGTTAGTACTTTCTACCTACATAAGCTCTACTTTCTACCTACATAAGCTCTAGTTAATAAAAAAAGAGAGAGAAAAAGAAGAAAAGAAAAGTAAATAAAAAAAAGAAAAAAAAAAAGAGTTGAATAAGAGCATAAGTGGGTAGAAAGAAAAGATGAGATTGTAATTGTGCTCGGTTATGTTTTGAGCTTTATTGTGATATGGCTTGAAGTAGTATGGGGGAGGATTGAGTGTGAAATGAGAGTAAAAAAGAGAGTGCATAAGCCTTTGGGGTTGTTAACTCATTTTAGCCAAATTTTCTTACCTACCAAAGAGCTTACATTACAACCAAGAAGAAAGTCATATTTGATCTTTGTCTTAAGCACACATTTAAGTAGTGGAGAGGTGAGACGATATGCAAGCATATGGTAGACAATTTGTGTGACTTGAATTGAGTGTTTCTTTGTCCTAATCTAAACACTTGAGAGATGAGAGTTCACTTTCACATTTATACCCATGTCGTGAAGATTTGTGTTCAAGAGGTTAGAAGTTGAAACTTGCTATGACTTGCTTAGTGAATGGTGAAGTGCTTTGCATGATGTATTTTGTTTTTGGAAAATTTCTGAAGCCAAAGTCATTATCAATCTTAAGTTCATGTTTTGTAAATGGTTTGAATGATTTTGCTTGAGGACAAGCAAAGGATTAAGTGTGGGGGATTTATTTAGTGTATTTTTGTGTGGTTTATATGGTTTGATATGAGTTTGTTTTCATATATTTTGTTTGTTGTTATGTGTTCGTTTCATGTGTTTTAGTCAAAGTTGAGTTGATGAGGATTTTTGGAAGAGAATGAAGAAAATGAGCAAAGGATTGATGAACTGAGTGAAATGTGAAGATCAAATTTGGATGATATAAAAGCATTACATCGAAGAGGGGTTCGATAGGAGCGCGTAGGAAAAAACGGAGGTCGATTCTGAGTTCGGACGAGGGAGATACGGCCGAAACAAAAAAGTCGCGCGCAGCAGACTGCAGCTCGCACCTGGCGGCCGCCAAGGGGGTTGGGCGCCCGCTCAGTCCGACGGGTTTGAGAGATTTTTCCTTTTTTTAGTAGGTTTTTGAGACTCTATATATATGTAATCAATGGGGAACGAAAATACAACTTCTCCTCACTTATTTTCAGCCTCTAAAACTCTAGATTAGTTTAGATTAGCTCTTAGATTTATGCTTTGAAGATTGGAGTTTAGATTCAAGATTTAATTCAAGTTTAATTCAAGTTCTTCGTTCTTTCTTTTGTCTTCGATTCGTAAGTTTAATTTATGCTCTTAGATTAATTTTATTTGCTTTCTTTACTTGCTTTGGTTAATTGTTTTCATTAGTTTAGATTAATTTGCTAAGATTATATTTAATTATTTCTAGTTTCTTAGATTTATTTTCAAGCATGTTAAGATTTGTTTGCTCTAGCTTAGATTTAATTTCTTTCTTTATTGCTTTCTTTTCAATTCATGCCTAGATAGATTTATTGCTTTCCTCTTAGTTTAATTCTTTATCCCGGGTGACAGACGAGAGTTCTTTTATTTGCTCTAAATTGTTTTCTTTAATTTCAAGTTTAGGTTAGATTTATTTGCTTTCTTTTAATTAAGTCTAGGATTTAATAATAAAACTAAAAACCCCAAATTCTTTACTTGCTTTCTTAGAGTAGATTTTACTTGCTTTTTGTTGCCACATAATTGATTACCCTGCTAAGTCTTCCTTGAGATTCGACATTGGGTTAACTTACTAGTTCTACGATAGGCCTAGTTCTATTACTAGCACTTTTAGGTGAAACATGAAGTTTGGGCTACAACAAGGTTCGGGCCTCCACAGCTGGCCCGTCGGTCTTGGCTCGCCGGTTAACCGGTGGGTTCGGGCCTCCACAGCTTTGAACCTAGCCCGGACCGGGTGACACGGTTCCGGTTCCGGTCCTGGCCCTTTGACCGCCAAGCCGGGCTAAAACCGTTGACTCCCGGGCCGGTTCAGGGCCAAAACCGGCAGGCCTAAAAGCCCATGCACATCTACGTGTGTGTGAGTGCGTTGTGTTTACCAGAAAAATAAAATTATATATATATATATATATGTATATATATATATATATATATATAGAGTAAATACCCAAAAATAGCCAAAATGATAAAGCAAAGGTTTATTTTAGCCCACCATAAGAGAATAGTCTAATTTTAGCCACTTTACATATTTTATGACAATTATGCCCTTCTACACTAATAATAATTAATTTATAATTGTCAAAATTCAATTTATTGTTTTATCAACGCAAAAACCGAGAAGAGAACCGCGAACGCAGAACGCAGAAACGATGAAGAATCTCGCGCGACTTCCACGCTCGGCTTCTTAATATTCTAGCGATTAGGCGATCGGCATCTAATTCTCAGCCGTAGACAAGGTATTGGCGAATCAATTTTTCACTTTTGATGAGAACATCTACAATTTTCCCCTTCTTCTTATGATTTTTTTTTTTAATTTCGGTGATTAGCAAATTTAAATTTTACTTGATTCAGACGATGTTTGTGTTTTCTATTTTTCGTCTTTAAATTTGGGAAGAAAGGATGCCATTGTTTCACGTGTTTACAGTTTGTGTGAATTCGCTGCTATGCTTAGGATTAATATGTGAGTATTGTGCTACTTTTGGGAGCTTCACATTTGGGGGTTGCTGCTATTATTGATAATTGATTGATAATGGGTGTGTGGATTGCTCACACTTCAATTGGGAATTTAAACACACTCGTTTTCTTCGTGTAAAAGTAAAATGAGACTGATATCCCTTCATTCCAGCGAACACATTGACCTAATTTGTAGCAACTAATAACCAGAAATCATTTTAGAGATTGTTGTTCTGCATATATTGTTTCTTAATTTTCATGGTTCCATGTTGAAGAAGTAAATCCGTGAGTTTTCAGCGATAATAGCTAATGTGCATGAAATGAAGTGATTACCAACAAACCCATAGTAAACAGTTTAAGTAAAAGATCTGGATTTCAAATTGAAGCAATCAAGTTGTACTGCTTATATTCATCATGAGAGGATGATTTTGTTAGATCTTAATAGTGTGGTTGGGATGAGTTAACAGTCACTTGACTACATTTGAATCCTCTACTCTGAATTACTGCCATCCACAAATCAAGTTGGAGTTCAATTTGATCTTTGTTGAACTGAAAAGATAGATTAACAGTTTCTTTTTAACTTTAAAGTGATATAGCTCTGACCTTTGAAACTTCTTGTTATTTTTTCAGATGAGTACAAAGTCACTTATTGTTTGGTACAATGGAAAATGAGTGAATGAAATCTATATATGGTCTAGTATGGAGGGTAAAACGGTAGAAACCGGTCCATACTTGTCGCATCTGTCGGGCAAGAGACCACAATCGGAGGAGATGCCCAACTAGAAATGAGAAGGCAAATTAATTAAAATACTTATTTCATTTTTTAATTTCGATCATTTTGATAATATTGGTTGGACATTAATTAGTTACCTTGTGTTGCTTGTTATTCTAAAATATCTCAATATATGTGGGTTGCTGGATTTTATCCTATTAGATTACTCTCCAATTGTTGTTTCTTGCTCCGTGCATTCTAAACTAACTTTTCTGGGGTACTTTTCTCATCTCAGTGTTGCTTGTTGAAGGTGGCTCTGTGTTGTTGTGTGCAGCATAGTGCAGTATTTTGCTTGTGTTTCAAATATGATTAGGTTTTACCTTTGATACATTGTGCTGTTTTTGCTGAGTTTTATCTGCATTTTGATGAGTTTTCCTATAGTTTAAATGTTGTTTTGCCACTGTTTTGCTGCTGGAACATTGTACTTATATGTTATGTTGTACTCGATCACGACCGAATATAGTCGTGTTCGTGTGCACGATCACGAAGATTATACATACTTATGTTCGTGTGCACGATCATGAACTGAATATAGTCGTGATCGTGAAAACGAACACGAAATGAAACTGGTATATTTTCTTGTTCGTTAGTTATATATAGACGTGTTCTTTTGAATCAAATATAGTTGTACTCCACAAACCCACGACATAAGATGTTATTTTTCATACTTTTTGGTTATATTTTGTTAATTTAATGTGTCTTCGATTGAAGAAATATACAGTGTAGTATTTGAGAAGTATTATTTACTGTGTTTTATTCATGGAACTAAACTCCCATAGTACTTGAGAAGTATAATTTTTAAAATTGAAAAATGCATAGTTTCTCAAAATTAGTGATATTTGCACACATCACAATAAAATTAAAAGAGAAATATGATTATGAACTACGTTTACAGTAAAAAAAAAAAAGAAAAAACCAATACGCCAACCACGAAAGTCAAAAAATTCCATAATTTCCACTTTCTTCAAACATAAGTAATATTTAACTGTTCAAACAAAATGAGTTTCAACATTAACTGTTCTATACCATCAGCATCGGCATTTTTGAAGTCCATCTCCCGGCTTATGACATAATGAATTACTGTTGGGAATTTCACAATCTTATCCAAGAGCTTCAAGAATTTGTGAAAGCATGATTTTTTAAACTTCTTGTACGTACTTTTGCCAAACTTCATCAACCTCTCTCGTATCTGAACCACAATTCATTCCTTACAATAAAGTTGGACATTGTTATGTATTTATATTTTCGGGCACGTAAAATCCCATTGATACTCGGGTGGTGCTTGCTGTATATCACCAAAAATAATAATTTAACATACATGTAACAATTGTAATGTTAAAAAATAATTATGGTGTAAGCAAAAGGAATTCAGATCGTGCACGAGCGCACGACAGAATATTTTCGTGTTCGTGTTCACTATCACGAAATAATATAGTCGTATAGTCGTGCACACGATCACGAATCTAGGTAGTCGTGATCAAAGAAAAAGCTTCCAAGTCATATTCCTCTCTAACCTTATAACCTGACTAAAAACACTTTCAGTATCAAACTTCTTAAATCTTGGCTTAATTCGAATATGAGAATCTCTACAGAATCTAAGAACACATAAAACAGAACATCTCCATATATTGAACTCAAAATCAAAAAATAATGAAACAAATTAACTATTCACAATCACACGCAACTATATCACAAATTCATGTACACAATCACGACTAATTTAATCGTATGCTCGTGCATTCATTGGAGATTGGCTGCAAATCAACATATTTAAAAACCCAAAAATTTGCAGCAATTTCTTAATCAATAGGGCTTATAAAATTGATACCTCTAGATGGGAGATTCTTCTCCGGCGATTAGGCGGTGGTGATTGTAAGTCGTCGTCGGAATTGCTTCCGACATCTTCATCACCGAGGGGAGCAGTTTCTGAATTTATCGGCGTGTTATTCCCATAAATAGCCATCGATCTACTCTTACTACGGCGGTTGTACTGCATCATCTTGTAGCAAGAGTCTCTGGAGGTATTATTGCCAGACGTACTCCGGCAGTTTCAACCGGCGGCTACAATCGGCGGCTTCGTGGAGAGGGTGAAGGAATTCTCGCGGCTGAGTTTTTTTGATTTGGGAATTTCATTTGGTGATTTTTTGGCTTCCCGTGACTTTCTTCTTTCTTTTACCTTTTCTATTTTTTTGTTTTTCATTATATATTTTTAATGATTAGAAGGGTATAATTGGTACATCACGTAAAAAATGGCTAAAATTAGACCATTCTTTTATTGTTGGCTAAAAAAGACTTTTCTCTTATCATAATGGCTATTTGAGGATTTCCCTCCATATATATATATGTCTGGTCAAATTAATAGATACCTAACACCACAATTATAGAAAATTAATTATCAACTCTCCTTCTAATTTGTAACCACGTGGCTAAAACCGACTTTTGCGCCGCCTTCAAAAGTCAAACTACTCTCATGTTTTAAATTTTGTTAAATTTTATTGACAAAAACTTGTGTCAGCCGGAGGCACCGTGCGGCCGGGCCCAAAGTGCCAATCTTTATATAGAAAAATGTCAATTTATATGAATAAAAGTGCCAATCTTTAACATAATTATTTTACGAATAAAATGATAATTTTTAAAAGTGTCAATCTTTATACAGAAAAATGTCAATCTATATGAATAAAAGTGCCATTATTTTAGCCCGGCCGCACGGTGCCTCCGGCTGACCCAAGTGTGTCCCAATTTTATTTGACAAAAATTTGTGTCAGCCGGAGGCACCGTGCGGCCGGGCCCAAAGTGTCAATCTTTATACAGAAAAGTGTCAATCTATATGAATAAAAGTATCATTGTTTTAGCCCGGTCGCACGGTGCCTTCCGGCTGACCCAAGTGTGTCCCATTTTATTTTATGGTTATGATTTTTATTTTCTTTTAGTTAATTTAGAAGATTCTTGTGGAAGAGATCCTTCTTCAATTTTTATTTTATTATAGTCCTTCCATCTACAATATTAGTGCATAGTCAATTTTTGATATGGTTTCGTATATATATGTGTGTGTGGTCAAATTAATAGATACCTAACACCACAATTATAGAAAATTAATTATCAACTCTCCTTCTAATTTGTAACCACGTGGCTAAAACCGACTTTTGCGCCGCCTTCAAAAGTCAAACTACTCTCATGTTTTAAATTTAGTTAAATTTTATTTTATGGTTATGATTTTTATTTTCTTTTAGTTAATTTAGAAGATTTTGTGGAAGAGATCCTTCTTCAATTTTTATTTTATTATAGTCCTTCCATCTACAATATTAGTGCATAGTCAATTTTTGATATGGTTTCGTATTTATTATTCACTTTTTAGTTTCAAAATGTCAATAAAAATATATATTTTAATATTCGATTTACCTATATTAAGTGATACTCAAAAACAACTTTAACTCATAAAATTAATGTCGGAATTTGATATATAAATATCATAAACGGAGGGGACAGGGGAGGGTAAGGTATATTCTGCTGAAAAAATATAATCCAGAAAAATAGTCATCATATAGTACTAGTACTAGTACTAGTTCGGCATTCTGAAATCTGTTTGTGCAATAAGTTTCAAACAGTTTATTATATTTATAGAACTAAAATGAGGGATGGACGTGTTTGCCTACTAGTTAATTTTTCTAATAAAAAGGTTTTATTGAAGCAGTCAGAACTGGTTTCCAGCACATAAATAATGTCAAATATGAAAACAGATTATAAAACTCAAAAAAAAGATAAATTCAAAGCCTTGTTAAGTGGAAAACCTTTATTTAGGGAATAACTAAATTAGTCCTCTTACAAACACACCACTATCACAAGTTGCAATCTTGTTTATAGTTTCAGGTAGTAGTACTATTTACGAGATCCATCATTATATTTATTTATTTCGACGGAAAGTTATTTAAATAAAAAATGAAAAAAAAGGAACATACTAATTACTTATTTCAAGGTGAAATTATTGTTAGGAATCACTGAATAAATTTAACACTCATAAAGATAGTCACTAAGAGATTTTTGTAAGAAATTAAGAAATTATGTCTCCTGTGACTTATAGAATTAATAAATAAATATAACGTAGACTAAATTATAATTGGGCTTATTGGAGCAATTTAATGGATAATTGCTATTTGATGGAAATAACATATTAAGACCCACTAAAGTCATATATAATTAGGTCATCTCCCTGACATAAAGTGTAATCTCTAATCCTAGCCATCATCACGTACATAGAGAGAACAGAACAGAATCCTCAAGGGAGAGAAACACTAGTTGTATTCATTCATCAATTTTACCATGTAGAAAGGTATGTGAGAATTATTGATTTCAAGATTTTGTTCATTAATTAAGTTTACATGTGTGATAGGATACGGCCTAGCTCCTAGGCCCAAGCATCAGGCCCAATATAATTGGGCCCCGACAGTTAAGCTCGGCCTACACAGCTCGGCCCAACTAAGAGAAACTTCTTCACCAAGGCAATCAAGACTCCTATATCGACTACAACTCAAGCTCCAAGAGAGATATAGAAGCTCGGTGTCTATCCCTAATAAGAGGATTCAGTCAGAGTCCAAATAGGAGAAGACTTTGTATTATAGTCAAACTCCATGTAATTACCTATAAATAGGGGTTTATAATAGATTGAGATGGAAGAATCTTGTAATCACTACTCATACAAGCAATAAAAATTTATACTCTTGCTCCGTGGATGTAGATCTATTCTAATAGATCGAACCACGTAAATCCCTTGCGTTACATTACTTTCATGTTCATTTATTCCTTGTCACCGTTTATTAATTGCCTACGAAAATAAGATCGATCACTGGCGCCATCTGTGGGAAACAAAAATTTGTGATTTTCGATCAAAAGTTTTCTAGGTAATCTACAGCCATGACAGGAAGACCAACGCGATCCCCCGAAACTCGAAATCGCGATTTGTTCGGAGCAGCTTCTGTTATTCGCCAATTCCGGACTGAAATCACCACCAAATCGGACGAAACTACCTGGAAACATGTTCTACTCGTCGAGAGGATTCCAACGGTAGGTTGCCCATCGAAAGCCGATCACCGGTGCGGCGGGAATCGCGTCTGGAAGTTCGTGCTGCTGCACGACTCGTGAAATCGCGATTTGTTCGGAGCAGCTTCTGTTATTCGCCAATTCCGGACTGAAATCACCGCCAAATCGGACGAAACCACCCGGAAACATGTTCTACTCATCGAGAGGATTCCAACGGTAGGTTGCCCGTCGAAAGCCGATCACTAGTGCGGCGGGAATTGCGTCTGGAAGTTTGTGCTGCTGCATGACTCGCGAAATCGCGATTTGTTCATCTTTTCCGGCGGATTTCTCCGTCGTTTCTCAACCAAAACGAGCGATCCACCCATACATCTCTTCGTCTCGGCGAGGAGAACAAAGCCCACTTCGTCATAAAAGGTTCAAAAAAGGACGAGGCCATCACCTTTTCTAAGAAGGACCCGGTGCCAAAAAGAGTACCTCATCAGGATGTAATCGTCATTGAAGCAGTGGTCACCAACAAGCTAGTCCAGCACCGACCTTCCACTTCGGCAAGTGCTAATGAAACACCAAAGCCATCTGAGCCTACCTCGATAAACCGAAGCCGAACCTGCAAAAGAACCGCCTAAAGATTGCTAAAAAGTATACGTAGACGGGGCTTCGGGAAATTCGGGAAGCGGGGCAAGCATCATACTCCTCAGCCTAGACGGACAGGAGACAACCTATGCACTTCGGTTCGACTTCCTTACAACAAGCAACGAAGTGGAGTACGAAGCTTTAATCGCAGGACTTCGCCTAGCTCAAGGTCTCCAGATACGAGCTGTACAAGTTTACAGCGACTCTCAAGTCATAGTGAGCCACATGCTAGGAGGTTACGAAGCTAAAGATGACAGGATGAAAAAGTACCTCAACAAAGCCAAGAGCCTACAACAATACTCGTATTTCGAGTTGGTTCGCATCTCGAGGGGGAGAAAATAACTGAGCTGATGCCTTAAGCAAATTGGTGTCGTTGTCTACAAGCTCTCCCGTGGAAGAAGTCAAAATTCGAAGTATAGACGAAGCCGAGGTTAACCTAGTAACTGATGACGAGCCGAACTGGATGAGCCATCTCCAAAATTACTTGGAGAAGGGTGAACTACCCAGCGATAAGCTCAAAGCTAGAAAAATCTTGAGCAAGTCTCCAACCTCACCAGCATGTAAAGCCCGTGACCGTTCATGCAACGGGGGATAGACATCGTCGGTCCAATAGACAAAGCTCTCGGCCAATTCCAGTTTCTCATCGTAGCCATCGACTTTTAGGCTCAAATGGTTGGAAGCCGAACCCTTGGCAAAAATCACGAGCAAGAACGCCCTCAACTTCATCTGGAAGAACATAGTATGCCGCTTTGGCATACCCCAAATCCTCGTCTTAGACAATGGGACGCAGTTCATAGACAGAATGTTTAGGGAATGGTGTGAAGAACTTCATATTCAGCAGTTCACCTCGGTAGCACATCCCCAAGCAAACGGCCAGACCGAAGTCACCAACCGGACGATCGTCAAGGGACTCAAAGCTCGCCTTGATAATGCCAAAGGAGACTGGGTAGTGAACTTACCCCAAGTTCTATAGTCATACCACACAACTTCCCGGACCTCGAACGGAGAAACACCCTACAGTTTGGTGTATGAAACCGAAGTAGTGATCCCGGTAGTGATCGGCCTGCCGAACCCTCGCACTCAATTTCTCAGCCGAAGATAATGAAGAGAATCTCCGAACCGGCCTAGATCTGGTGGAAGAAAAGCGGGAGTTCGCCTACGTAAGGGAAGCAAGGTACAAGCAACAAGTAACTCGGTATTATAACCAGAGAGTCAAGTACCAACAATTCCAAGTAGGCGACCTCGTTCTTCAAAATAACGAAGTCAGCAAGGCTGCAAGGCTCGGCAAGCTAGAAGCCACATAGGAAGGACCTCACTGAGTTGAAAAAGTCCTCGGCAAAGAGTCATACAAGCTCGCCCACTTATCCGGTAAGCAAATACCCCGTGCATGGCACATTACTCATTTAAAGAGATACTTTACATAAGTGATCGAGAGTAAGGTCCAAGTTCATATAGTTCATTTAGGTCATTTAGGTCGTCTTTTTAGGGTCTTGCATACATCATCTTGCACATCTCTCTTCTACTTATGCATATTATCTCACCCTTATAATTAAAAATCCTGACGAGGATGACATAATACCCTTTCGAGGATGAACAAAACTCCAAAATTGGGGTAAAATTCAAACGCGCGTAAGGGGACCACCCCTATCGATAAATTCGACAAATAAGGAACTTTGAGCCTACCTTAGTTAAAAATAAGGACGAATTACCTTTGTTTAAAACAAGGAGGCACTATCTTCGTTAAAATCAAGGATGAATTACCTTTGTTTAAAACGAAGACGAGCCTAAACCTCATCTTATGACGAGGTCGTGCTCTCTAAAGCCAAACTTCATCTTATGACGAGGTAGTGCTATCTAAAGCCTAAACCTCGTCTTATGATGAGGTAGTGCTATCTAAAAGCCCAACTTCGTCTTATGACGAAGTGAGCTACTTAAAGTCAAACTTTGTCTTATGACGAAGTGAGCTACTTAAAGCCAAAACTTCGTCTTAAATGAAGTGAGCTACTTAAAGCCGAAACTTCGTCTCAACACGAAGTGAGCTACTTAAAACCTCATCTTATGATGAGGTAGAGCTATTTAAAGCCTAAACCTCATCTCATGACGAGGTCGCGCTACATAAAGCCTAACTTCGTCGAATTTATTTTTCGACAGGGCAAAGTACTTTTCTTCGACCTCATCTTAACAAGGCGGTACACGATTGACTTCGTCAAATTTATTTTTCGACGAGGCAAGGCATTTCTTTTTTATTCTACACTACTCCTACCTCAACTATTTCCCTAAATCACACCCTCGTTTCTACATCTTTGGGGGGGGAGGGGTGTGATAGGATATGGCCTAGCTCCTAGGCCCAGCATCAGCCCCAATATAATTGGGCCCCGACAGTTAAGCTCGGCCTAACTAAGAGAAACTTCTTCACCAAGGCAATCAAGACTCCTATATCGACTACAACTCAAGCTCCAAGAGAGATATAGAAGCTCGGTGTCTATCCCTAATAAGAGGATCAAGCTTGAGTCCAAATAGGAGAAGACTTTGTATTATAGTCAAACTCCATGTAATTACCTATAAATAGGAGTTTATAATAGATTAAGATGGAGGAATCTTGTAATCACTACTCATACAAGCAATAAAAATTTATACTCTTGCTCCGTGGATGTAGATCTATTCTAATAGATCGAACCACGTAAATCCCTTGCATTCCATTACTTTCGTGTTCATTTATTCCTTGTCACCGTTTATTAATTGCCTACGAAAATAAGATCGATCAATGTGGTATCAGAGCAATGTGCTCTGAAATCATATAATTCTCCTTTGATGATGTGTCGATTCTATGAACCTAATGTGAAATTTGATATTATGATTTTCCGCTGCAAGAACGTATTTATTTGAATCGTCGAAATCTCATGCATGATATAATCGAGTATCGATTAATAATTGTATGCCTTGGCTTATGCGTTAATTAGTTCGAGTGCTTGAATCGGCAAATTCAGAAAGTTTCTATCTACTTCCATTTATGAAAGTTTCTCTCATATTGATTGCTTGAGGATTTTTAATGATTGCATATACGTGTGTATAATAGTTGTTCTCAATTCATAGTTGTTTGTTTCGCCAATTGCAAAGTAGCATTATTAGTTGAAGAATTCTTGGTTGTCAATTGAGAATGATCTGGCTATTACGACTAGAGTTATATTTTGGATCTATCGCCTCAAACAATATTTACGGATTAGCAGAATGTCATGAAGCATGAGATATTATATCAATAATAAAATATTGTTATTAATGTTAAAGTTTTAGAATCAAATATTATGAAAGTTTGTTAATCACCAAAGTGGTCAAACTTGTATGTTGATTTGATTCTAAATTAATGATGAATTATTCAATTACCCATAAAATAATGGATGCTAATTTATGTTTTTTGGATTATGGGTATATTGAAATTCATGGTTATAAGGCATTATGAATCGCCCAAAGGTTGATTATTTGTTCCTTATAATTTATGAATATAATTGTAAGTAATTGACAGTACTTTTAGTTTATTTATATACCCAAAGGTAGTAAATAAGTCTAATTAGTATATGTTATATCGCCGAATAATGTTAAAAATTTATTAGCATCATTATGTTAATGTATGTTCATGTATCACCCAAAGGAGAACATGAGTATACATTAATTATTGTTTGAATGCCTTATATGAATATCATGTGTTTTATGCCTCAAAACACTTACGCAAACTTTTATTATGAAGTACTTGTTCCCAATGTAAGTTCTCACGTATTATCTATTTCGGTTTTTAATGGGCTAAACTTCTCTGATTGGGAAGAGAAGTCCAATTCCATCTTGGAGTTATGGATCTTGATCTTGCCATTACGGAAGAGAAGCCTGCTCCTCTTACTGATGATAGCAGTGAGCATGAAAGAGCCTATTATAAAGCCTGGGAAAGGTCAAATAGACTTAGTCTGATGTTTATGAGAATGACTGTTGGTGACATTATTAAGACAGGTCTCCCCAAAATTGAAAGTGCTAAAGAGTTTATGGGTTTAGTGGGAGAGCGCTCCCAAGCAGCTGGTAAGTCTCTTGCTGGGACACTAATGAGTACGCTGACCAACATGAAATTTGACGGTTCACGTACTATGCATGAGCACGTCATTGAAATGACGAACATTGCAGCAAAACTCAAGTCCTTGGGTATGGCTGTGAATGATAACTTCCTAGTACAATTTGTTCTTAACTCATTACCCAGTGAGTGCGGCCTTTTCCAAATGAGCTATAACACCATGAAAGATAAATGGAATGTGCATGAACTGCACAAGATGTTAGTTCAGGAGGAAACGAGGCTTAAGAACTTAGGAAATCACTCTATTCATTATGTGAGCCACCAAGGAAATCAAGGAGCTAGAAAGAAGTTTGTGAAGAAACATGGTAAGGGCAAAGGGCCATTAAAGGTTAATAAGGTGTCTTTGCAAGTCCAGGAGAAAGAGCCAAAGGGCAATAACTGCCATTTCTGTGGCAAACCGGGACATATCCAAAAGGATTGTCTGAAACGTAAGGCTTGGTTCGAAAAGAAAGGTAAGCAAAATGCTTATTATGTATGTTTCGAATCAAACTTAACTGAAGTTCCCCATGATACATGGTGGATTGATTTTGGATGTACAACTCATGTTTCTAACATGATGCAGGGATTCCTTACGATCTGAACTATAAGTCCAAATGAGAAGTTTGTCTTCATGGGCAATCGAATGAAAGCTCCAGTGGAAGCTGTCGGGACTTATCGTTTAATCCTTGACACTGGGCGACAATTAGATTTACCGGAAACTTTTATGTACCTAGTTTATCTAAAAACTTAGTTTCTTTATCCAAACTTGACGTTGCTGGATTTGCCTTTAATTTTGGAAATGGATGTTTCATTTTATTTAAGAATAATCATCTCGCTGGTAATGGTATTCTTTGTGATGGTTTATATAAACTGAATTTGAATGGTTTGTATTCTGAAACTGCCTTTACTCTGCATCATAATGTTGGCACTAAACGTAGTTTAGTGGATGAACGTTCTGCTTTCTTGTGGCATAAACGTTTGGGTCACATTTCTAGAGAAATAATGAAAAGACTTGTAAAGAATGAAGTTCTTCCTGATTTAGATTTTATGGATTTGAACATTTGTGTGGATTGTATCAAAGGAAAACAAATAAAACACACAAAGAAAGGAGCCACGAGAAGCACTCAGCTTCTTGAAATTGTGCATACTAACATATGTGGACCTTTTGATGTTCCTTCTTTCAGAAAGGAAAGATACTTCATTACTTTTATCGATGACTATTCACGTTATGGTTATGTCTATCTCCTGTATGAGAAATCTCAAGCAGTGGATGCCTTGGAAATCTACTTGAATGAAGTAGAAAGACAATTGGACAGAAAGGTGAAAATTGTAAGGTTTGATAGAGGTGGTGAGTATTACGGAAGATATGATGAAACTGGGGAACACCCGGGTCCATTTGCTAAACTCCTCCAAGTCGTGGTATTTGTGCTCAATACACAATGCCAGGTACGCCACAACAAAATGGTGTATCAGAAAGGCGTAATAGAACTTTAATGGATATGGTTAGGAGTATGTTAAGTAATTGTTCTTTACCTGTTTATTTGTGGATGTATGCCTTGAAAACTGCCATGTAATTGTTAAACAGGGTTCCTAGTAAGGCAGTTTCGAAGACACCTTTTGAATTGTTGAACAGTTGGAAACCTAGTTTAAGGCACCTGCATGTTTAGGGTTGTCAGGCAGAAGTAAGGATATATAATCCACAAGAAAAGAAACTGGATGCAAGAACCATAAGTGGTTACTTTATTGGTTATCCAGATAAATCAAAGGGGTATAGATTTTATTGTCCTAATCATAGTATGAGAATTGTTGAGTCTGGAAATGCAAGGTTCATTGAGAATGGTGAAATTAGTGGGAGTGAAGTTCCACGAAATGTGGAAATTAATGAAGTTAGAGTTCAAGTTCCTATAACTTGTTTTTCTAACAATAAAGTGAGTGTTCCTTCTGTAATTGTAACAAACAACAACGAAGGTGATGAACACAATAATGATCCCATAATTCAAAATGAACCTATTGTAGAAGTACCACAAGAAATAACTTTAAGAAGGTCCGAAAGAGAAAGAAGACCAGCTATTTCGGATGATTATGTGGTATATCTACATGAAGTGGAAAATGAATTAAGCATTAAGGATGATGATCTAATCTCATTTTCACAAGCCATAAGTTGTGATAATTCTGAGAAATGGCTAGAAGCCATGAAAGAAGAGTTAAAATCTTTAGAATAGAATGATGTTTGGGATCTTGTAGAATTACCTGAAGGTTGCAAGAGAGTCGGTTGTAAATGGGTATGTAAGACTAAACGTGACTCTCATGGCAATCTTGAACGCTACAAGGCCAGACTTGTTGCTAAAGGTTTTACTCAGAAGGAAGGAGTCGATTATAAAGAGACTTTCTCGCCAGTGTCTCGAAAGGATTTCTTTAGAATTATCATGGCACTAGTAGCTCATTATGACTTAGAGCTACATCAAATGGATGTGAAAACTGCATTTCTTAATGGAGATTTAGAGGATGATGTGTATATGGATCAACCATTAGGTTTCTTGATTGAAGGAAAGGAACACATGGTATGCAAATTAAGGAAATCATTATATGGTCTTAAACAAGCTTCCCGTCAATGGTATTTGAAGTTTAATGATACCGTTATGTCCTTCGGATTTAAGGAAAATACTGTTGACCGGTGTATATATTTGAAGGTAAGTGGGAGTAAGATCATATTTTTGGTTTTGTATGTTGATGATATTTTTCTTGCAACTAATGATCTTGGTCTCCTTCACGAGACAAAGAAGTTTATCTCTAGTAATTTTGAAATGAAAGATATGGGTGAGGCAAGTTACGTGATAGGAATATAAATATTCTGAAATAGATCACAAAGACTTTTAGGCTTGTCTTAGAAAACATATATTAATAAAATACTAGAGAGATTCAGAATGAAAAAGTGCTCATCATCGCCCGTTCCAATTCATAAAGGAGACAAATTTAGTCTCGCTTAATGTCCTAAAAATAATTTGGAACGAAAACAGATGGAAGCAATTCCATATGCATCTGTTGTTGGGAGTATTATGTATGCTCAGACTTGTACTCGACCAAACATAAGCTTTGTAGCTGGAATGTTGGGTAGATACCAAAGTAATCCAAGGATGGAATACTGGAAAGCTGCAAAGAAGGTTCTGAGGTACTTGCAGGGAACGAAAGATCACATGCTTACATATAAGAGGTCTGATCAGCTTGAAGTGATTGGTTACTCGGACTCTGATCTTGCTGGATGTGTGGATATGAAAAAATATCCACTTTTGGCTATATTTTTCTTCTAGCTGGAGGAGCAATATCATGGAAGAGTGCAAAGCAATCAATTGTTGCTGCATCTACTATGGAAGCTGAATTTGTAGCATGTTTTGAGGCTACGGTTCAGGCTAATTGGTTGAGGAATTTTATTTCAGGGCTTAGAATTGTCGACAGTAGCGCTAAGCCGCTGAAAATGTATTGTGATAACTCCGCGACAGTGTTTTTCTCTAAAAACGACAAGTACTCTAAAGGTGCTAAGCATATAGAGTTGAAATACTTAGTCGTGATAGATGATGTTCAGAAACTAAGAGTGTCAATAGAACATATTAGCACAAATCTTATGATAGTCGATCCTTTAACTAAAGGATTCCGCTCAAGATATTTACTGAACATGTTGAAAGTATGAGCGTTATTGTTAATGATGTTTAGATTAATGTTTATTTTGAGATTGACACTCTGAGCTCAAATTATTATATGTTTCTGATTGCTTGTTTCTATTAGCATGCATTATTGTTTTGAAGTAAACGAAACAAGTATATATATTGAAATATTATGTTGGACCATAATGTGCTCCTTAATTACCATCATGGTAAGGAAAAGTCTAATTTGTGGTACATGGAAGGGACTATGTCAATCATGTGACGTACAACCGCCATGACTCGAATTAGTTCATATTCTTAATCATGAAATTATCAATGAATGTAAATTATTTAGTCTTTTGCGCAATCTTATGTTTGATTATTTATTTATTCCATGATGTTAAGTCACATGATCCAAGTGAAAGAATGTAAGAAATTATGAAATTATGTCTCACGTGACTTATGGAATTAATAAATAAATATAATGTAGACTAAATTATAATTGGGCTTATTGGAGCAATTTAATGGGTAATTGCTATTTGATGAAATGGCCTATTAAGAACCACTAAAGTCATATATAACTAGGTCCTCTCCCTGACATAAAGTGTAATCTCTAACCCTAGCCATCATGTACGTAGAGAGAACAGAACAGAACCGTCAAGGAAGAGAAACACTAGTTGTATCCATTCATCGATTTTACCATGGAGAAAGGTATGTGAGAATTATTGATTTCAAGATCATGTTCATTAATTAAGTTTACAATTTTGACAGGGAATTGTTTTATTTTATTTGTACATTTTTTAAGTAAAACTAAAATAAATATAATTATTTATTTTGGAGTGATAGTATTCCAATAATTGGAGAAGATTTTTAAGTGTATTTTTTTAAAGTCATAACTCATAAAAGAAAGTGTTTGAATCATATCATATTGGATAGAATTCTTAATAAGTAGTACCATTCTTTGGAGAGTTATATTATTGCATTTCAAGTCGTTCATTATTTAGGTCATTGGAATAAAAAATATGTCAACAAAGGTCGATATTTTTTGGGTGGTTGTCTTGGTGATCTGGTTGTCAAACCCATTCATTGTTAGATATGAGTAATATTTTATGTTAGTTGTACTCGTTTTGAATGTCAAATCACTTGTTGTTCATAACAAAACAATCAAAGATGGATATCATTTCTCGAACAATTGTATTCATTTTTTAATTTTAACTCGTACGTGGTTCAATGTAATAGAGAATGGGTCAAAGAGGAATAACACATTTGTATTTGTTGTATTCGTTTTGAACCTCGAGTGCTTGGTTGTTTGAATATAATTGAAAATAAGTTAAAATGATATATTTCTCGGCTAAGTGGAAGAATCGGCCGACATTTTTGGTATTTGAACTTGTCAACATTTTTTTAATATATATTTTTGTATTTATAAAATTTTTCAATCTGTACTTGTTTTGAATGTCAAGCCGCCTGTTGCTCATATGATAAAATGTGAAGGATTATTATTTATCGGGCAATTGTGCTCATATTTAATGCCATCTCGTATGTGGTTCAACGATAATAGAGAATAGGTCAAGGAGGGATAACAAATTTATATTATGTTATATTCGTTTTGAATGTCAAGTCGTTCGTTATTGAATATAGAGTATAATTGGAAAAAAAAAAAAGTTAAAGGGGGTATATTTCTCGGATAAGTAAAAGAACCGGTTGACATCTTTCGGTATTTGTTCTCGTCAACATTGTTTTAATATGTTTTCTTTGTATTTTTCAAAATTTTCAGTTAGTGCATTTCATAATCTATTATGAATGCAAAACTATATGGTTTAGTAAGATAAGGATAAAAATTCAAAAAAAAATTGAATGTGAGTTGGAATAGAGGATGCATGAGATGTCACGTATGCATGTTAATTGACGTGGTGCTTCAAATTTGTAATCGCACCTAGGGGTGAGCAAACGGATGGTTCGGGTCAAAACCGATAAAACCGAAACTTCTAAAAAAATAACCGATCCGAACCAAATTATCTTAAGAACCGATCCTAACCAAACCAAAAACTTCGGTTCGGGTTCGGTTTGGTTTTCGGTTGGTATGAACTTATCAATTGCTTAAACAAAATTTCAACAAAATTCATAAATTATCCAAAAGAGGAGAGTTAGCAACATCAACAGAATTTACAAAAGTCTAAACAATAAACATCAACCTCAAGAAATCCAAAAGCATCAAGTACAAGTCAATAACACCAACAAAATAAAACATAGTTCATTTCTCCATTAAGCTTTGCACTCTAAAAAGAAAAAGAAAATGAATATAAGCTTTAATAAAATAATATATATCATATAAATATTAAATATTTTATAAGTTTAATATAAGTTCGGTTCGGTTCGGTTCAAACTGAAA
The DNA here is from genome assembly GCA_001642375.2 of Mentha longifolia. Taxonomy (NCBI): domain Eukaryota; kingdom Viridiplantae; phylum Streptophyta; class Magnoliopsida; order Lamiales; family Lamiaceae; genus Mentha; species Mentha longifolia. Next base: position 16,679,915 of record CM038113.1, on the reverse strand, counting down.
ACCAAACCTCAAAAATCGATCCAAACCGAACTAAGTTCGGTTTTAGTTTTTTAAAATTGATTCAAACCAATACACAAAAAAAACAATCCAAACCATCCGAACTAGAATGGTTCGGTTTAGACTTTGGATCTGGTTCGATTTTGCTCACCCCTAATCACACCCCTATAATAATTTTATACATTTCATCAAATTTTGAACTTTTACCTTTTAATAAATATTTGAAACTTAAATTTATGTCGCTTGAAAATATCTAAAATTTATATGTTAAAATTACTCTAACTCAATAACATAAACTAAATAAAGATTTCAAAATTTTCAATTTGCACCTTTCATAATTTTACTAAGAAGGCAAAACTATATGATTTACATAAAATAAGAACAAAACTTCAGATGTGAATAGGAATAGAGAATTGACGAGATGTGCATGCATGTCCATCGGCCTGGTGATCCAAATTTACAATACCTATAATAATTTGAGGCAACAACACTTTTAGAGGATAAAAGAACAAAAAATGCCCAAAATATAGTCCAACACTAATTTTGTCTCATTTTCAAAATTGGGATAAAAATACCCCTAGAGCCAAAAATCATTTTTTTTTATTTTCCAATTTTCGTTTTTCTCTTGTTTTAGTTTTTTTTTTTTTGTTAATTCACTTGGTAAGAATTTTTAATGCATTTGGTAAGAAATTTTATCTTTCATTAGTAAGAATTACTAAAATTTCTTATAATATTTTAGGATTTTCTTACGAATAATTTTGGTAACAAATTTGACAAAATCTCCAATTTTTTGAAAAAAAAGGAAGAAATGTATTTAATTGTGTGTACAGGGAATGATATGAAAATTACACATATTGGTAATAAAATACATCACATTTCTTACCTCTTAATCATTTATTAAGATACTATTATTAGTTTCAGAAATGATAATAAATTACATGTGTTGGTAAGAAAAAACTAATGTTCTTACCAAGAAACAACAAAAACTTATCAAAATACTACAGATATAGTTAGAAAATTTGATATTTTCTCGTCTTTCGCGTCTCATAGCTGTCGTCAGCCGAATAATTCCTACAATAAGAAATGAAGCAATTCTTATATAACTTGAAAAACTAGAAGAATTTTCAACTACCGCAACAAAACATGTCAAGAACAGAAAATAATCATCAATTCTAAGCCCTAAATACTCAGTCTTTTATTATCAAAATAACGTAAGAAAAATGTCAAATTCTTACCAATTTATCAAACAAAACAAAGTAGCAGTCAATTCATAAACAAATTATCAAATCCTAATTCTAGAATTATAGTAAGAATTACTAAAATTACAGTAAGAATCTTAGATCGATTCTTACCAAAAAGAAACAGTCAATTCGTGAATCCTAAATAACGTAAGATATATATCAAATAATGTAAGAAAAATGTCAAATTCTTACCATAAATTAACAAACAAAACACGATAAGAAATGTGAGATTCTAATAAAATATCATCAGATTCTAACCAATATCTTCGGTCGATTCTTACCAAAAAGAAGCAGTCAATTCGTAAATCCTAAATAACGTAAGAAAAATGTCAAATTCTTACCATAAATTAACAAACAAAACACAATAAGAAAATGTGAGATTCTAACAAAATATCATCAGATTCTAACCAATATCTCCAGTCGATACTTAACAAAAAGAAGTAGTGAATTTGTAAAAAAAAATACATCAAACCCTAATTCTAGAATTATAGTAACGAATTATAAAAATTATAGTAAGAATCTTCGGTCGATTCTTATAAAAAAGAAGCAGACAATTCACAAATAAAACTATCAAACCCTAAATCTAGAAGTATAGTAAGAATTACTGAAATTATAGTAAGAATCTTCGGCCGATTCTTACCAAAAAGAAGCAGTCAATTCGTAAATCCTAAAATTACAGTAAAATCAGACAAAAAATAGTAAGAAAATAAATGTCAGATTCTAACCAATTATCAATAATTTGAAACCCTAAACTAAAAATTCTTACCACGAAATTGCAATTTTCTTACCAAAAGTTTTGAATTTTCTTACTACTAAAATTGCAAATTTTCGGTTGGGAATATCATCAAACACCTTACCTTCATCCTCCAATGCATGCTCGAATCCAGATCTGGAAAAAGAAAAAAAAGAAGAATAAGAAGAAGAACAAGAAGAAGAAGAAGAGATAAGTAAAAACCCTAGATCTATTTACAAAAACCAAATATGTGTAAAAAACCCTAGGTCTGAAAAGAGAGAGAGAGAGAGAGAGATCGCAGCAGCCCAACCATCATCGCCGTCGACTTTTTGCCGCCGTCACTTGCAGAGAAATGGAGAGAAGAAGATATGAGAAAGAAGAAGGTGCAGAGGGAAGATGGTTAGGGTTTTTAGAGAGAAACAAAGAAGAATGAAATGAAAAGGGAGGGAGAGAGAGGCAACAATGCAGCAATGACGTCGGAGTCGGAGAAGAAGAAGTCGAGAGAGAGAGTGAGGAGTGAGGATCTTCAATGGCTTTTAGAGAGAGAGAGAGAGTGTGGAGCTTCTAGGGTTTAGAGAGAGATGAAGAAGATGAAGAAGAATGAAGATGAAGAAGAATGAAGAAAAAAAGAAGAGAAGAAGAAAGAAGTATTCTTTAAATTTAAAATAAGTAAGAAAGAGCAAACTATTACTTTTGTATTAGAAAGGGGCAAAATTTGTGTGTTCTTATAAATCGGGCAAAAATAGTGTTTCTTATACTTAATGGGATAAAAACATATAATTTCTCTAATAATTTTATACATCTTGTCAAATTTTGAACTTTACCTTTTAATAAATATTTGAAACTTAAATTTAAGTTGTTTACAAATATCTAAATATTTAGATCTAAAATAACTCTAACTGAACAAATCTAAAATAAATAACTCTAACTGAACAACATAGATGAATAAAGATTTGTTGTTCGGAGTTAAAGCTATAACTGCTACAACTTTAATCTAATATTTATAGCTTGACAAATATATATATATATATCAAGTGATATTTATTGTTGAAAAACTTATATGAGTTTTCCTAATTAATGTCCAGATATGTACATTAATATTGAAGTTCCACAAATTAAAGATGAATTTTTCTCGGAAGATATAGATCTCTATTGTTGAATTCTTATAAAAAAAATAATGTGAGATTGAAATCCTTATTATAAATTAATTAGATTAAATTATTAATTAATTATAAGTTAAAGTTATGAAAATTTAAGAAAGTAATATTAGAAATTCTAGATAATTAGTATTTATCAGATCTACTAAGTATTTTGTTAAAATAGATATACTGCTAGATCTACTAAATATTAATCACAGTCCATCATCGGCATCTCGATTTTATAATATTTATGTATAATTATGTTCGTATATATGTATTTTATATGCTTGAAATTAATAGTAAACTCACACGAAACTAAATTTCTGCGAAGACATTTTGTTTTAATTATTTCCTGCTGGCACGACCATTTCTAATTAATACTATTAATTACATAGATGAGTAATAATAAAATACATTACTTATGTAGTACTCTTATATACAGAGAGATAGCAGTAGCACTCAATTGCTCATCATATACACACTTAATGTGTCAATCGTTAATATGACAATACTATCAGGGACGGAGCCTCATACCGGGTTAGCCTCGGCGGTGGGGCCACCGCCAGGGTGAATTTTCCTATTTTTTTTATAATATGTAGTGTTAAATTTATTTTTTTCCTAATTTTTTGCCCCTTATTTATTGTATTTTAGTCCCTTCATAGTTGATCTTATTTATTTATTTATTATATACAGATTTTTTGTGTCTTTTACTTTAGTTCATTTCTTTAAAATATGATACTCCGTATTTGATATTGAAGATGACTTGTAATGTTAAAAAAATATTTTCAATTTTCTTTTTTGAATCTCGCACGACTATATTTAAATTTCTAGCTTCCTGTTTGGGTGCCATGTTATCAAATTTTTTAATTAAAGTTTAATTTTTTTAGTAGTATTTATTTTTTATATGGTTTAATTTTTAAAAATACATATATATTAACTTTTTTTATATAAATCATTATCATGTTAGTTGCATACACACACATATTAATGTACACTGTAATGTGCCCGTGGTGGATATCAAATCCATTTTCATATTGATAAATATACTGACTTCGTCTAACTTCGAGTATACTTTCTCTTCTTTTTTCTTAAGCTAACCACTTGTAGTGATGCATTATGACTCAGAGAAAACGACACTGTTATATAAAAGCTCCAAATCGTGCTGTGAGTGGAATTGGTGCTTACGTATAATTAAGAGACAAAAAATAAAATACCTAAAAACACATTATAAAATCAAATTTTGCTTTGAAATATAAAAAATACAAATTTTACCCAAATTTTGGTGGGGTGGACAATAATACCCTTGCCCCACTCTCTTCCCTCCCTCTCTCCCAACCCAACCCAACCCAACCCAACCCAGCCTAGGCCCAGCCCCAGCCCGACCCGACCCGGCAGCCCGACCCGACCCGACCCGATCAGCCTGGCCCGGCCCAAAAAAAATTCCATTTTTTTTTTCTCCTGAAATGTGGAAGTACACCGTACGTTTTTTTATCATTTAGTACTGTTTACCCGGTAAGTGGTAAACAATAATGTCTATGTGTAACTGTATTACGCAGTACGTTTTATATTCTACGAGTACTGTTTACCGGTAAGTGGTAAGTGGTAAATGGATAATATCAAATTGTAACTGATTACGCAGTACGTTTATGTTCAGTTAGTACTGTTTACCGGGCAGGTTGGGCCGACGGGCCGGGCCAACTGGGTCGATGGGCCGGGCCAACTGGGCCGGGCCGGGCCGGCGCGGGCGGGTCGGGCTGGGATGGGCTGGGCTAGGCTACTACCAACCCTAAGGGGGAAGGAGGGGCATTTTTGTCCTCCAAACTAAAATATAGGTAAAATTTGATTAAATTATATTCCAAAGCAAAAATTAATTTTACAATGTGAAAGTAGGCAAAAAGGTGTATTATCTCTATAATTAACAAGTAATTGTATTATTATTCTATAGTTATTTCAAATGCTGACTTGTAATTTAAATACATTTACATCTGTATGATGATGCATGACATACGTCATAATTAATTTCATAAGTGTTCATTAAAAATTTGAAAAAGATAAAATAAATCAAAAGGTAATACTTAGTGGGGTGCTTGTGAGTTTCAAAGTTGATGTAGGTTACAGCATGCATTACATGCAAATTCAAATATTAATATTTTGATTAAATTTGACTCTAACTATATAATTTTGCTTTTTTTTTTTTGTTTGATTTGATGGAAGCAATAAATATGAGATGATATGAATTCTCATGTTGCATTTTTGAGTTACATACGCTAAATATTGTATTGCGATATTTGCTAAGAATCATAACGAAAAAAATAACAAATTCAAAATGAATCACACACATCTCCACACGTAATTAAATAAAGTAACTTGCACCAACCCACTATCTAGTCTCCAAAACATCACAAACTTGTATAATACAACTGCTTATGGTTATGGATAGGCCAAAAAAGTATAGTGATTGTCAAAGAACTAAGCGGAGATTGTGCCAATTTTTATTTAATTCATTTAAAGGTCGAGTTGGGTTTATTCTATGTTGATCGTTATGCCAAATTGGATTTTTCATACATTAAAAATGTTATAAGCTAAGTATTTTTAGTATTTTTAAGAATTGATAATATGAGAGAGAAGTGAAGTGTAATGGTGAAAAATAGTAATGTTACCTACCACCGTAGATAAGGACGACTCAACAATATTAATTTCGTTTAGTTTGTAATTATATTATAGTATCGAAAATGGTCTTCTATTTACCATTGACACATTTAATATGTTCACGGTCGATGTGACAGTGTAACGTTAATAATTTTTATATTTAAAGTTTAATCATTTTTACTAAAGTTTAGCTTTTTTTTTGTATAGTTTATTTTTTAGAGTATATATTTATAATAACTTTCTTTAAATATATTATCGTCATGTCAAACGTTGACACATTTATCATGGTAATAATGTAGATCACCAAGATTTAGTGATGATTTTTGGATTTAGGAGTTGACCCAAAAGGGAAAATTTCCATTCCTCAAAGCTTGCAAAACGAAGGTTAAATCATTCTTTCTATGTCCAAAAAGAGTATGATACTCTTTTTGTTTTAAGCGTTGATAAAGAGTTTGACACCCTTCATATTATAAGCTCATCTATGTTCATTATTTTAAAAAAAATACTCCCTCCGCCCCCCATATTAGTGTGCTGAGAGAAATGACACGCAGTTTAAGATGAAATTGGTGTAAAGTGGAAAAAGTAAAATAAAGTAAGGAGAAAGTGAGAAAAGTAACTAGAAAGTGAGAAAAATATGAATAAAGTGAGGGTGAATGTCTTTTTGCTTATGAAATCTTTCCATATTTAAAATACACACTAATATGGGAGACGTCCCAAATGAAAAATATGCACACTAATACGGGGAACGAAGGGAGTATCAATTTATTACTTCAATTTCTCTCTAGGAGGCCTCATATTCGAACTCTTTATGGACAGAGAGAAAAAAGAAGCTTATATAAAGTTAGTAGTACTCGTAATTGTTTAAAAAAAGGAAAGCCAAAATATTGGATCCAACGTGAAACCCACATTCTAACCCGACCCGATTACTGATAAACCCTCGCATTCTGAAATTTCCATTAGGGTTTTGTTTCTGCTTCGTCTGCCACTGCTTCGTCTATTACAATTTAGTTACAATGGGTGCTAAGAATAAAGGTATAGTAAGTTTGTTCAATTTCATGTGTTTTCCCCTTGCTTAATTGCGTAATCGATTCGTCGCAATTAACTCAGGCAATGTAAAAAAATTTCATGAAATACGTGGGGAGTTTTTTTTAATTTGTTGAAGAGTTGAGGTTGGTGTTTTGCAGCCAAGAAACTGAAAGACAAGACTGAAGTGAAAAAGGGCGTGAAAATGGAGAAGAAAGAAGCTAAAGAACACATTGGGACGTTGAAACAACTTGAAGAGAAGGTCCCCTGTTTCTTCTACTCATTTGCTTGTATATGTGTATTTTAATTTATTTATTTTCCTTTGCATTGTGTGTTTTGTTTATTTACATCAGCTGATTTTGAATTTTGGTAATTTAGTGAATATCCTGAAATTCTCTGCAAAACTTCGTGGGTGGTTTCTTGAATGATGAGCTAAAGAGCTTAAGGGTTGGTTTTAAGTTATGTGATGGTGTATTGGATTAGCTGTATATTGTATGTTTGATTGTTGGCATTTGCAGGATCCTGAATTTTATGAATTCTTGAAAGAACACGACAAGGAGCTTTTGGATTTCGACGAAGAGGATCTGGACGTGAGTGATTAAATACTGCCTTCCCGTATCGTATAATTATTTGTTAAGTATGTTCTAACTGTTTCCATTATTGTAGGACAATCTTGAAAGTAATGCAGAGGAGGAAGAAGGTGATGACGATGTTGCTGAACTCAGTGATGCTGAAGCTGCAATGGAAGAAGAGCCTTCAAAAAATGTGATTACAACTGCTATGGTCGATTCTTGGATTGAAGCAGTTCATTCCGAGTCTAAATTAGCAGCTGTTCGTTCCCTGCTTAAAGCTTTTCGTAGTGCTTGTCATTACGGTGATGATAGTGGCGATGATCCAACGGTTAAATTTAGCACCATGTCTAGCAGTGTTTTCAATAAGATAATGTTGTTTGTGTTGAATGAAATGGATGGGATTCTTAGAGAAATCTTACAATTTCCATCCTCTGGTGGAAAAGAAGAGATGGTTAAGGATCTGATGGCTACAAAGAGATGGAAAAAGTACAATCTATTGGTGAAGTCGTATCTTGGGAATTCTCTGCATACTTTGAATCAAATGACGGACAATGAAATGATAGCATTCATGTTAAGGCGTCTGAAATACTCGTCAGTATTTCTGTCTGCTTTTCCTGCTCTTTTGAGGAGGTACACTAAGGTATGTCTCAACTCGTGAGAAAATTTCTGTTTACGAGCTATATAGTTATCGCCTTTTCAAATGATTTTGCAATTTAAATGGTTCAACGGCATGACGTTTCAATGAAGAAATAAGTCAAAGAGAACATATTTGCTATGATATGATGAAAGAAGATGAGTAGAAAATATATGATGTTTGAATATACTTTTCTTAACTGTTCTCTCCATAGTTCTTCAAGCTTGAGCTGTGAGAGAATTGATATTTCCAGGTTGTGATATTTCGAGTGGAGTATCTCATTTTCATATATTTCCAGGTTGCTCTTCACTTCTGGGGTACTGGGAGCGGTGCACTACCACTCGTCTCCTTTTTATTTCTAAGAGACTGTTGCATACGGCTTGGCCCTGACTGTCTAGATGATTGCATTAAAGGAATGTATAAAGCCTATGTCTTAAATTGCCACTTCGTCAATTCAACAAAACTGCAGCATATCCGTTTTCTTGGTAATTGCTTCACTGAAATTCTCCGGGTGGACATTCCAGCTGCATATCAGCATGCTTTTGTGTACATCCGCCAGTTAGTAATGATACTGAAGGAAGCACTTTCTTCACCAACAAAAAAGAAGAAAACTAACGGTAAGGGGAAGGACGAACCTCCCAAGAAAGATAAGGGTAAAGAAGCACGCTCCAGTTCTTCTAAAAAGGTATAGGGCTGTAAACCATGGAGCTATATTTTATTTCTTTGGCTTCCTCGGCTTTAGTTTAAACTTGTGTTTTGTGGACCATATAAACTATCCTTCTCTCTTGCAGGAAATATTTCGAAAGGTTTATCAATGGAAGTTTATAAATTGCCTGGAGCTCTGGACCGGAGTTGTTTGTGCGTACAGCGAAGAAGCTGATTTAAGGCCACTTGCATATCCATTGACACAGATCATAACTGGGGTAGCTCGTTTAGTACCTTCAGCTTGTTATTACCCACTAAGATTGCGTTGTGTAAGGATGCTCAATCGGATCAGTGCATCAACGGGGTCATTCATTCCTGTCTCTCTGCTTCTGCTCGACTCTCTAGAGTTTAAAGAATTGCGTAAGCCTCCCACCGGAGGAGTAGGCAAAGCTGTCGATTTACATTCTATCCTAAAGGTACTCAGAAAATGGTTCTAATCCATATTTCGTGATGTGAAACAGCATTTGATGAAAACTATGGAATTTATATGCAACAGGTTAGCAAATCTACCTTGAAAACCCGAGCATTTCAGGAGGCCTGTGTTTTTTCTGTAGTTGAGGAACTCACAGAGCATCTTGCTCAGTGGAGTTACTCTATTGCATTCTTGGAGTTGTCTTTTATTCCTAGTGTCCGATTGCGAAACTTCTCTAAATCCACGAAGGTTGATAGGTTTCGTAAAGAAATTAGACGTCTCACTCGTCAGGTTTGTCTTATGTCCCTTGAGACTGCTTATTACATGTTGCATCTTTTTAATGTTAAGTCCATTTAGATATATACGATCCGTACTATAAAAACTAGAAAGTGCAAGAAATCATGCATATACCAGCTTCTCTTAACACTACATAAGGTTTAGTCTACGGATGCTTAGAAGACGATGGAATTTATTTTGTTGTAAAAACAAAAAATTCTTCTGGTTGAACTAATCTCTTTGCTACCTTCTGCTGTAGATTGAGGCAAACTCTTCTTTTGTAAATAAGAAGCGGACGACAGTTTCACTCCTGCCAAATGATCTTGAGGCTGAATCTTTCCTTGAGGTCTGAACATATGCAATTTCCTTTCCTTAGATACGATTTTTCTGTAGCAGTCTTTACTTATTGTCCATGTTCTATGAGTTGACTGCTGTTCGTTTATTAATCTGTGTAGACGTAAGTTATCAATCCATATTCATCTCATTTATCAGTTTTCTTTTTCCAATATTATTAGGACGAGAAAAAGTCAGGCACGAGCCCCCTATCCGAATATGTTGCCACTCTACGCCGGAGAGCCCAGGAAAGAAGTGGTGCTTTGATGGAATCCAGGTTAATCACGTGTGCATTTCTCGTATTATTCTACTCACTCTCGTGGTTTTTATTTATTCCGTGAGATGCGTATTTTCCCAGTGTGCTTATTGGAGATCAATCATCCAAATTCGGGAACAAGATATCGAGTGACGATGAGTATGATGATTCTGAAACGGAAGAAAATGCCGGTCTTTTGCTCTCTGACCACTATTCCAAGTAAATCTCTCTCTCTCTCTCTCTCTCTCTCTCTCTCTCTCTCTCTCTCTCTCTCTGTGTGTGTGTGTGTGTGTGTGTCAAAAAGGAGGAAGAAAAAGGTGCTTATATATACATTCTAACATCTTTGTTTGTGATATTAGGCAACAGAAAAATGTGAAAAAGAAGGACAATAAACACACAGAAGAGACGACGGCGATTGATGAAGATGTGGTTGAGGACTTGATTCTCAGCTCTGATGAAGAAAGTCCGTTGAGCGACAGTATCGAGGGAGATGATGACGAGTCTGATGAGGTTCAAGAACAGAGCAGCAAGAAAAGGAAACACGGGGCGAATATGCGCAAAGGGAAAGAAAATGCTGGAAATAGAAAGTTCAAGAAGAAGAAGAAGACTCATGGTAAGTAAAAAGCCTGATGTATAAGATCTTCCTTCAGCCAATTCGATTGTATGATGACTTTTGGATACCAGAATATGTTTCTTGTCAAAACACATTTGTTGTGTACACCACCGACATTTTTTTTATTTTTCTTTGTTACAATGAGATTTAGGATATGTTGTAAATAGAATTGGACGAATTGAGATGTGCCAATTCTATACTATAATCTATATGTATGAATTATAAATCATATTGTATCAAAGAATTGATAATCGTTTGTAGAAAATCTCGATTTTTAGCAGCTAGATTTTCTGTTTTGCTATTTCTATTTCCTATATAGGTTTTGCTAAACATGTACTCCTTAAAAATTAAAATTATAAATTAAAATTATTATAAACTACGAAGTATAATGAAAGTACTAGTATAAATTAAAATTTGAAAATTATTATGCAAGTCCTATAAAATATTTTGAAATTTCAGTTTCATGTATCATAAAATTTCATGAAAGTAACTATCAGAACATTTAATGCATATGAATATTTTAGTGTATTTGAAAACAGATAGCTGCAAAACCTGAATTTAATTATTTTAGGATTTTCTTTGAACTTCTTGAATCTAAACAAGCTGTTTATTCTCTCAAGAAAAATAAAAAATAAAAAAACTTGCAACTATTACAAAGATGTGTGGAAACCGATTATCAAACCCTTTAAAAAACATTCGAACATGAGCAAGAAACCACGAGACACACCCACTCAAATATCTAGAGTACAATCAGAAGCAACGCAACGTACACCTCATCTCGCCATCGCGATCGGACGCCTGTGCTCGACAACAGCTTTTCGAAGCTCCTGATATCCGCTCCGGTAATGCTCGATCGAGAAGCAAAGCTGCCTTATCGCCTCTCGTTTCTCCTCCTCCCCTTTAAGGATCGTCTCTCGCTTCCTCTCCACCTCCGCCTCCAGCTCCTCGACTCTCGATTTCAGCTCTTTTACTGACTTATTAGCCTCTTCCAGGCTAACAATCAGCCCCACATGCTGCAGATGCAGTTCGTGAAGATGCTTATCTTTCGAACTCATCTCTGCCAATACTACGTGTAGTTTCTTCTCGAGTTCTTTGATGCATTCGTCTCTCTCGGTAATCTGGGCTTTCAATTGTTCGATCTGAGCTCCGAGTATGGCTTCTGTCTCATCTTTAGAACACTTTACTCGTCTCAAGTCCTCTTCCAACGATTGGCAGCGTAGGTCGAATTCTTTGAGGTTATCCTCCAAATAAGCACGTTGTTTCGTCATTCGTGTCATTTCTGCTTGAAGGAGCTCGTTTTCTTCAGATAATGCCTTGTTGGCGTTGCCTATCGATTCCTTCAATCCGCGAATTTCTTGATCGCGCTCTGAGAGATTCGTCTTGTACCTCACAATCCGGTCCTGCAGCCTCGAGATGTCACGTTTCTCTCTCTCGACTTTGTTCTTCCACACAGCGACTTCTTTATTGGCCGATTTCAGCTGTTCCTGCAAATTCTGTAGGGATGAGTTCTTACTCGTGAGCTCCCGTTTGAGGCTCAACGCTTCTTCTTCCGACTCACGAAGCTTCTTTTCGAGTCTCTGAACATTACGTGCCAAGCCCGCTTCGACTTCAGATCCATTTATATTTTCTTGAAGCTCTGTCACCTCATTTTGCTCAGATTCGAGGGTTTCCAAATCTTTTTGTTCCGTGACTCCATTAGAAAGCACGTCTTCATACTTTTGCAGCTCGATTTTGAGTCGTGCTATTTCTTCCTTCGACGATTCCATACTTTCTTTCGCAACCCTCAACTCCTCATATTCAGCAAATTTTTCATGACCGAAATCAAAACTTTCATGGCTGCATTGCTTCAAACCTTTCGAAATCTCAAGTTTCTCTTTCATTTCTTGAAGCTCAGCCTCGAGCTCGATGATCCTCCTTCGCGAACCCCGATCCTCACCATTGCTCTGTGTGCTAGAGTAGTTATTAACTGACGAATCATCCGATTCCGACTCAGAGTCGAGAGTCGAAGACTCGTCTCCTTCCTTACTATTCAAGTCTGAGCCACTTCCGTTGCTTCCGAGAAAGAATTCGAATCCGGCAGCTCGAGGTCCCGATTTCGTCCGAGATGGCTTCATTTCCGGAGAGGGAGCAGTCGAAGGTGGTTCGGACCCCACATCGGAAACTCCAGAGCCCTGAGATCGGAGATCTGAAGGAATGTTTTTCTTAAGTTCGACAGTTACATGATCATACCTCTCAGCCAACGAACGATAAATTCGGTAGAACTCCTCAACGAGACTGACTAACTCGGGCCTCTTCTTGAAATAGAGTTCAGCCTTTTTTGCGAAGGAATCGGCATCCTCTTCTATAAGTTTCAACATTCGTTTCACATTCTGATCCATTTCTGAGAGCATCAAATTCATTCATCATATTTACAATCGAGTTTTTGCAATCAAAGGAGGCGAAAGAAATGACACGAACTCATGAGTGAGTTACCTTCAAGATTTTCTTGAAGCCATTTCGAGTTCTTGGGACTAATGTGGCTATCCCACCACCACGAGTGAGACTTCTTCGATTCCATCCTCTTCATTTTGTTCTGCTTCACCTACAAAATATAGAAACGGAGATCGCCTCAAGCAAAACCAAAACACGAGCATCTTGTTTTATACCACACTATAATTTTCCTCCCTGAATTCATGCTATTAATACTTGTTGTGAGGCCCTCATGAGATTTACACACATTGTATCAGAATGTTTGCAAGATTTCTAACACAAAGATAAAACTTTCATAAAACCAGCCTACAAGATTATCATTCCGACTCAAATTATTGAACGAAAAAGGTATCGGGTTCGATTTCTTACGAGTGATGAAGCCATTATCCCAGCTAAAAATCCAATCCAGAAAGCAGCCCAGAACAAGATTTTTAATCAACTGCAACATAGAATGGACGATAACATCAGCACACACTACACATTCTACAACAAAACATCGAATCGAGATCATCATACGAAGTGCATCCATCGCATAACATCATACATTTCTTGAATCCACAACAATACATCAGCACAATAACTTATGTTTCATCAAACACAAAATCCCACAATTCATTGCAGCAAATCTTGATCAAACACTCTACTAACCCCAAAAATCATACGAAATGGATCTACAAAGGAACATGAACAATGAACAAAAGAGTTGACAATGAAGCAATTAATGAGAGTCAAAAAAGTGATTAAAAATTAGAGATAAAGAAAAGTACTTAAGCCTATTGAGAGCTTTGAAAATTAGCACAACTGTATTCTCCCACAAAACAGCTATACACCCACGCCTTCAGTGTTCTTCATATCATAGCCTTGACTCGCTCTTTTATTTAAGAAAGAAAATAGCTAGTACAGTATTTGATTATTATCACTTTTTATTATTCATCATTTAGATAAAAGATTATGCTACCAAGGAACAAGCCACGATCTTTCTTAATAATTAAAAGGGGCCAGAAAAGAGACGCCACTTTCTCATCTTGTGCAGTTCAAAACAAGATTAAAATAAAATATAAATATAAATATATCTATATTTATATTATTTCACTAAAAAAGAGGTGCCTCAACAACCTGAAATTCAGTAGACAATGCCGCAGTTAACATGTGGAAGAATTTAATGGCGTTGGAAAATAAAGTGTTTTTTTCAAGATAATTCATACCCCCACAGATATAGACTCACATAATTGGAGCAAAATGAATCAAGTCAAGAAACAAATTATTCTTCGGAAAATTGGAAATTAATCAAAATGGAGGAATCACTGATCCAAGAATCCAAGGAGTTTCTTGCAATCCTCAAGTTCAAGATTTTCACACATAGCACACACACCGACTTTCAGAGAGAGAGAGAGAGAGACAGTTGTTGATATATACCTTAGATCAGGAGAAGATTGAGAGCAAGAAGATCAACAGCAGTGGAAAATAATTTGAGGGTATTCATTCAAAAATAAAGGAAGGATTTTTACGCAGAAAAGAAAACTTTAATTCAAACCACAAATGCCCCCAAAATAAATTTTAAAAAAAAAGTAAGGGGAAAAAAGGTCAAGATTTCAGACAGTGGAAAAAGAAAAGAAAGCATAAAAAAAAAATCTCACCTTTAGACTGTTTCTTGAAAATCACAGGAAATTAAAAGAAATGTGGAGAAATCGAGAGAGAGAGACAAAGCGGCGAAGCCTATAAAAAAGAACAAAATTGAGAAGCGCCTCAAGCAAGAGAGAGACAGATTTAGTGTAATGAGAAATGGAGATTCCTTGTTTTTTAGTTTTTTAGCTGTAGGTGTGAAGGCACGCACCGGGTGTGTATATCTATCTGTCTATCTGTGTATCTGTGTGTGTGTAGTGTAGAGAGAGAGAGACGATACAATACAGCCGTATCTGAAGTTTCCATCACATGGATTTTGGTAACAAGTCAAAGCTCTTTCTCATCACAACAATTTTAATAATTAATTGTCATATACTAAAATGAATCGATTTCTAGTAATTTAAATTACAAAATTTAAAGTGTAAAAAAAAATTCTTAAGAGTTAATCACCATGAATTATTTTAAATTAAAAAATAAATTAATTAAAGAGAGATGACGTGAGATTGAACAAGTGGCATTTGGAATTATTGGAGGAGCGTCCAAACAGTTTCAAATAATTTGGATTAACTATAACTTTATTTCGACTTGCCTATCAAAATCATTTATATTACTGTATATGATTTGTTACTTATTTGTTATTTCAAATGAATTATAGAGTTGAATTTTTATTAATGTACCCTTTTTTTTTTAATTGAGGAAATGCGAACTTCAGAATCTATTTAAACAGTAGATTGTTCTTTACAATAGTGAGTAATATACTTTTATATTCTCTTAAATGTACTAATAAATATTTGTATTGCGAATTTTCATCCACTTATGATGTACTACTACTATTTGACTGCTCCTAATATATATATATATTTTTTAAGTGTAAATATATGGGATGGAACAAGTCATGCTGAAATTTATTTATTGAGGAAATTAAAGGAGATCCATTTTGAAAGGGACTGACAAATACATATTTCCTCTGTTTTTTTATTTGGCCTATTTTATTATTATATACCACTCATACAATAAACAAACAAGCCAAGTCAGAGAAAACGGAAAGAGTAACAAATAATATCAAACAATAGAAAAGAAGAACATTTTTTTGACACAATTATTTCATAGTTTGGATACTCCTGTTTTGGCCTGTTCTTTTTGTCCATTTTGAACTCAAAATTGCATTTTTGTTTCAATAATCAATTAAAAATCATACAGTAATTAATAATAGTAGTAACTAATTTACAGATAGAAGCAATTAAATATGAGTGTACAATATATAAAGCACAATATCATACAAAAAAGAGTCTGAATTGTAGCGTGTATTATCTAAACAGCTTAAATTTTCAATAAATGATTAAGAAAAATAGTACTAATATGCAATTTAAAAGTATTTTTAAGTGTAGTAATACCATTTGTCAATTTGGATATAATTCAACTTTGAATTCATCATAATTAATGTTCAGTTTAATTAGTTAGCTGAGATGCTGGTAGAGGGAGCCCTCTATCTTTGGTGTTGATCAATGACACGTGGCACGCAGATTTTTGCTTGATTATGTTTATTTTGAATTAATTATAAAAGTAAAATTATAATTTGTGAAATGAAAATGTATTTATAAATTCGACTCTTGTCAATGTATTTGATATAATTACCATTTTAAGACTAATATCATTTGAAAAACTATTCTAGTATTTTTTAATTTAAGTCACCCTTCTATACGCATTAATTGTAATTTAAAAAACAATTAATATGAAAATATTAAATCAATTGCGAATCATTTTTTTATTTTATAGTTTGAATTTAAATCTCAATAAAATCAATAAATATGTAAGTGAGATACGACGCACGCGGAATAGATGATTGAGGGTGCAATTTATTTATTCTTAAGCGATTGCAAAAGTCATGTAAGAAAATAAAATTAAAAGTAAATGATACTTCGTGGGATGGACACATGTCTAAATTCGGCCTAATTTGGTTGCCGCCTTGTACATTTTCATTTAACGATCGATGACTTCGTTTCTAATATTTATTTTATTTTTGGAGTAAAATAATTATATATCATAACGTCATGCGTTTTAGTGCTTGATAACAATTATTAATATAAAAATAATTCATCAATGACAGCAAAACTAATACCGACTGCTTAGTTATGAAAACCAATGTTTTCAAACCCGGACCGGACCGGCCGGTCGGACCGGTTTAACCGGGAACCGGTCGGCTACCCGGTCCGGTTCTCTGGTAGTCAGGTCTTTCATATGACCCGAAGTGAACCGGTCAGACCCGGTCAAACCTGTTAGAACCGGTGAACCGGTTCTCTACAATTAAAAAAAAATGAATTTTGTAGTTATTGAGGTTTGAACTTGAGACCTCTTGGTTGATAGACTAATACAATAGTCATTTAGACTACACATCTATATATTATTAGTTGCGACAATAAGTATATTTAATCATACATTATTACTGAAATCAAGCTTGAAATACTTTTTATCATGTTATTAGCAATTAATATTTTTTAAATGGTTGATTTTGGTCTATTTGTATTTTTAAATAAAATTGATATATAAATAAAAAGGACGAATATAATAACAAAGGGAACATATTAAAATTTAAAAGAATGAATTGAAGATTTGTAAATGTTATTTATGCATAGTTGAGCAAATATTATTATTTTATATATTTTTATATTCATTTTCAATTGATATAAAGTATAAAATTTAAAACATGTTAATAATTCAAATATTTATAATATTTATATATTTTATAAAATGTTATATATATTAATATATTTACGGGTCATCCGGGTTTTTAAGAACGGGTCAACCGATCGACGTCCAGTCCGGTTTTCAAAACATTGATGAAAACAGATTTCACAAAATCATAATATGGGATAAACGAGCATATATATATATAAAATGAGAAATAATCCCAGCCATTCATATATTAAGATCTATGGCCCACATTAATTCGTTCTTCATCGATTTAATAATTAATAATAGGTTAATTTAGGGTTATTATTGTAATTGGTCTCCATTTTGCCGATTAAGGTAGTTATTATGTAGAGGAACTTGCGGATTTTGTGCTATTCTAATATTATACGAATATCTCTCCATCAACATCTGCATTCCCAGAATTAAACGTCTCCATTCCCAGAATCAACATCTTCATTCCCAGAATCATATTATTTTCTATTATATTTTATGCATTTACTAGAAAATAATTTCGCAGATAAATTAATACTGATGTATTTGTGATTATCGGCTCATATACATAGTTGGTTCGATTGCAACATGGATTCACAAGGTATTTTGTTCATCGATTTCCGGCATTGTTGCATCGTTCATCGTCGTCGTCGTTTTCATAAAAAAAATTTCTTCTAATCGGCGCATTGTTGATGTTTTTTTTTTCTTCTTATAATGCATTAAATAATATTTTTTTATTACTTCCTTTCATAATTCTATAAATAATATAAACGATGCAGTATATATATTACATATCATAATGCATTCAATAATTTTGTGAAGATAATATTTTTAAATACATTATTTTTCAGTAGTGCATTACAAATAGTTTGCTAATGCATTATAAATATAATGCATCATTAAAATAATATTTATAGAAAAATCAAATTAACGATATAAGACAAATAATGCATTAATCATTTTCTAAAATTAAAATGAAATCATATAAATAGATTAATGCATTAATGCACTATACCTTATGCACTAATGCATTATATATTCGTGCATTATTCTAAATGCTTAAATGCATTATAAATATAATGCATCATTAAAATAATATTTATAGAAAAATCAAATTAACGATATAAGACAAATAATGCATTAATCATTTTCTAAAATTAAAATGAAATCATATAAATAGATTAATGCATTATACCTTATGCACTAATGCATTATAATAGATATTCGTGCATTATTCTAAATGCTTAAATGCATTATAAAAAGAATATGTAATGCATTACTTCAAACTCATCAATGTCCGAAATAGATATATATTAATTAATATGAGAAGAAAAGAACATCATTTTCTCACAGTGAACAAAAAAAATCAACAGCTTTTGTTAATACAAAATCCTGCCCAGCAATATAAAATCGCGCAATGCATAGGGTTATTTGTATAGATTTCAAACGGATTCGATTTCTCTTCCGGAATATCTGAGAGGAATCCCTAAGATACGATTCCACCGATAGCAAGAGCAGAATCTGCTGGAACGATTTCTTCCCAAAAATTACCACACTGTAATTTCCCCAATTTACCCTTTCTCCTAATTTTGTTGCGTATTTTCCACTTTTTTACGCTTCTATTGATTTTTTTTGTGTTCAAATCTTAGCCGTCTATTTAGATGTAATCTAAGGTGGGCATTATTTCTCATTTTTCACTTTAATGGGCCTTTTCTTGTGAACTCAACCCTATATATATATATATATATATATATATATATTAATGCATAAAGGAAAAAAAAAAAGAGTGATTCATATCGACAGAGAAACTAAAGAATAATTTGAAATAAATAATAAATAATAATTGAAGAAACTAGAGTAGTATTTGATTTAGGTGGGATTTGACCTCTTTTATTATTTTTTTTTTTAATTTTTTTTTTTAAATTGAGGTGGGATTGGAAATAGTATTCGCAAAACTACCTATGATATCAATAATCCTTTTTTGTTTTGAGAAAATAATAAATTAGGATACAGAACGAATTCTGATGCATACATTCTTAAAAAACACAACACATTGCAATAACAGATTCTTTAGGAGGCGGGTGCATATGTAGGTGCGATCGTTAGCGGACGCAAAATTTTGATTAAGGAGGATAAAAAATTATAATAAAATGAAATATAAGTAATAAAGTGTATATCATTCATAAAATTTATAATAATCTAATTTATAATCGGTTGCGAATATTATCCATATTTTGAAACTTCTGGATAATAGTTTTATTATAAACATAATTAAATATTTCTCCAGTCTCAGATAAACAAGCTTGTTTCTTTTCGGTACCGGATTTAAGGAGTGTTGATTTAGAAATAAAGTGTAGTATTTAATATTATAATGTAAATTTCATTATTTTAAAAGTGGAGCATCATAAATGCATAAAAATATTTTGATGTATGATCTTAAATGAAAGATCGTATCAACACATTTAATTTGGTATAAAAATAATAAAAATCGGAGAATAAATGAACAAGTTATGATAATTTAAATTTTTACAGTTTAAATTAGGGTGTGTTTGGTTGATAGGTTAAAGCAAAATAACCTTAATAATCTTGGTTAAATGAGTGTTTGGTATCCAAGACGCATAAACTTGGGAGCCCGTTTTTATATCAAAGCCCGGGCTTATTTCCCTATTTCACTCGGACAATTAATCCGACCAAAATGGTCGGATAACTTATGATGTTTCAACAATAATCAAAATTAGAAAACAAATTCTCATTTTGCCCTTATATACATAAATGCTATATTTAATAATATATAAAAATAATACTTAATTATAGATATAAATTCCACTTTGCCCTCTATATATATATGTTGGTCCCAGAAAAGAGTAATTTGGTGTATGGGGGGAGGGGAATACACCAATTGTCAACAGTTTTGACTTTTCAAGACAGATCTATGACCAGATTGACTTGTCGGGTCAACTAGAATCAGATGAGGACGATCTGCTGAGTGAAGACAGGTTCACTCTTGAGCTACAGATCGTATGTGCAGTGCGGAAGTTGGTGAGTGAGTTTGGCTACTCTTAGAAAATCTTTTCTTTCAAACATATCACAAGTTTATATGAAGAGTTTGAATGCTATGTATGCAAGTTAGTAGACAAGAAGTAAGATTGACTGAAAGTAAAGTAGAGAGTAAGAGCGAGACAGTCGATTTTTATCATGGTTCGGGAAATTCCCCTACGTCCACATCAGATACCGTCGTATCTGAAATTCCTTACTTATCTCTTATTTATACTGACTGAGAATCAGCTTCAGTCTTCGTCTAATCTTGACGAAAACCAAACACGAGTTTTGGGTCGTGACCCTTACAAACTTCTCTTAAACAGAGATTACAAACCTTTACCAAATCAGACTTCTAAATTGCTAAGTTAATCCAAACCTAACAATTGAGAGATCTAAAAACTTTCTAACACTTTCAGACTTTACAGACTTTTAAGTGAAGAAATAAGTGTGTTCTTAAGCAGCAGCAAATGCTCAAGAACAGAGGTTTCCAGAATCAGAAATCTTGATAACTTAACACTTGGGAAATCGTCTTGTTTCGAGTGCTAAGATAGAGCTTTGATCGATAAAGATTTCTGCAGAGTTTTGGATTTGATTTTTAATTTCCCGTTTTGATTCTGGAATGGCTTGAAGTATTTATAGGCGGATTTGAAATCTAGCCGTTGGAAAAGTCAGTGATGGCAGAGATGCCGTACTGCTGACCCACTTCTAGCCGTTGGGAGATTTCGTCCTAGGTGGCAACAGGTGCCAAAGGACAGGTAGTCCGGATTCATGAAGGTGAATCTGCTTGACCTTCAATCTGTAGAGCTCCAGCGATCTTGAGATCTTTAAGGCAGTGCAGCTGGACTTCTACAACAGGTTGATTAATGGAACAACATGTTAGGTTGAGCTCTATAGGACAGATCATCTAACACGATCTTACCTTTACAAGGGTGATCAACCTGTTACAGACAAATAGTATAGCTGACCTGTATGAGACAGGGTAGGTTGTTCCAACTAACCTAAACTCTAAAAAGAGTAAAATAAAACTAAGTGTGGTTTCGATAAACATCATCAAAAATCAAACTGCAAAGGGTTCCCAACAAAATAAATAATAGAATATAGAAAATAATGTTACGTAAATTACAAAAAAAATATATTTATATAAATAATATTTACTAAAAATTAAATTACATTACAATACAATTTATAAAAAAATTATAAAATAAAAAATAGATATGTAAATAAAAAAATTTAAATTAATTTATAAAATACACTAATAGATATAAAAAAAATATAAAAAATAGGGAAGTGTTAGGTTTTTCAGAAGATAATTATGTATAAATAAAAAATATAACGTTATTTTTGTAAATTACCAATTTAATCTTAAGTTTTATCCATTATACCAAACATCTATTTAACTTATCTTACTTTTTAATCTCACCTACCAAATACTAAAATAAATAACTTATCTCACTTTCTATTCATACAAATAGTCTCATGTTTATTAATCCTACCAAATCCTAACTCCCTATCAAACACAACCTTAGTATATTGAGATAAGTGATGAGAGGTGATTGGATGATGGGATGATTAGTAATGGGTAATTCTTTCCATTTTAGGAAACGTACCAATTGGTGTGGGACGACCCGATTTGGTATATATGTCTATTGAAGTGTGATGGAGGGAGTATATCATTTTCAATATAAAGTACTCTCTTTGTCTCGCCCAAAGTGAGACAATTCTTTTCGGCACGAGAATTACGAAATAAGTGTTAAGTGTATTGTGTTTAGGATATAGTGTGTGTTGGAATATTTGTTAAGGGAAAGCGGAATCTATTTATGTGTTGATATGATAAAATTTGTTTTGATTATATTCCAAAACCCCATAGAACTTTCTCTTATTATTTTTGATGAAGTCCAAATATCGCTTTTAAAATGTATTAGATAAGCTCACTTGTTAGGGAACTACATTTTATAAATATTTTATAACAACATAAGCAAAGCAATGAGAAGCGAAGCGAAATGAAGAAAAGCGAAGAAGGTTTTACTGTTTTCAAGTTTGCTAGAAGTACAAGTCACAAGCGATCACTTTGTTAAAAGAGAGAAGCGACTACGGTAAAAGCAACTTGAAGAGAAGTAGGAACGTGCAAAGCTATTCCGAGAAAGCGACATCAGTACAAGTGATAAGTCTACATTACTGATGAAGCACTCATGAGAAAGCAGAAGCGACTAAGTGAACTGGAGTTTGAAATTCAAATTCTGACTCTGCAACAGTTCGTACACTTCATTAAATGTTGAGGTAGAGGATGCAATGATAATCGATTGAGTATAATCGAGTTGAATCTACAAGGAATGTTTTGGCGTAAGAATTTCAAGTAGTAACCTAGCTATCTAATCACTATTCAAGCTATCAAACATCATGTTTTTGTGTTTTTGATTTAACTAAAAACAATCAAAGTAAACAAATTCAAGAAGTAGCAAAAGCAAGCAACAAGTAAGCAAATGATAAAAACTCAATAGGAAATGAAAGTGACTCCAATTATACTTTGATTAGATCTAGGTGATAGGGATGTAGGACTCTAACTAGAATTAACCATTTTAATCTAATCTCATGTGGGAAACCTCCTAACTATGATTCATTCAATTCTCATTACAACTAAATCAAGTTGATTAATGAAATACCTACTTTTGACTAGGACATCAAGTAGATCATTAACTCCCAATAGCACATTGAGTTCTTTAGCCCTTCTATCTCTAGCATGCGAATCTCTTGTTTCCTAGCATCTAACACTTGATATGTAACTATGGTGATCAAGCACAATTACATAATAAAACATGGCACCAAGAGAAGTGAACATGAAATTAGAAGGTAAATTCATAGATCAAAGCCTAATCCCATCACTTATCCCTAATCTACATATAATTGGAATCACAAAAAAAACTAGCTAGACATGATCAAGGAAAGTAAAGCATAAGAAATTGATGAAATCATAATCAAATGATAGAGAAATGAATAAGGAAAAAGAATATGGTCTTCAATCTTCAATCCAACAAGTAGAGCTCCACAAATCTTGAAAATACTAAAGTAGCAAAGTGTAAATCTCAATTAGGGTTCTAGGACTGTGTTAGAGTGTAAAGATACCCAACTAGGGAAGATTTGAGCGTTAAATACATAAACTATGAGTTTTGGGGCGAGTTTGACCGAGTTTGGACGCCCCAAATTCGGCCCTTAAGAGAGGAATACGGACAAACGGTGGTCTGGCAGACCGCCGTCTATGCTGAAGGTGGTGACGGTAAAACGGCAGTCTGGCAGGCTGCCGGTCTTCCTTCTGGCCGGTTCTCTTACGCAGCTTCACCGTTTTTGCTCGTTCTCCCTAGTCCGAACTCTGATTCTCGAGCCGCTTTTTGCTATGGTTTCCTAATGAACTCCTATTCGACATGAAATAATTTAATTGGCTAAATAAATTCTCCATTTTTCCTAAAAAAAAGCATAACAAGACTCGAGAAAACGAGGAAAATGTGAATGCGAGCAAACTATCAAAACCTTAATCATATCACTCGAAATTCCACATATTCAAACATGAATTCCACTCTAATTAAACTCAACATGCACATAAAATACGTGTTAATCAGTGGCGCGGCAGTCAAAGGAAACGCAGAAGATCACTATTGGGCAACGACAGTTGCCGGAACAGTGCATAGAAGATGTTCTCACTAGAAGAGGCGGCAATAGCCTGTGAAGAGATAGGGTTTCCCGTTTCGGAAAGAAGACAAACATGAACTCTGTAAAAGCACTGTGTACCCACCGTTAAAGCTGCATTGTTGCTTGATCAAAATGAAGTGAAGAGCACGCGCCACCAACCTTTATAACGAGAAGATGGCCGACTCCCACTATAAATAGGACTGCACACTCAACGTTGAAGACTTACGAAACTACTCTCGCGCAAAAATTTACAACAAGAACTTCTGAGCTCTCTTGCATTCAAACCTTCAAAGTTCTTAAGTTCTAGAGTTAGTTAAGTCCTTAGATTAAATGTCGCTTATGGAATTGGTGCGTGGTGAGAGGCGAGGTAAATTCTAGGATGAGTTTTATTGATTGGACTAAGTCCAATTTGTATGATCTTTGGCATGTTTCTCAGTTGTAGTAAGGGTTGGTACCCCTTGTATCGTCTCAGTTAATGATATTTTTCTTTCTGATAAAAAAGTTAAGTCCGTAGGAACCCTAAAAAATTTCTAAGTTAGCAGCACCTAAATCCCTTCATCCCTAGATCAGAAACCAGTCTTTCAAATATAAGAGGAGAATCCTTATCCCTTTTATGTGTTCTTCATTGTAAAAGATTCTCTAAGTTAGAACTTTCAAAAACCAAACCCCCAACCAAATTCAGCTTTTGTGTTGTAAGTTTGTGTTTGTTTTGTTGATTGTGACTTGTGTTTGCATACACAAGTGGAAGGTCGTGTTTAGGTTGTTTGTTTGTTGTTAGGTCCCTTGAGAACCCATTGTAATCTAAGCACGAAGTAGCTGTCCCTGTGCAGCCACCGCTTCAGCCCCCCGCTGCCTCGCTGCCTCAGCTTCGGCCTTCCATAAGGCCGCCTCAGCTCTTGTTGCTTGTGCCGCAGCCCGCTCCATGGCCTCCTTGGTAGATGTCACCTTAGCCTTAGTCTCGGCCGCGGCCAACCTGTTGGCAAGGCTAACCTTCTCGTTCTCCAGCTCCCGGTGAACCCGGGACATCTCGTCAATCGACCAACTCCCTCATTGAGGAAGCTGGTCAAATCCGAGGCAGAGCTTGCCAGCTCTGTCACCAAACTGGTGAACTTCGTGGTTATCACCTTGGCGCCCTACAAAATCCCTTAAAAACATTATTATACAGAAGGGAAAAATACATCAACACTCCCAAATAGTTATCATACCTAGGGGAATGGTCGACGCCGATTCACCAGTTCTCCAAATGACCGACCCAATAATTCATCGGAAGGTCGGCCGGTCACCAGGGCACTGCCACCCTCGAGTGATGTGACCTCAGCTCTTCTCGGCCCCTTTTGTCGACGTACAAGGGGCTGCTCCGGAGGAGATCCCATTGGCGACGAGCCCGGAGCGCTTTCAGTCCGGTCTGACGAAGCCTCGGACATAGCCTTCTCGGTGGTAGAAGGCTCCACTGATCTCGGCCTCTTCAAATTCTTCAGCAGCTTCACTGCAGTTCGAACACAAATACACTTAGTACCTTGTTCAAAAGAAGGAGTGAACGCACACAATCAAAAGAAAAAAAAAGGAGAGGATGCCGAAGTGGGGCCTCACCCTTCCCCGGCTCTTTCATGGAGACTGGATCATAAGGGCTTAGCCCCGCCCTCGCAAGGTCAGCTTCGGAAAATTCTCTCTCAACTTGACTCTTCATTAGTTCTTCAAGGTCACCGAATTTCTCTTCGGTGCCTTGATCCCCCAATTTACCCACATTCCAAATGAACTGTGGGACCTCACCCAACCAGCAAAAGAAGAACGTCGATTGCCAGTTCGCAACTTTTAACTTCGTCTTGACTTTAAAGCCAAGACGAGGTGTCAGGTAAAACCAACCTCCACTAGACTTAAACTGGTAAAACCTAAGAATAAGTCCTAGAGTAAGGCCGAACCCATGACGGCCAGCTACGACACCAAGGCCCGTCAATTGCCTAAACGAGTTCGGCATAATCTGAGCTAGTGGAATGCCGAATTTCTATAAAAGCTCAGCATAAACAGGCGGCAGAGGAAGATGAAGTCCGTGGTGTAAACAATCTTCGTAAATAGTCACAAACCCATTCGGAGGCTCTGAAGCCCTATCCTCCGACCGGGAAACTACTAGTTCAATTACATCTGGAAATAAATAATTTTTTGCAAGAAGTTGAATTGCAGAAATATCGAGGGTTGAGGCAAACTCGGAAACCCTACCGCCTGATTCTAAAGGAGGGGGAAAATTACTCTACGTCTAGATGGAATCGTGGAATTTACGGTATACACTTCTATTTCTACAGGACCACCCCGGCGGGATGGCGCTTGCGTCGACATTGACCACCGCGGTTTTCACTGTAATAACTTTGACTGGTTTATGAAGAGGAAGTCATGGAAGTAACTTACTTGTGTAGGAGGAAGGGGGACGGAAAACTTCTACGGCAACTTCGACGGTTTTGACGGACGGTGGAGAGCAAATGTGCAGTAACATAAATCGCAAAAGGCGGAGAGAGAGAAAATTGCAGAGGAAGATTCAAATTTTGGGAGAAAGAGAGAAGAAATGGCGTATGAAAGAAGTTTTATCAAATTTCCACCTTTTCAACCTCCCCCACGTCCAATCACGCTCCACTTTATCGGGACCCTAAGCGGCGCATTAATTAAAGAAACTGACACTCCGTGTTCGTCCTCGGCAACTATTTCCCCGACCTCATCTTAACGAGGTGGTACGTGATTGACTTCGTCAATTCTACTTTTGACGGGGCAACCCACTTCAAGCTGACCTCGTCTTAACGAGGCGATACGTGATTGACTTCGTCAATTAAATTTTGACAGGGCAACGCAATTTACACCAATCCTACCTCAGCTATTTCCCCTAAATCACACCCTCACTTCTACATCTTTCTGGGGGGGATGTGATAGGATATGGCCCAGCACCTAGGCCCAAAGCATCAGGCCCAATATAATTAGGGCCCCGACAGTTAAGCTAGGCCCAATTGAACATAAGAGACTTTATCACCAAGGCAACCAAGACTCCTACATCGACTACAACTCAAGCTCCAAGAGAGATATAGAAGCTCGGTGTTGATCCATAAAGGAGGAGATCAAGCCAAAGAATCCAAATAGGAATAGACTTTGTATTATAGTCGAACTCCATGTAACTATCTATAAATAGGGGCTTAGGCAATAACATATACACTCTTTCCACCCGTGGACGTAGATCTATAGATCGAACCATGTAAATCTCTTTGTGTTCCGTTTGCTTTCGTGTTCATTAATTCTTTGTCTACGTGCATCAATTACCTTACGAAAACAAGATCGATCAGTGGTGGTGGTGGACTGTGGGGCTCCTGCGGCGGTGGGTCGCCGGCAAATGGAGGACATAAGAGGAGAACATAGAAAGAGAGAGAGAGATAGAGAAAGAGGGAGAAAGAGAATGGGGCTAGGGTTGGCGGTGGTGTCCCCTTGCGACAGTGGCGGTGACACGGCGCCGGCGGCAGAGATGGAGACAGAGACGGTGTCGGCATAGATGAAGACTTCACGATCCAAGATCCACAATCACATATCTCAGATCCAAGATCCAGTTGAGCTGAATCTGAACGCGGATGAGGATGAGGTGCTGCCGGCGGAGGCGAAGATCTTGAACGTAGCGGCGGATTCGATGGAGACAGACAAAGGAGAGGTAGACCCGAGAGAGGGAGAATGGAGACGATGGCAGCGTTGTTGACGGAATATGAGGAAGGCGACGGCGATGGGTGAAGGCGGCGACACTATTGACGGCAGCGGCTGTGGCAATGGCGGTGGTGGAAGATTTGGAGAATAAAGGGAGAGGTAGATGGGGGAGAGGGAGAATGGGGTGAGGGTTGAGAGAGAGAGCATGTAAGGAAAAAGAAAATGTGGGTCGTGTTTATTTAGTGACTGGTGTAATTAGGAAATAATAAGGGCCGACAATCATGGGTTGACAATTAATCTGCGTTCACACTATACATTACTCCCTCCGTCCCCTTCTACTTGAGCCAATTTCCATTTTGGGCCGTCCCACTCTACTTGAGCCATTTCCTAAAATAGAAATAATTAGGCCCAATTAGTAGTGTAATTAAGGGACTTTTAAAGGCATAATTAAGAATTTTTGTTTCATTACAGTGTTTTTAAGTTTGGAAATATGAATTTATTCCAATTTCTATTTTTCAAAATTTAATAAAATAATTTAATAATTATAATTGACAGAGTATTATTACTATCTTAATATCCGTGTCCATTCTACCGGGCTCAAGTAGAAGGGGACGGAGGGAGTATATTTTACCCTACCATTTTCACTAATTCACAAAATTGCCTCTGAAAAATCAATTGCAAATTGATTTCCAATTGAATTGCTGAAATCAACTCAGCTTTTAATATATAGATAGATAGGGTATGATTTTTTATTCTTTGCTACTTTTTTTTTCATTTTTCTTTTAATTTTATAGGGGAGGCAGGGACGATGGCGTAACTGGACCCAATGATTTCATAAATAAAAAATAAAAAAAACAACAGGGTATATTAATAATTTTATATTTTATGAATAATTTTATATTTGATATAAATATTTATAGACGAAATAAAAGTATTTGAAATATGTAGTGGAGTTGGCAATTGTAGTGGGCAAAATTCGTTAGCCCAAATTATCCAACTGACCCAATGCGATCAATCTAATCAAACATGACAACCCAATACCTATTCTTGGGCCCCAGGGGTGTCCAGCCCAAACGAACTAATTCATCAGCACGCTTGACCAGGTCAAGCCGTTTTTTCCTACTACTAGGGTTGAGAACGAGTCAACAACAGCCCTCTCTTCCGCAAGAATCGGAACAAACGAGCGAGGTGGGGCAGCAGATAAGGATGAACGGTTTAAACCCTAAAGGGTGAGGCCGTCCTATATATACGACTGATCACGTTCATCAGGGCATCCGATCTCTTACGTATTCACTCACACTCTCCACTCTTGCTCTCTGGCTCTCTATCCTCTCAACGCACTCATACTACCCTGAAGCAGAGGTTTCCGATCGTCTGAACTAGACAGACTAGCAAGAACGACCGTCCCCTCCGTCTCAGTCTTCTCAACCGTCTCAGCCGGATCAACCGGCATATTCGTCCATTTCGCATTATTGTTATCAATCATTAATCATTTCAATTCAATCTATTTACTTTTTTCACATCATTCTATTGCCCTACTGACTTGAGCGTCGGAGGCCCTTCACCGGACACCCTCACCGGTCCTCCTGAAGGGCTCTTACGTTTGTTGCTTGTGTTGACAGGTTGCTAGTGCCCGACACGTTCAATCAATCCAACCCGTTCAACCAGACGAGTCGGATCCAACTTCAATTGTAGATTTACCCTCTACAATTTGGCGCCCACCGTGGGGCCCTAGCAATCAAGCGAATCAACGCAATCACCAAGTTCATCAAATTCACCACCATGGTTGACGAAAACAACGTGAACGACTCGAATGTCGAGACTAACCTTGCTGCTCAGATGGCTGCCCTTACCGAGCAGATGAATCGAGAACGTGAAAGTCAGGAGCGGTTGGAGAAGGAGAACGCTGAACTCCTTGCGCGTCTTGAGGCGGCATCATCATCCCAGATCCAAACGGCTCAACCATCTCGATTCAGGGTTCCGGTGAACCCGATGCAGCCTCTGGAAGACTACGTTCAAGTCGAGGATGACGACGGATCTGACGATCTGGATCGCACAGAGTTGTCTGGTTTGGTAAGAAACCAGACTTCCCGTCACACTGACACTGATCGAACTCGTGTTTCCTTCCTTACAGGTAACAGGGTATCATTGGATCTCGAACCTCCACGTATGACGATGCGTGCGACTAGATCGGTTGGGACCGGACGCGCCGCCCTGGCCGTTGGGCAAACTAGCATGGGAGCTGAATCCAGCCTCCCACTCCTAGGCGTACATACTCAGACTCCTGAGCCAACTCCGACAACACCAGGAGTCAGTGTTGGCCACGCCACAATCGGAGGGATCGTCCAGACACCCCATGCAGGCATCAACCAACCGATTCATACCGGCGGCGATAGGATGGCCCCAGCAGGCGGAGCCGCTCAGACTGAACGTGGCCTAGCCCACATTGCAAACCAACTGGATCAACCAATTACGCATGTTCAGCCCACGACTGTAGGTTACTCCCCGAACCTAGATGTGGAATTAGCCCTCAAGCTGGCGGAGATGGAGGCAATGATCCAACGTATTCCGGGAGTACCAGCACCTATCAAGAAAAGTGCCGCAAGCTGTTATGCTGACTCTCCCTTCGTAGATGAAATTGCGTTGGTAGAGATGCCCAGCAAGTTCAGCTTTCCCAACATGAAGCCATTCGACGGCACAACAGATCCAGACGACCATATTGCTCAGTACCGACAGAGGATGTTTACTGTAGCTATCCCTCGTGAGATGAGGGAAGCTTGCATGTGTAAGGGGTTCGGTTCTAGTCTGATAGGACCGGCCCTCCAGTGGTATACCAATCTTCCTAATAATTCTATATCTTCTTTTGCTCAACTAACAGACACTTTTGTGCAGCAATATGCCAGTAGCAGGAAGTTAGAAAAAATTTCAGAAGATTTGTACGCAATTGTCCAACGACGCGGAGAATCCCTTCGCGATTACATCAGACGTTTCAACAGGGAGAAGGTGTCCATAACCAATTGCAACACCCAGACAGCCATCACTGCCTTCCGAAAGGGACTCCTTCCCGACTCAGACCTCTACAAGGATCTCACCAAGTATCCTTGCAAAACGATGGAGGATGTTCTCGCCAAAGCTTGGGCACAAATCAAGTGGGAGGAGGATCAATACAACCATCATCGATCTTCCCCACAGAGGAGTTCTAGGAGGGATCCCAGAGTAGACAGAAGGACGAGCGAGAGACGTTCTGAAACTTATCCAACTTCTCGCAAACAAGAGGGTAGGAGGAGAGAATACGCCCCTTCTTCAGACGATCGATCACGAGAGAGGGCGAAGGTGCCAGAATACAACCTGTCAATCTCCCCAGTTGAAGCCGTTGCAGTCCTTAAGGGGCTCGGAAATAGAGTCAAGTGGCCCGACAAGATGAGGACTCCACCAGAACAGAGAGATAGATCAAAGTGGTGTGAGTTTCATGCTGATCACGGCCATCGGACTGAAGATTGTGTCGCCTTGAAGCTGGAAGTGTCCCAACTTTTGAAACAGGGTCACCTGACCGACCTCCTCACTGACAAGGGAAAGCAGACCCTCCAAGCAGCAAGAGACAGACGGAATGACGACCGAGATGTCACCCCTCCGAGGCCTCCACCTCATGAACGGACAGTGAACGTCATCACGGGTGGTTCTGAAGTGAGCGGAGTAAGCCATTCAGCAGCCAAGCGATATACGAGACAGGCTACTCGAAACCAAGCGGAGTCCAGCAATGCGGACAAGAGTTCGATCACATATCCGGCCCAGACGATCGGCTTCAGCACTTCTGAATTAACCAGGCTACTCAATCCCCACCATGATGCACTTGTCATTTCTTTATTTATTGCAAATTGCTTGATGAAACGTATTCTAATTGACAACGGTAGTTCTGCCAATGTCCTGTTTCTTAATGCTTTCAGGGAAATGGGGCTAGATGAATCAAAGATAATAAAAAAGACAACCTTCTTGATCGGCTTCAGCGGAGAACACAAGAGCACAGTAGGGGAGATCGACCTGCCCGTCTATGCGGAAGGAGTTAATCTTTGCACTCGCTTCTTGGTGGTAGATTCCCCTACCTCTGCTTATAACGTCATCTTAGGGCGTCCCTGGATACATGAGATGGAAGCGGTGCCATCAACCTTCCATCAAGTGCTGAAGTTCCCAACCAAGTGGGGAGTGAAAGAAATAAGAGGAGATCAAAAGGATGCACGTGCATGCTACCAAACCACCATGAAGGCCAAACAAGCCACTTTATAGCAATTACAGCAACATAGGTCACCCGACCTCCAGGCAAAGCAACCAGTCCATCCTGACGAGCCAGACATGGTGGAACTGGATGAAGTTCCAATCCATCCAGACTGTCCAGACCACACAGTCCGAATCGGAGCTCAACTGACTCCAATCATCAGAGAAGAGCTTATCAAATTTTTAGCTGATCATTATGATTGTTTTGCTTGGTCCCATGCGGACATGACTGGCATTGATCCTAACATTATTGTTCACAGGCTGCAGGTTGATCCGGATCACCCGCCCAAGAAGCAAAAGAGGAGAAAATTTGCTCCTGAAAGGAACAAAGTCATCAATGAGGAGGTCCAAAAGCTCCTTGATAGTGGATTGGTCAGAGAAGTCCATTACCCTGATTGGCTGGCAAACGTGGTGGTCGTGAAAAGAAGAATGGAAAGTGGCGAGTCTGCATCGACTTCACCGACTTGAACAAAGCATGCCCGAAGGACTCATTCCCACTACCCCACATAGACATGTTGGTCGACGCCACTGCTGGACACGAGCTGTTGAGCTTCATGGATGCTTACTCAGGCTACAATCAGATCTTAATGCACCCAGACGATCAGGAGAAGATAGCCTTCATGACCAACATGGGCATCTTTTGCTACAAAGCAATGCCCTTCGGATTGAAGAACGCTGGAGCAACCTATCAACGTCTCGTCAACAAGATGTTCACCGGTTTGATTGGGAGGACGATGGAGGTCTACATTGACGACATGCTCGTCAAATCCCTCCATGCGGAAGACCATATTGATCATCTCAAAACAGTCCTT